>WARS01001600.1:2123741-2199958 GCA_008933995.1 Datnioides undecimradiatus
ATATATATATACATATATACATATACACACACACACACATATATATACATATATACATATACACACACACACACATATATATATATATATATACATATACACACACACACACACACACACACACACACACACACACACACACACACACACACACAGTTCTGTACCCTGTTGGCGATCACATCCAGGTGCACAGAGCCCTGTTCACCATCTTCTCCCTCATGATGTGGGCCAGCGTGGAGCCGGACGGCCCAGGACTGACCCAGGCCGCAGGACGGTGACGGCCACGGTGAGGGAGGCGAGTAAAAGGGAACTGATGGGGCCACAGAGGGCAGGAGGGTCAGAAGCAAGAGGGTGAGGGAGGACAGAAAAAGGAGGACGAGGAGTGTGGGAAAATAAGGTGTTGCCATGGTAACGGGGGGCAACACACAGGGTCAATCAGGCAGGCCCTCCTCATCTGAACAGCAACCTGGGACAAAGACAGACGGGCACAGAGGAAGGGCTTGTTAGCATTGAGGACAATCTGAGAACGAGTGGCTGGTCGCTTATCATCAGTGTGCTGCATTCAGAGGCCACTTATTACATTCTCACTATCACGCCAACTGGACGCCGGTTCACAGAGCAGAGGGACGGCGCGCACGTGTTCAACACTTTGTGGTTATATCAGCGTTCCTGCACCGACGACTGTGAAGCCTGTTTGTCAGATGAGTGCTATTCCAATGGCACGATCAGGCTGTAAAATTAAATATTAAAATTCAGACACCAAGTTCAAGTCAAATAAAACGCTGCTTAAGTTCAAAACCAAAAACTTGTTTGGACATGGAAGAGGGCGGAGACTGCTGACAAATCCACCTGCAGCTAGAAGGGCAGCTGGATTAACCTGCTGGGGGGGTGAATGTAGCCTCACACTCTAACGCACAGTACAAGGAACCAACAAATCAGTGAACCTACATGGCCTGCCTCCACTCAGGCAATTTCATTAAGCACAACTTGATTATGGGATATGAGTTCCCAAAGCAGCTGCCTGCTCTGGCAGCTGGGTAATCAGTACACACAGTGCTACATGAAGCAGGTTTCACTTGGAATCAAACTCTCTGATTATGAAAACTAAGAGGAGCAGGGCAGCATCCAGATAACATTAAGATCATTTATATTTCACAGCTGCCACACCGACAGCCAGGACCTGGACCTGGACTTGAACCAAAGCCAGGAGCTGGACTCAACCCTCCGCCTTCAAGATAGTGGTCTTTGGAATCCAAGTTGTTCTCGGTAGCTGGATTTTAAATCGCCCTCATCGTATTAAACAACTGATTGTCCCAAAATATGGATGTGACACAGGGTTTAAAGAGTCATAATGTTAGAGTAATGGTGTCGGTTACTGGGTGTCAATCATCCCACCTGACTGTCTCTGGTAAAGCAGCGACCCCTGCTCTGTGTACAGGTATGTGTCTGCTTCCGTATCACAAACAGGTGAGTGCCATCAACACACGTCTTTTCTACCATTATCACTGACAACAGCAGCTCACGTTAGGCAAACATCCAGCTGCTTAAACGCAGCTTCCCGTCGTGTGACACACGGTGAAACTATTTACAGTCTTTAGTCATACCTGTAAACTCCAGGGTCGGCTAATGCTAACCTGTTAGCTAGCTCTCGATTTTGCTGATTGCTTAGTTTTTATTGAGACAGTAGGTCAGCTAGCTGGTTGGGCAGCTTGCTAAAGACAACCACTTAATGAACTGCTAATGTGACAGCGGCACAGATACAATGACACAAATGCTCACGTATAAACCGGGACACAACAGAAATGAGTCGGAACAAGTAGGAGTGGACTCGAGTTTCCACCGAGGCGTTGTTGTTGTTATAGGAAGTTAGCTAGCCTGTCCGGAGCTAAAGCTAACTGCCAACTGAGATCGCTGTTCATTGGTTAAATATGACAGAGCGGATAATTAACCGTCGCTGTTAATTAGGATCGTACCGTCGGACCTTACCTTGTCACCGCTCGTCTCATCTGTTACATGTGAAATGTACGACTAACGCTGAGCTTATCATCTCATGTCCATGACGTACAAGTCTCGACCCTAACGTATGGCGTAATACTGTTGTTTTACAAACGTCATGCGTGCAACGTGATTGGTCCAGAGCCCAAGCGGAGTACAGGAAGTGCACGCAGTCTTAACATGTTAAATGAGTAATCCTAAGTACCTCACTGCACCAGGACTGCTACTAGCAATACCTTTGTGTTGTGAGGGTAAAGCCTGTAGACAGTGACAGTTATCAACAACACAGCAACTCAAAATACACGCAGGGCTCAACTAAACAGACACATACTCTCAGTCTGCAATCAGTTACTGCTGTGTCCGCAACCCAGCCACAGGCATTCAACTCAGTTCAACCAGTTTTTGTTTGTGTTAATGTCACACACACATTCCTAACAAGAGTTTATTATTCATTTTACACTTCTTGGGAGGGGATCCGTTTTTGTAAAATGTTTATGAAAACAGCACCAGCACGCTATATTTGATCACCAAAGATTGAATTGAAACTATTCCCACTATTTCCCAACGTTACATGAACCTTAAGGTATAAGACACTACACCCTTGTACAAACTGAGTTATTTTAACACTACAATGGTAAAACTCAAATATAACGGATGCCAGCCTATGAGCAGGAAGTGAAAATCACATCACCTGTTACAGTTACAATAAGTACTTTATTGGTTGAACAGCGCTGCCAGCACCTGACAGATAAATATACAGTTCATCTATTTACAGCTTGCTGAGGGACAGTCTAAACGGCCACCTGTTGACATACATAGTGTTCTTTAGTGTACAACATACTTTGGGCTGGTTTCCTGGTCCAAGCATAGATGGTCCCCGTTGAAAGATGTGGTGAGTTAGGCTGTTTCTGTGTCTGTGAAAGAAGCCCTATTTGTTTGTTAACATGTAATGTGTTACATGTGCAAATCGTCAGATGGTGCAGCAGTAGAACAAGCAACGTGTGTCTGTGTGTGTGTGTGTGTGTGTGTGTGCCTGCACAAATGGAGAATCTGAATGCAGACATTTTGTGTATAATAGATATATTTAAGCTGTCAGTACAAGAGGAGGAAGTGACACCTGACACTGACTGTGTGCCGTAGTCTCAGTTTCACACAAAGCAAAACTGATATTACGCAGTAAATGCTGTTACAGTCTGATGTTTCTTCAGGTTAGCCACTTTATACTTAATTTGCACGGCAGAGTTCATTGCTGGCATTTGCAAAATAGTGTAATTTCATAAATGCTATTCATACTCAGTAGTGTCATTTTCATTAAATCCATCTGTATACTCTTTACGTACAGTACAGCTGTGCACACATACAGGCATGCTCACTGGTTTCATTCACCCATAAACCACAAACAGTAGATCGATAAACAAGCACACATGTAACCACACACTCATATGTTTAAATCATACCATAGCAAACCACGTCTGACAGTGTGATGGGTTCCCGGCCTGTATTCACATCACCAGCAGTTTTTAGCCGCGTTTATATTTTTTTGTTTTCTTTGCGTGGAGCTCTACAACGTTAGAGACAAATCAGCCAAAATCCCTAATCCAATCCATCTCCGTGGTCTACTCATACTCTATTTATAATTCATTCACTTCCTCTAGCCATGCTGATCTGCATAGGTAGCTTAAACAGGCAAAGTTGACACTGACGGCAACTTTCTCTGGTTCAGTCCTCCAGGTTAGTAATGGCTCTAGTAATCCTCGAGTGCTCTGCGGACTGAGGCAGCACTGTTCACTGTGTGTGAGCATTTTCTATACTTTACATGTTGTATTCCTGAAGAACCCCCTCAAAGCTTCAACAGCACCAACCATTTGCAGCAAAGCACATCCCCTTTACCACGCTCCATCTCTGTCCAGTGTGTCAAGTGTAGGTCCTTGTGTCCCCTTCTTCTCCACCCTGATCACTTCAGGAGTGATATGTCGTCAGCAAAGTCCCCGTGCGGGTGGAGGCAGCGGGCGAAGCGCCACTGACACACCATGAGACACAGCGGCAGCATGAAGAGGGCGCAGATTCCCGCCATGATGTAGGCGATGGTCATGAGAGTGGACTCGTCCGTCTGAGGGATGTTGTAGCCGCAGTCCTCCAGGTCGACACCATGAAACGGGCCGTCCACGGAGGCTGTGCGAAACTCATCGTGCACTGTGAGCGAGAGAGAAGGATTGTGGGTATTTGTGCAAATCAGGATGACAGATACTGTTCCTCATTATTACTGTAAATGAGTCCTCACCGTGACAGGTGCTGACAGCAAAGCCGATGCGCTTCTTTTCCCGGTCAAACACCACGTAGAAGCCTTCCATGATGACGGCCCCCATCACCGTGCCGGTGCTGGACTGGGACACAGCAAACTTGTAGCAGTCCTCCTGGGCCGAGGCCACATCCTCCACCGGCCGCAGGTATTGCTGCATCCACGAAAGGTAAGAGTGATAAAGAAAACGGGAGTTAGACAGGAGGAAAGCACACGCACACACACACACACACACACACACACACACACACACACACACACACACACACACCCCACCTGTTAACGTGAACATGTAATGTAGAATCTTTTGTGTGTTTAGTGGCGTGTACTTCGTCTCACTGTATAATTCTATGGTACACTCCTTTATAACAGTAACTGCTCTGGGTTGTAAAGTGGGGTTTGTATTTTTGAAGCAGGCTCTACTTCCTCTTTTCATCCTGGACTTTCCCATGGCAACAAACACTGTGCTCTACTTACTGCCGCTGTGTTCGTTATATATGAAGTGCACAGGTGTAAAGTGAATGTACTGATATTTTTACATATTAAGTTTTATGTATTATCACACGTAAACTCTCCAAACAGGTGTGTGTGTGTGTGTGTGTGCGTGTGTGTGCGTGTGCGGCATTCAGTGAAGTGATGGTGCCATTAAAGTCCCCTGCAGTGGAGACGTCAACGACACCACGACAGATTGTTTATGCGGGGCGACGCTCTGTTTCTCTGCATCATGACATCATGTGGCTTTACGCACGGCCATTTCTGGTTTTAACACAAAGAAAGAGTTTGGTTATTTCTCCACAGAGAAACATAGACACAAGTATGAGCTGCACTCTTTTAGCTCTGGACCTCTGCATGTCACTAAGAGCTTTCGTGCCACAGAAACCCAGTGAATCGTTCGTTTCTCTACACGCCCAGGGTGATTGTGCTGTGTGGTGACTTCCATTAAGCGCTAAAAACAAAATGTATTTCTTGTCGACTACACAGCAAAGGGTTACACCCACCACCTAGAGAGCTGCCCCTGTGCCTCACGCTCCTGCAACGTGTCGCAAAAGCTTCAGTGGAAGACGAGGGTGGACGGCGTATTTATGTGTTTTCTGTACAATCCTACAACACAGTGGCTCAGCTGATGTGATCAGATGATTTTAGTTAATCATTAATATATACTGCAGTATCATAAGCTAAAAGATGATTGACGAATAGCAATAGATGGAGTAGAGTTTAAATGCTAATATACAGATCTTATAGAGAAGTGCTGTTGTTTCAAGTTGCATTTTGTTTTTGTTATGTGTTTAATCTAAAAACAAGAATATTGGCTGATACAGAATCAGATTTATTTAACTGTCACACAGTGACTCTGGTGTCAGGCTCACATCTTCTGGTTCATCAGTACAGCCGTACGTCCTCCTGTGAATACGCGAAGGGAGAGTGTTTACTCCCTGCGTGGTGATTTTCCGTCGCACCTGCTGTAGAAACCTGTAAAAGCCTCTCTTAAGTGTGTCGTTCTGCCTTGAGCAGAGCTGGAGCCTCCCACAGGTTCAAATCTCACTGTCAGATCTTATTCATTCCACCACCAAGGCCCTTCTGAGTGGCTCTGAATAAAAACCCTTTCATGACTTGTCAGAGTTTATGAAAAGCTTTGGAAAATGTGTATATTCATGGGTAATTCTCTGTGAAATGTGGTCTTCATTTCTGTCCCCGCCGTGCTCGCCTGGCTTTCATCTGTTGTGGGATGTTTAAAAGAGCGTGGCTGAAGGATGAGGTGACTTCCTGTGCGACAGGGAAATGAAAACTCCTCATTTATCCAGAGGCCTCAGAATTGATGAGGATGTGCATGAATCATAGTAATGACAGACTCAAATTTCATTTTCAGCAAATATAACACAGTCTCAGTATAGTGTGCTGCAGGCTGAGAGTTGTAGCACTGTAGCACTGTAGCACTGGACTAAAATGAGACACGACCTCCCCTCAGGAGTCCGGCTGAAGCAGGACACAGCTCCGGTGTGAGATGCTGCGGCCTACCTGTGGCAGGATGGAGATCCTGAAGGACTGGTTGTGGTTTTCACTCATCAGGTAGAGGGAGATGACTGGGAAGATGTGCCAGGGCGTAGTGTCGACCTGCCAACACACCAGCTGCTCCCCGAGCCAGAACCCAGAGGGAAACTGCTCCGTCTGGAAAACAGGAGCGCGTTAATGTTTCACATCCCATAACGGCTTATTACAAGTCAGGGTCACGAGGGCAGGACGGAGCTGACTCTGGACCTGTGCCTGTTACCATACTGGGTTCTCCATGGTATTAGCATCACAGCAGAGGGCTGATCTCCACTGCAGAGAACATTAATGATGACAGTAGGAGTTCAGTTGAGGGGAATCCCCCGTAATCCAGAACACACGGACCAGCCTCTATCTACAGAAGACATTCAGTCAGTGTTGGTGTGCCGTTAGTTACACTGTTCACATACATCCAGGAGACTGTAATGTCCTCATACCGAGCGACAGCAGCTCTTACTCTTAAACAGCTGCGCTCTCCCACACGCTCTCTGTTGGTCAGACCGTGACCTTCATCGACACCTGGGAGCTTAACACTTATGTGGTCTATCGCTTTGTATGACAGTGGTTACTGTGATTTGCATAATAATAGCAGCATTTTAAAAAATGTATGAGCAGAGATTAAAATGCTGCCGAGTTCAAACCCGTTGTCTTTGTTTTGTTCATGCTCCACCCTGCACAGAATCATTTAAGTCTTTGATACATAGCGCTGTATTTGCACCTTTACTGCAAAGAGTGTCACTTTGGAGCAATATGCAGTGTAAATATAAGCATTACACACAACAAATGACTGCAGGCGCCCCTGTCGGGCTGCACTCTGCTATAATAACTGTCACCAAGCAAATGTACACTGTGCAGGAGAGAGGAAGAGGAAGAGGAACTGGGGCAGTGAAGGCAACACAGGGAGGAGCAGAACAGAGGAGTGTGGTGCAGATTACAGCAGGGGCATCAGGGTCTCAGTGGATCTGGACTGACCGAAGAGGCCGCCTCAATAGCCTTGACTGCAGCCTGGAAGACTTTTCGAGGCAGCCGAAGGTTGGTGGTGCCGCTGTCCACGATGCTCTTGTCATAGTTGTACTGTGAAACACAGACAGTCACCGCTCAGAGATGTCTATCAGTGATTTGACCATCAAGTTGCTCTGTCTTGCAGATGCCCATCTCACCTCCTTACAGTCCATGTTGAGGTCCTGTCCGTTCACCTCAATTCGTACGATGATGACCTCATAGTACCACTCCCTGCGGATGGGCGTGTACCAAAGCTCGCCAACGTAGAGCGACCGGTCCACTCCTCCGATGATCTAAGAGCATATGAATAAAAAAATACAGTCCAGACCTGCCTGATATGACATTAGATCATTTGTACCCGTGTGTGTGTGTGCGCGCGCGCGTGTGTCACCATGCTGCCGCCGACAGTAGCGCTGCCCAGAGAGTAGTTCTGGGTGAATCCGGCTCCGCACAGCTGGAGAGAGAAGATGTTGGGGACGGGAGTCTGACGAACCAGAGAGTCAAAGAAAGGCTCCAGTGTCTCGTCAGGCTGGAGACAGGCAGAGAGACAGACAGAGAGACAGGCAGGCAGAGAGACAGACAGGCAGGCAGAGAGACAGACAGGCAGACAGACAGGCAGAGAGACAGACAGACAGACAGACAGACAGAGAGAAGTTAAGTTTCCTGCTCGATGGTCAAACCAAGCTGCAGTTTCCAGCCTTCAGCGTCTTGTGTCCAGCAGGTTAAACAGACCTCATCCCTGTGCTGACCTCTCAGCTCCTGTTTCCCCCGTCTCTGCTGCTCAGTCAATAAACTGCTCTTTGTCATTTTCCGGCAGGAGATAGTGTTTTCAACAATAATGTCCCCGGAGCAGCAGCAGCACCTCCGACAGACTCACCTCTAGTCTGGATGGCTCATCTAGTAAAGTTCAAACAGAGCCCCGGGGTAACCTCGGGGTTACTTCTGACTTCTGTCTTCTGTCGCTCAGGTGACCAAAGTCCTGCAATCCTGCTTCACACAGCTGAGACAGCTAAACAGGAGCAGGACGTTTCTGTCACCTGCACATTTAGAAAAGGTCGTCCACGCCTTTATTATCTGCAGACCCGACCACGAAATGCAGCTGCGGGGATTTTAACAACCATGAGGCAGAAGCGAGGTCACCATCGCGTCGATCCTCGCTGCTCTTCGCTGGATGCCGGTGAGTTTTAGAATATGTTTTAATAATTTACTGTTTGCTAACTGCTTATGAGCTACTTCAGATCCTCCAGCAGAGCTCTACTATTAGTGACTAAAGGGGTCGGGGCTGTTTGGGCCCCTTGGCTGTGAAACTTCTGGGGATGTAATGTGACTTTAAACATGATCAGTTAATATGTGACACACCCTGTGAACCTGTGGTGGTGTGCTCACTGATAATTAGCTGAGGTGTTCGCCTTGCAGCCGAGCGCTGATCTAAAATGTGACGTTTAGCTCTCTTCGCCTTCGCCTCACTGCTCCATCTGCTTTGTAAACTCTAAATTCAAACACTTTACATGTTACTGTATAAATGCTTCGTTCACAATGAGCATGCAGAGAAAAGAGCTCATGTAACGCAACAATACACATAAAGCTCTACTGTACCCGTCCTTGAGCGTCATTCGCCTGAGCTCCTTCACACACACACACACAGTTTAGTCGTGTATATTAAACTGTGCATGTATAAATACAGAAACGTGCATAATCTGCATTATTTCCATCAGATTTGTAAAACTGCACATGTGCCTGATCCTGTTTAATTAAACCCAATCACTGTGGCTTTGATCGCACGTGCATGAGCTGAGCACGCACATGGAGGATCAGTGACTAACATATGAAGCTCAGGTTGAAACAGACTTTATAAGACGCAGTTCAGCATCAAATCAAATCATCAACAGAGGGAGGATGATGACAAACTCTACATCTCCACAAACTCTCATATTCCATGTCCATCTCACCATTTCACCTGCTGCTATCTCACTATAACTGTGTGTAAGCTGGTCTGAGGTCAGTGTGACACACTCTCACCTCATATTCTACGTCTACAAACACCAGCCTGTGTGTGGGGGAAGACCTCAGGTGTGTTGTGGCACTGCTTACCCGGGCTATATCTGCATAGGCCAGTCCGAGGATTCCCTCCCAGTTGGAGCCGTTGATGAAGAAGCGATCTGACTGGGTGATTGCGGCGATGTTGGCGCGCAGCGTGGCGTTGGGGCCGTGCGGGACAGACACCAGGTCGGTGCCCAGCTCCCCTTCCCAGCGGCCCTGGGTGTAGGGAACGTACACGCTCCGACCCTGGTCGCGGTATGAGCTGGAGCTGTTGATGTGCGTGGGCAGGGAGTTAATTAGACAGAGTGGAGGAGAAAGACGAGGGGCTGTGAAGTGAAACGCTTCAGCTGCTGCCGTTAGTCATGTGTTCAGTCTTATTCAAACAAAAGGCATTATACACAGTATTCACCCCCATAGTTCTACTCACAGTGAGCGATGGTAGTATCTGCGCAGGAAGGGATGAGCAGCTGCCCCGACAGCAAAGTTGCTGCTTCCTGTATCCACCAGGATGTTCAACTAATGAGCCGGAGAGAGCAGCGGGGACAGACACAGACAGATTTATTAAATACATGCAGTGTGCATTTTACAAAAATCAGTGGGTTTGTAAAACTGGCGCTTGGGTTTCACTGTGAAATTGATTATGTTCAGTCTCTGTAGGGCAAGTCCCATCTATCTTTGCTGCCTTTGAGACGTTTGACGCAGACGTTTGTAAAACTACTTCCAGTTTGGTGTTTTTGACGTTTGTTATCGATCACAGTGATGGTCTCAGAGGTTTAGCAGGAGGCCTCCTCCTCCTCTCCCCCTCTCCCCTCCTCGTGTCCTGTGCTCTTTCCTGTTGCCCTCCATGTCCTTGTCCTCCCCTCTCTGTCTCCACTCTAACCCTCCGCTCCTCTCAGGTTGCCCTTCCTCCTCCCTCCCACTGCCGTCTCCTCCTCCTCTGTCTACAGCTCTGTGAGGGTATCAGATTTTGCACAATCAGTCAAAACAGTTGGTGAATGTGTGAATGGAGCACAATGGCAGACGGCGATGACAACAGCAACACACGCTGCCTGTGCTTTATATCATACATGCCATGAATATCGCATGTCCCGTTTATTGCTTTCATCCTCTGCCTGTCTGTGAGTCATGCACGTTGATGCCAGTCCACTGATACTGATGATGCTGTGCTGATGTTGCGGCTGCAGTGTTGCAGCGACGTGCGTGCACATACTGGACTTTTTCTGGACATAATGTCGATCCCTGAACATGGATCGACAGTGTGGCACAGAAACACCCAAACAGAGGAGCAGAGCAGCCCATCGAGCCCCAGCGAGCTCTTCAATAATGGATCGGCCCTTTAAATATCCAGAGAAGTGCTACTGTCTCAAGGGCTCGGCCTGAAAGCCCAGAATAAATACTGACTCTGTCCACCTCACACACACACACACACACACACACACACACACAGACGCATCATGTCTTATTGTACTGTGGATGAAGTATGAACTGTGCTGTATCTACTAACACCTCCACGCTGTGCACACTGTGTCTTCCTCTCTTGGCCAGAGATTTGCTGACTGCTCAGGATCTGTTTCGTTCATACATATCAAACACACACACACACACACACACACACACTCACACACACACACTAAAGGCTGCATCCTGACACACTGAGACCTCGTGTCTTTCCCTGCTCTCTCTCTCTCTCTGTCTTCCTGTCCTGTCCTCCCTGGCAGGGTGCCTGTCTGTTCCATTATATTTGCCCTTCTCCCTCCACCACGGCGGAGACCATGATCATGCAGTCGTTACCAGAACAGAAGGCAACGTATCTGAGAGCTACTGTAAATCAGCCACCTCAGGTCATGTGCACACCTCTGACCTCACCTTTGATGATCTGAGATGAATTTATTTTTCACAGGCTGATCAACTCATCCATAAAATGATCCATAAAATTATCGTGATGCAGCAGGTTTGTTAAGAGCCTGCAGACTGCCTGTGTCAGTGCGTTGTTATGGACATTATATCCTGGTCAGTTCCATAAATGAGCTGCTCACTGACGCCTGATCAGCACTTTTCCATTTGGTTAACTTGCCTCTTAGTCTATGAACTGCTGTTCTCACAGGTCATCGCTGCTCCTGCTCTGATGACTGCTTTTAAAGCTTTTCACAAACACATTTCAGTCACTGTTCTGCTCTCAGTTCAGAAAGTCTCTCACCCCGTTGAAACGGACAAGGTAGAACCAATGCACGCAACACTCAGCTCTTGCATGGCATGCATTGAGTGACTGATTGGTTGGATCTGACTGTGTCCAGATGTACTTTGGGTTGCACCCATTAATAATGACTGAGTTTACAGGCTAATATGCATCTGCAGATTAATCAAACGGTGCCAGGAGAGTGATAGTATTACATTGCTTTCATCAACTAATTAATTAATATATATTCATTGTATTGTCACCGTCTGAAATGAAACACCGCCTTTTGTCTTTTAAAACCTATTTTCTTGATTAGCGTCATGCTACGAGCAATAACACACAGTGTCTGACTTGGATCACAGTTTTGGTTGGTAAACCTCAGGCTGTCATGTTAGGGGGTTCTGTGTTTGTGTTTCCGTCCTTCCTCTTGAGTCTCAGGGGGCTCAAGTTTGAAGTTTCCTTAAACCAGTAACTGTCGAGTAATATTAAAATCAAAATGCGAGAACGGTTCTGGGATTGTCTGCTGGTGTTTCCAGCATTGCCAGTCAAAACTGATTCTTAATGAATAAATACAACCTGTGATTCTTTCAGTGTTGGGCAGCTGGTCAGTTAGTTAAATATCTAATGTCGACACAGAGTCGCTGTCAGACACGAGGAGGCTCTTTGCTTTAAGCTTTGACCAACTGACCAAACTGAGCCTGGTCTCAGGGGAATAAAAGCACCATGATTTGAACTGTGTTTAGCTCATTACTCATATTTACTAGTATTCATAAAATCCCGAATGTGCTTTGGTTCAAGCTCCAAAATGGTCGAGAGCTGAAACAATGTGAGAGCCACCTGAGTCTAAAATGAAATCCACGCCTTGATGTTCGGGTCAGAGGTCGTGGAGCTGCCTGGAATCAGATTTTTGGTTGAGGTCAAAGGTGAAGTGACACCTTCTGGTCTGTGAAGACTTCATCACTTACACATCCATAACAAGAAGAAGGTGTGCAGCTGTGAACTAAGAGCCCCGAGCATCACAAACAGGAAACGCATTACACCCGCACCGAGCTGCAACAATGAATCTTTCCATCAGTCGTAAGATAATGAAGTCAAACATTTTCTGGTTTCAGCTCCTGAACTGAATGAATTTGCTGCTTTTCTTTGTTGTTTCTGGCAAGAAATGAAGAATCTGTGCATTTGGGACAAAAGGAGCAATTCGAAGACGTCAGTTTGCGCTCAAACTGAGCCCAGAGCTCATGGCAGTTATGGATTTATAGTGAGCTATGGATGGGAGTCAGTTACCTGGTCACGGGAGGGCGGGGTATCAAACATCACAACCTGGTACTGACCAAAGTGTTTCTGTGACGCTGAGTTTTGAAAAGCTGTCAAATATCAAAAGCTGAATACTCATGTTTTGTCTTTTAGGAGGCAAAGTTCCTGTTCCTGATGTTTATCTACTCCAAAACATCAAATATCACATGACGCCAGGGCAGCGTGGATACTCCGGCGGGGTGGATGATGTCAGGAGATGAAACCCTGAGAACTGGTTGAACAGCTCTCAGTCTGCCAAGCAGCCAGTGTGTTATCTGTCTGTGCTGATTGGCCTCAGCGTGCTGCACTGTGGCGTAAGCAGGCACACCTGTCTGATACAGGAAACATCAGGGGCAGAGTGACACCTCCACCTGGGGCCCTTCAGCCTTCCTTCATCGTCTCGCTCTCAGCTCCTTCTCACTCTTTGTTTACAGAAACCTCCCTCACTCATTCCCTCCTGGTCCCTCTGAACCTCTCTCTCTCTCATCACATCCTCATTTCTCTGTTGTACTCCCTCTTTTGCCTTCTCCCTCTCCTTCTTCTCCTCTTCTACCACCTCATCACTTTCTCTTCCTCCCTCTGCCCATCGCCCTCTGTGTGCCAGCCTGTACACCGCAGCTGCACCCAGCTGGCACTCCTCACTCTGCAGAATTAATGGTTCCATTATCTGTCTGTATCATTCAGTCCTCTCACTCTCTCACACACACACACACACACACACACACACACACACACCACACACACACACAGGCCATCTGTCATTGCAGGGCATTAACATTACTGGACAGTGGGACAGTATATATCAAATACTTTTCCTTCAGCTGACTTTAATATTAAAATGTCACATTAGAAACGTTTAACTGTGATGTCATCAAGGTGTGGTAGAAGGTTATAGTGATGTCGTCTCCCACTGAGTTGCATAGCTTGTTAACATAGCTTGTTGCTTGAAGATTAGTTAAATTCACCTGTTATTGTTTTATAGCACCATGACTTGTTTATCAAAGCACACTGATGCAACACTTCAGCAAAAGTACGATCAATGTAAAAGTTCATGTCTTTACCTTGGATTTAATGACTATGAACCACTGAATGCAACATTTCTGCCAATAAAGCGGATTAAACTCGGTCACAGGGTGAAAATTGTATTTTGAAAGAGAGCCAGGCTCTGTGCGGGGTACTAATGAATAAAACTGCCCAGACACACTGAATGTCAGCCTCCAGGACTGATTTGATTTTTTTACTGTACCTGGTTCCAGTTCATTTTGTTATGACAGATCTGTTACAGGCCTGGCCATAGAGTGTGTTTATGCTCATGCCGGCTGTGACAACGTGTGAATAAACCTTTACCTTCTGCGGCGGAGACCCCACGGCCATCTCCACGTAGTATCCCTGACCAGACTTCCCACGCAGGTTATCAATCATGTCCACGAAGCTGATACCGCCCGCAGCCGCGCCTCTCCGCCTGCGCGCAGCGTACTTGCCCGTGTTGCCGCGCTCGCGGTTCGCAGCGGCGGTAGGTTGCAGCTGCGGTGGAGGCTCAGCGCGAGCGCCTTGCCGCAGTGGCACGCGGATGGCTACAGGCAGGCCCGAGGCGTCCGGCGCGCACTGACCGCTGCTGATCAGACTCAGACACGTCCATATGAGCAGGGCTGTCAGGCGGCGGGGCTGTACCGTCGACGCCTCCATGTTGAGCCTCGGTAAAGTTTGATTTTGGTGCGTTTGCTTTTGACTTCACGACGCGTCGTTCAGTTTGACATCCAGGCTGCGGCGACACGGGAGAGCAGATCAGGTGGCGATGATGCTAAAATGACGGCTGAAACCATGATGGCAGCGGGGCCACAAATGGAGCTGGGACAGGGTCACCGTGTTCTCTCCCCGGTTGTCTCTACGGCAAATGTCACGGCGGAGAAGACGCCTATTTTAGACCTTGACACGGTAACATGGAGGCCGGTGTGAGATAAGTCAAACCGCCCTCACCATCAGACCAGGCGACCCTCGCGTCGCTGATATGTTGAGGCTAAATCTCGGGCTCTCCCCGCGCGCTCAGAGCATCAACGATCCGCAGGCCGGGGACGTTTCTCCGCACATCCTCGTGTCTAACGACCGAAACCACCGTCGGGAGGCAGGCTGGCCGGCGGGCTACCGTAATCCGCATCCTTCAGCTTTCCCGAGCCGTTCATTCTGTTCTCCGCCTTCCAGTCTTTCACCTCCTCCTCCTCCTCCTCCTCCATCCACCCCGCTGCATCCTCCAGAGCTGCGAGAGCGCGAGCATCACCGCCGTCAAGTCACCGGACCAAACCACACGACTTCCTGTCCGCCCTTTCTAAATAAGACAACAGTAAACGTCCCCGAAAGCAACACCGAGCGGCACAGCGCCACAGTTACCGAGTAACGGATCAAATCAATGAGTGACGTGAAGGCAGGTTACTGTTATGAGCTGTTTATCATCATCTTACGTGATTTCAGAGCTGTTGTGTTTCCATATTGTTTGTTTTTCATAGCCTCTTTTATTTCGAAGGCGCTGTCATGTCGCGGTTCTCGCTGCTTCGTCGGGAAGTACCCGTGTGCATTCTGGGTAATGAAGTTTTCACCGTGATAGCTTTGCGCTCAGGGTTGTTTTTGCGTGTGAAGTGGTGAAAGCCGCCTGCCCTCATCTGGAACAACGACTCCTACAGCAAAGTGCAGGTAATTTGGCCTGTCTGCCGTCTGCTGTGGTTATAGATGATCTATAGTTTCAGCTGTATAAAGACCAAAATCTAAGAATATCATTTTATTTTGTCAGACAACAGACGGATGCAATGCAGCTGCACAAACGTCAGAACAGGAAATCACCAAATCCATTTTGATATAAAGTACCTCGCTGTGACTCTGTGGTGCTCATAGTATGTGCTATGGTGTTACATATGTATGGCAAGCATCATGTTGCTGTAGACAGTATGACCATGATGTGACATTATACATTGTATCTGTATAAATACATTTTGTGAGGGAAACCACATTCTGTATACATTTATTATAAAACACAATAACGTTGTATGATACCAAATGAGGAGGTTAGCAGCAGGTACACGTCAAATCAAAGCTCAGTCACTTTGCATCTGCTTGTCTATGGCAGGTGGCCTCTCTCCTGAGATGATCCAGGACAGTCCCAGTAGGGAGGGACAGGGAGGAAGGAAGTAGGTGCCAAGACACTGTGCCCATCTTTCCTCTCCACAGAGTCTTTACAGTGGTGGAAAAGCCCACACTGCTCCACCAACAATGGGCCTGGGTCTTCCTGTCCTGAGGGTGCAGGGAAACACAGTGTGAAAGATGTGGATCAGAACTTTGACCAAACTTCTATCCTTTATCTGTCAAATCTAAACCATTAGCCCACCGCAGGTTCTAACCATCAGCGCCTGAACCCTGGGGAAGTAAACTTGATGAATGAGGCTGGAGGTCAAAGCACAGCTGGATGAACCAGGAGCAGGGCTTTGACTCAGGAATCCTTAACTCTGTTTCTGCTGTCTGTTCAAGCAGCGCTATAAACATTCCCACGTGGAAGTTAAAAGCAAAATTTGGAAACAACATGAATGAACATGATTAATGATGCTCAGCTGTTGCACTCGTAGAGTTATATACAGGGAGAAACTCACTGGTCAAACACTTTGAGCCCCAGCCTCTCTGCTCTCCAGGTTTGGTGATGGGTGGCTCAGGTCTGCCCTCTGGTGGACACCACACTGCTGCCAGGTGTCCCGAATTACCCACCCTACACACACACACACACACACACACACACGTATACATACATTTGTTTGTTTTTATGTCCATAAAATTTAAATATTCTAAGTATTAATGTATATATTCAATTTAAAGTATTCACCCCACACAGATCACATATACAGTCACACAAGTACAGTAGACAGGGGTACACATGCATATGCAAACTCCTATAAATCACCATAATCACATCTGTCACAGTTTTACCATACATGGCTGACAGCCCGCCATGTGTGAGCCTTCTTTGCATACAAAGGTCAAAGATTAGCTATCAGCGAGGCTGCTGCCTTATCACTATGTCCCAGCTGATAACGGCGATAAATATGCACGGTGATCTCGTCATGATTTCAGCTGCTCTTTCCAGGGAGAGATGTGTTTCTTAATCAGGCAACCTGTATTCAGGCCTGACTGAGTGGCAGACACTCACCGGTCCTGGGGGTCTGTCGTCCTGAAGCCTTTAGCAAATGGGTTGCTGGCAATTTTCAGCTGGGTGATCTGAGAGAGATGGAGGGTGGGGGTTAAACGAGGGGGGTAAGCACAGAAATGGGTCTCTGATACATCAAATCTGTCAAACAGAAGTCTGGGCAACAGTTGGTCTGAAGCCCACTGATCCCGAGTTTCCTACCCGGTGGTTTTGATAGGCAGTGACGGCCATAAAGCGCGTCTCAAGGAAGGTGAACGAGCAGAAGTTCCTGTACGCATTTAAATGACTGCTGGGAGCTGGATCCACATACACCACATGGAAGCGTGGCTGGTAGCGGTGCATGGAGTTCAGTATCATCTGGCATGAAGGAAGGTGGAGATAACACACAGCAAGCAAATCACAACAGAGACATCCACGAGAAAGAGATGTCTTTATCTAATGTAGAATACATTACACACATGTGTCTTATTTCACAGTAACAGAAAACAGAACTTTGTTTCTTAGGTGCCATGTTAACTGAGGGCAGGTGGGAATCGTATTAAAGACATTGACTGACATGTCCGTTGTCATCCAGCAGGTTGTTGGTAAGCTTGAGAGTGTCGAAGGACACAGTTTGCTTCATCCACTGGGCTCCACAGGCAGGCGAGTCTGGGTGGAAATGCATCCTGCTCGGGGCGACAACATCCGCTCGACCTGCCACCAACCAGGAAGAGCTGTGGAATGCATATCTGATACACACAAACACACACTTATCAAATATGTGAAATCAGGCAGCTAGGTTAAGATGTAGTTTCAAAGGGGAACTAGTAAAGATGTGGATTACATGTGCACGATGGTGGTCTGGGATAAAGGAGTCAGCAATAAGCTAAAAACATGTCTGACCTGTATCTTTTATTGTCAACAGGGATAAAGTCCATGAGCAGGACGTATTCAGCTGCTGGATCCATCCCAGAGATTTGGACCTGGAACGTTGGAAACATCCTCCTGCAGTGTGTGAACATATAAATGAACAAAATGTGGCTCCGGAGGAAAGGGACGCGTCATAGGCCAGATAAGGTAATGAAAAGATAAAACATGGGGGTTATTGTTACCTTCCAGCTTTGGTAACAATCATCTCTGTGCCCAGCTGGTCAAACTGCTGCCAGAGTTCATGCATCTCCAGCTGAACCCTGACCCCACTCACTTGGGGGGCTTTGGCGCTCGACAGTGACCCGCTGTCTGCACAGCAGGGCAGAGATAGTTCACAGCTCTGAGGCAGCTGAGGACCTGAGGAGAGGAGAGGAGAAAGAAGAAGAGAAGAGGAGAAAGAAGAAGAGGAGAGAGAAGAAGAGGAGAGGAGGAGAGGAGAGGAGAAAGAAGAAGAGGAGAGGAGAAAGAAGAAGAGGAGAGAAGAAGAGGAGAGGAGGAGAAGAGAGGAGAAAGAAGAAGAGGAGAGAGAAGAAGAGGAGAGGAGGAGAGGAGAAAGAAGAAGGGGAGAGGAGAGAGAAGAAGAGAGAAGAGGAGGAGAGGAGATGAATGTACTTTTCTCCATTGAGCTCAGCCAACTTTGAGACAAACACTTACCATCCATCATATGAAGGTTTACAGGATAGATGATATGAATGACGTGGCTGAACTGTCTCTCTTTGATAACTCAGTCCAGTCCGTTTCCTCCTCTTCTGAAGTCGCAGCTCCTGTCTTTACATAAAGACCAGCGCAGAACCAAAGCCAGTGCTGTGGGTGATACAGGCATCAGGAGTGGCTGCTTGAGTCCAGGAACAAGCTGGTTTTATACACCAGGAGACTCTCACTGGGGACGTCAGCGCCTGCCTCATCCATTACAATACTCATAGTGCCACTGACATGCACTAATCACAGCTGCACACACACACACACGCATGCATGCCGCCCCAAGAAATGTGACTACACTAATGTGCGCATGCACAAACATATGCACACACACAATACCATCCTGGAGCATCTAGAAATCCCTGCTTGCATCTCTTATTGTTTTCCATAGCCTAAAGTCTTAAGTGGAGCTGGCTTTGACCAAACAGTAGGACATTAATAACGTCCTAATCAGGCCAGTGTTACTGGGTGTGGACAGATGACGACAACAACAAACTGCTTTTATTATTCATAGCTTCTTTTCTTGGAGCAGAGTTTCAACGCTACACTAATTAGAGACTCAGTGAGTCCCTAAAACTGGCAGAAGTGGATATTACTGGTTCGGTTTAATGGCAGCGTTCCTGCATATTTATAACATGCAGCATGTTAAGAGTGTGTCAGGGACACAGTTAGAAAGCCCTGCACTCATTTCCACTACTGATTACAAACGTGAGTGTTTTGTGTTTGGTGCGGGTGTGATGTATATGTGTGTGTGTGTGTGTGTGTCAGTGTGTGTGTCTAGCCTCATGGGGCTTTACGATGGGACAGTGTTGAAGGGCTCCAGCCCGTGGGGTCCAAAGCAGAAAAGTGGACTTTTTCCTAATAAAGCACAACGAGACCTAAGTTGGTCAATAAGGCCAGTTCGCTCCGTGGACCGGCTCATTAATCACAGCGTTCATGTCCACAGGCAGAAACACATCATACGTTATTGGATGTCCAGCTTAAGTAGAACTGATTGTATTAATATTGCTCTTTTCCAATGGACTGTGTGATCAATGATGTGTGATATGACCTCAGAGGCTCAGTGGGGTCAAAAACACTCCAATACAGCTGGAGGTCTGCTGTCATAGGTGTGTGTTCAGATGGGGCAGACACAGAGCTAATAACAAAGTGAGCTGCAGTGTGTTAGAGACTGCTTCAGACAATATTCAGTATCATTTCAGACATATCAACACAGATCCAGAGAGCAGTGTCGTATAAACAGTCAGATGTTTATTGAGCTGTATTTTGTCAAAGCACAGTTTTCAGACAAGCATCGTTACACAGAGGTTCAGGCACTTCAGGTGACATCTCACATACACTTCCTACACAAAACGTAAGCAGCTGGCCGTGGTATGCAAAGAGCGAAGAATGTGAGTGCTGAGTGTGTGTGTCTGTGTGTGTGTGTGTGTGTGTGTGTGTCGTCTTTGCTTGCATGTGCTCAAGCATGAAGTAATAAGGTGTTTGCTCAGGAGAGAGAGGGCAAGAGTCCTGCCATGTTGCTGCGTAGAAGTGCATCAGTCAGGCATCGGTTTCATACTGGAGGTGGTGTGTATGTGTGTGGAGAGAAAGGTGGAATGGAGAGAAAGGTGGAATGGATCTAGGACAGACGGGTAGGTGAGGTTAGTCGCAGGAACAGGGTAGAGAGGATTTAATTCTTGTTAAAGTTAGCAGCAATGATCTCGAACATAGAGTGGAAGTTAGTCTTGATGTTCTCGGCCAGAGGTGTAATCTTTTCCTTCAGGGCCATGAGCTCTCCGGCGTCAATGGTCTGTGCCTGGCTGTAGGCCTGCTTCAGCTGCTCCTTGTATTCATCGACGTAGGGGCTGACCATGACCTTGAGAGTCTCCAGACGCTCAGTGAGCTTGGAGCGCACAGTCTCCGCCATGGGTATCAGGACGCTCTTGGTCTCCTCCACGTTGGTGGCGATCTTGTTACGCAGCTCATCCATCAGGGGCTCGAGCTTGGCCTTCAGGGCTTCCATCTCAGCGTTGTGCTTGGTGTAGTACTCTGTGAAGATGGGCTCCAGCTGGGTGCGGTAGTCTTCGAGGTGTTTCTCGAGGACCTGCTTCAGTTGTTCACGCTTGGGCTCTAGCTCGGCCTTCAGGGCGTCTATGTCGGCCGCGACAGAGGTACGGAATTCAGCGGTGGCCTCGGAGATGGTGGTGACAACACTGTCGGTCAGGGGGGAGACAGAGGCCTGGAGAGTCTTGATCTGATTGTATACGTCATCCAGGCGCTGGGACAGAGTATCCCTGGGAGACAAAGTGTTGTGGGTAAGTGAGTAAATGGAGACCACAGAGCTGTTGAGGTGAGTGAAAGGGGACAGAAGCTGTGTGAGGAGAATGATGAAGCCTTACTTGAGCTCCTTGTACTCTGTGTCATCGAGCTGGTTCAGGGCTTTCTTGGCGCTCTCCTTCACCTGTGTCATGTACACATCCATGGCAGCCCGGATGTGTTGCAGCTCGGAGGGGGCATCAGCCTGCAGGGAGGCGGCATGAGAGCCTGAGAGGAGGAGAGGAGAGTGGTCAGAAAATACAGTATTTCAGACGTCCAGTAACACAGAAACACATTAAACTATTTCAGATGTTGTGAAAATTGATCTACTGACTGAGTGAAGCTGTACATGCTGCAATTCGCTTTATGTAAACTGTAGTCAGTACTCACCGACAGCCAGCAGGAGGGCGAGAGCGAGAGCCACAAATTTCATGATGGAGGTCTGGAGTGGTGGAGAGGCCAACGGTTATTCAGTGTCACGCTCACAGTGATGCAGTTAAAACAGGTTTAAACCACAGAGAGATGATCGACAGACAAATGGAGACCTGTTGATCCAATAAACCTAAAGCGGCGTGACGGCCAGGTGGGCAAGCTTACAACAGAACGACTCAACACGACGCTAAAGCTACAAACTCATCCCTGAACTGGCTCAGTGAGCATATGGCTGCTCATTAACAGGACCTGTAATCTGGGCAGATTAGGGACTGAGACTGCTCAAGCAGATTAGCTGCTCTAGCAGACTGCTGCGTAATCCTGCTCCAGGCTTTACAGTAAGTCACCGTCACAGAATTAGCCAATCACCACAAAGACAACCCCAGTTAGCGCTCGGAGTTTAGGGATCTCTTTATCTCCTTGACATGAGGATATCTTCCAACTTATCACGACAGGCTCGGAAGTTTCATCCCAGAGTAACACAGGATTAAAGGAAAAGTCAGAAATGAAAACGCCTCAGCTTCTCGTGCCTGCAGGGAAACTTGGCACCAGTTCACAACTTCGTCAGAGTTTGCAGAAGGCTCACTCTGGCAGACTAACAGTGCAGACTAACAGAACAGACTAACGGTGCAGACTAAAGCCCAGGTCCCAGTGAGAGCTGCAGCGGTGGCTTGTCTTACCTGGTGGAGTTTCGTGATGAGACTGAACAACTTCAGCAAGAGCAGAGTTTTTATAGTGGCCCGGTGAGGGATGAGTCTATGTGGGGAGGAGGGGAGGGAGTGGAGGTGTGAGGGCTGTGTGTCTCCGTGGAGGTGGACCTCACCCCCCTGCCATCTCCCTCAGCAGGGGGACTGGGTTGAGAGTTCAATGGTCACCTGCTGGGAGGAGATCACTCAGCACACACACACACGCACGCATGCACGCACGCACACACACACACACACACACAGTGTGTAGTGTGACTTTTACAGAAGTGCAAACATTTCTGTGACAGTCATCCAGATTCACCAGGTCTAATCGTCTCCAGATCATTTCACTGGAGGTTCCTTTAGCACAGCTCGTAGCATTTTGTCCGCCTGATAAAGATCATTTGTGTGCCGTGTAGCCGAGGCGCTCTGTTGTGAACGAGACATGAAAGGCTGACACAAACAAAAGGCAGCTCAGTGTGAAGACGGAGTCAGGACGACGGTTGAATGGGGGAAGGGGTCGGAGGGACACGGCAGAGCATTTAGGTTTCACATCAGCGATATCAAACACAAAGCAGGGACAGGGAGAACACTGATGGGAGGAATGGGAAGAAAATGTCAAAACAAATAGGTTTCCACACACGGCCCAAGTCTGTCACACTGGTCTGTGGGTTTCTTGTACTGGTCCGTCACAGAAAAGTGTGTGTCGGACAGGACAGTCACATTATTTACACTCCCGCTGCTGCCAAGAGAAACAAACAAGAACAAACAGAAGACAGTGACTCGTTGCAGTCAAACGGTAAGCGCACTCAGTCTGCAGTGTCTGAATCAGTGAGGGACACATATGCACACAGTCACACTCACAGAGAGCCAGACAATGCCACATGGGAGTACAGGCAGTAATCTATAGAGAACAGAGTATCAAGATAGACTTATCTCAGTGTACAGATAACAGAGTTTGTGGCTGGTGTGTGTGCGATGATTAATAGGTCAAAGAGTGGTGTGTGCCATGCTGTTGTTTGTTGTCCTATCTTCACTGGACTTTGTCACCATGGCTTTATGTAATTTGAGGAATAAGCGTGATCGTAGTATAGACAATCATATCTAATTAAACGCACACATGCAAATATCGTATGTACTGGTGAGTTCTGTCACGCGAGCGTCACCCCTCTGTAATAACTGCTGACACAAAGGTTTGTGATTGGCTTTTTTTGCAGATTCCCTCCTCTGGTGAGATAAAGGACTAATGCAAAGTGAAAGCATGTAGTAAAATCAGTTCCATGAATATTAAAAGCACGCTCTGCTGCAGTGAAGACGGAGGAACAGTGTCTACATTTTCACTCAGAGTAGTTTTACTGACCCTCGTGTGTTGATGCACTGTGGAAATATTCACCTATGTGTGCTGACTCGTGACAGAAGGAGAACGTCGCCTTCTGTTTGTCAGACCACAGCAATCTGCAGAGGGGCAGCGGGTCTGAGAGCGCAGGGTTTCTAGGTGCAAGGTTAATAATTGTCGTCAGTGGTCAGTGGAGGCTGCTCTGTGTAGCCTATATAATCAATGGACTTTTCTCTGAATACCACTACTCTCAAACTCCCAGACTGTCAATACTTGTTCTGAGAGATTGCATCATGTCCAATTCATATCTGAGGCAGCATGTGGCAACATGTCACAGCAAGAACTCAAACCATGTGTAGGAATGCATGTTAGGACAACGGAATACACGGTTTATTAAGAAAACCAGGCACCCCTGTGCAGTGTTTGCATTATTAATAATGTAAGAAGAAGACACCGGCCTGTGAACGGAGTTAAACTCTGCTAACTCTTTATTTTCCATCTGCACAAACTCAGTTCAAGTCACCTGTTTGATTCCTGCAGGTCCCTGGTAAATCTTTTAATTCTGGAAAACCTTTGTGTCGGCAGGACGGAGCCTGTCATGGTGCAAATGTGAATGCATCTCTGGGTGTACCTCAGCGGATGGGTCACCTTCTATGTGTGTGTCTGCAGCAATTCCTCTCTGCCCATTTACAAGACAGTTTACCCCTTTTCGTCTTCCTCTGCTTCTCCTTTGTTATTTATCTTTTGACGCTGGGGTGTCTGTCTTCACTCTCGACCCCAACTACAACTAATTTACTTTGCATCCATACGGAGAGGAGCCAAGCTGAGCCTGATGAGGCAGTGAAGACAGGGGGGTGTCAGAGCTGTCACCTACACAGACCACATCAACGCCTGTGGACTCACACTGATGTTATCAACTCCAGCCATTTGTCTGACATCAATCAGCAAACTGCAGCAGACCGTTTCAAAGTGTTGTGTTAGAAGCTTTGTAGTTTCCAGCAGTCTTTGTCTTTCCTGCATCTGTCTGAGGCCAGTCTAATTCAGATTTTCAGACTAAAAAACAAGAAAATGATCCAAACTAAGACACACCAAGAGGAGCTGGAGGCTGAACAGGCCCCCGTGCAGCAGCCCTGTCACTGGCTCCAGCTCATCATTGTACAGTAGTCTTTAAGGCTTTTGCCCCGGCCTGAGAGATAACAGCGTTCTGCATATCAGCTGCTCTGAGCTCAGGGCTGCTGACCAGGAGTGAAACAAGCCCTGTCAGAAGGAGGACGCTTATCTGGAACAACAACCTTTGAGACTGCTTGCATTGCAGCACGTTGATCCTGCATCCACACTGAACCATCTATCAAGATTACTGCCAACGTAACTGTTATCAATACGGACTCAGAAGCCCTAGCTGGCAGCGCTAGGCTGCGCGTTTCGCAAAACTGTTCAACACGTAGTTATTAAGACGAGCGACAAGGAAACTAAAAATGAAAAGAAACACAAAGATTTAAAATGAAACGTGAGAAAAGTGAGAACTTCTTGGCTGGCAGCCGCTTCAGAGCAACAGGCACAGGCAGCCTGTGCACTGGGTCAAAGCGTGATTGTGGCTCATTTTAGCTGTGAATTAGATAAAGTGTCAAAGGAAGGAGCCGGTCTGTTTCGAACTGATTTCCAAGCTAATGCATGTGATGGGATTTACCGATGCTCGACTAAGAAAAGGAAGTTCTTTGTTGATGATCAACAACCTGTTTTACAGTGACCATCAAACAGTCAGACAGATGTGGGGTAATTGCCTGGAGCTGATAAATATTTAATCAGAAAATCCACCATTTGATCAGGCCCTGGCTGAGGTTCAAAGGTCACGTCATGGTTCCAGCTGCCTCCGTGATGGAGCACTGTGCTCAGACCAGCAGGGGAGGTTGTCTCAGCTGTGAGCAACAGTGTGGAGCTCTCTCTCCATCTCCACAACACACACACCACTGAACACTGCTATACCCAGGTCTACTTAAGTGTAGTGATGTGGTTTTGCAATGTCACATCTGCTGAGGTCGCTTCTGCTTTAATACAGATATTTGGACCGAAGCCCTGGTCGGACAGTGTCACTGTAGGTTGTGTCGCCCTGCGGGTTGTACAGCTTGACAGCAAAGCAAGAAAATCCGCTGTGAACTCAGATAACCTAAATCATTAGAGGAGCAAAATGGAGGTGACAGACAGCCACCGGGGGAATATTGTTTAATCATAAAATAATGCACAAGCTCACAAATACTGACAAACACTCACGCAATCAGAGAGTAATGAGGACACACTCGCGCGACTCCCGTGTCAACCAACATGAGCTGAGCTGTTGCTCCGACCAGCGATAGGGAGCATTATCTTCTCCCTTTATGAGCCTCTGCAGCCATTTGCTGCTCTAACACTGTTCCAAAGATAGTGCAGTTTATTAAAGTGCACAGTCAAACGTTAAGGGAAAGCCAACATGGGAGGAACATGGCAGGGCTGATGCAACAACAGATGCTAGCGCACAGGGTGTGAGAGTTTAAATGATCAAAGCATGAAGACACAGCACATTCATTCCTTTCTGCAGGTCACAGATCTGATATAATTAATCAGATGTAATTAGAAAAGTCTGATCTAACAAGCTGTTACCAGTGTGGTTACTAATTGTGCCTGTTTTCTTTTGACCCTTTACTGCTGAATATTTTTAATTCAGAATGAATTTGCTTTATTTATGAATATTTCAATGCATTCTGACTGTTACGTGCATTGTTTTAATGCTTGTTTTCCACCACTGGTTCTGATAAATGGTCAAACGGGCCTTGAACACATCAGTTGCTGGAGTGAAATGAGCAGACATCAGCTCGGCTGCACTGATTTCCCCAAATATCAAATTAAATTGGAGTCGCGATGCTTCACATGTCGGGCTGCCCAGACACGGAGATGTACCACATTCGCACATGAAAAAGGATGAGCTGGATCACATTTGAACATTGATTAAGCTGTTCCTCATGGCCACCATACTGTTGGCCGTTCACAGACTTGTGTGTCTCACGTTTGGCGCACTGAGGCTGAACGGACTGAGGGACTGTAAACTGTGTTGTTTGGTGCAGTCTGACTTTTTTTGCCCGTGCAGTTTTCTGCGTAGGTGTTCAGTTGATCATCTGAGTTTCAAGGCCAGTTTGTAATGCTAAAGCTAGCATTGCCCAAGATGTGGAGGTCATTCACTCTGTTAGTAGAATCAAACCGCCCACACCATGACAAACACAGGATTTTAGCTGAACCCATGCATGTGGACGATTACAGCTTTATATCAGGTGGTGCTTAAACACTGCTGCATTTTAATAGATGCTTCATCAGATTTGCATCATCTAGTTGTGTCTGATGGCAAAAAGAAGCATATCTAAAATGTCCAATATGTGAAAAGGAAGGGAATACACAGTGACAGTCAGGGCATATCTGAAAATGTGCTGGAGCATTGTCACCACATTAGGACAGAGAATTACATTAATTTTCTCTGTTCAGTTCATCACCACAGCCTCTATATCACAGAGGTGGACTCAAGACTGCCTGGCAGATGAATCAGTCATGTTGCCTGCCCTCTTGTGGTTAAAACCCACAGTGCAGAGATCAGGACAGAAGTCAGACTAATATCATTTGAAATTTCAGGAAATTTACAGGAGAAGAGGGTCAACAATGTGAAGTCACCTAACAGCTCCGGACTGGACAACAGCATCATTTAACAACTCTGTGTTAATGCAGCCACCAGCTGTGACTGTGAGGCCGGGAGAAGCAAGGTGCTATTTGCCACACCACAGGGGTCTTTACATGCAGCTTCCCCTGCAGAGATACGTGCAAAACACATCACCTTTTCCCTTTGTCAAAATAAACTCACCCCAGCTAAACTGTTTGAACACACATTTACACACGCAATGAAGAGACAAAGGCATTAAAATGTGGTTATATGTACATGTGTTTCTGTGCTAGATATGGTGACATAAAGAATGACATTATAAAACATTTAATGCCTTAAAATTAGGAGCATAGAGTCTGTACCCTGATATTTGTCAGCACCAGATTTTGAGAAAATGACTTAACGCTTCTTTCTTGATGTCCCAGTCTTTCTTGATGCCCTCAGAGCTCTCACCGCCTTACCAGGTGAGATGGCTGAAATAACTGTGACACAGAAACATTTGGGCTAGAAAAACAGCCTGCAAATGCCGAGCATCAATGTGCTACTTCAGTCAAAAAGCAGACAAGAGGAAGAATAAAGAGAGAGAGCGGCCATGACATGATAAAATGCCCCCTGGATCCCTAAAGGACCTCATACAGCTTGAAGATCTCTTGAAACTGTGGCATTTAAGTCAAAGTGGTGTTTGAGTCATTGATGGATGTCAGCTATTACTGATGATGATTGATGCGTTCAGGTGCAGGGCAAAATATAAAGTAGATAGGATTCAATCAACTGGAAAAGACGTACTGTACTGTACTCAAAATGCATTTCATCGTAGGTTGTTATTTTCTCTCCATGGCGATAAGATTTACCTGTTTATTTTTACTGCTTAAATAATGGTAAATAAATAATAATCAGTTCAGAAAATAAAATGTATTTTATTTACATCACATTTATAAAAATCAACTACATGTCGACTACTGCGTCTTTCATATCGAGTATTTTTCTCTAGTACTGAATTAAAGGCGGTTCGGTGGAGTTCTTAAGTTAATGAAAAGCCGCTGACAGTTTGTTAAAAGATACATTACAGTGCGTTAGTGTCACTGTGTGGGAGCATCCGAGGGCACGTGAACGCCTCACGCGGCTCAGCCAGTCAGAGGAGCTTTTCCATCGTCAACAGGAAACGCAGGAAGCGTCCTTGGAGATGCTGTTGGTGCTGTGAGTTGCTGTGACAATGTCTGTGGTAAACAACTGACAACTAACCGATACTGCCTCGGAGGCTGATGGGAAGACGATTAAAAGTCTGGAAGGTAAATCAATAAACGAACAAGCTGGTCGCTAACTTCTCTGCTGGCTCAGCTAACGATAAGTAGCTAGCTAACTTTGCTGTTAGCATACATGCTAGCTAATTAGCTTAGCTAGTGTCTCCCGCAGATTTCTGTCCCCGGGATGAGCTCAGGTTCATATGTTGTGTTCTTGACATGTCAGTGTGACTCGTCTGATGCACAGTTTCTCGCGGGAACTCCTCGTTTGTCTCTGTGTAATCATCTGTTGTAGAGGGGGATCTGTTAATCTCATCAGCTGAGCATAATGCAGGGATAACATCTCCAGTCTTCCCCTGAAAGGAGGACGTCTTCTGCAGAGCACAGTGAAGAGCCGAGGCCGTCGAGCCGTGCAGACAAACTGGTGTTAATTACTGTGTTATTAACAGTTTGTCTCCCTCTCTCATGTCCCCGTGTCCCTGCAGTAACCATGACTGCAGCTGCTCTCATAGGAGACCAGCTGATCCTCGAAGAGGACTATGATGAGACCTATATACCCTCTGAACAAGGTACACTGGGGTGGGGGCAGTAACCCGTGCACGCAGACACAAGCAGCTCACTGTGAGATCTGCAGCCTGATTGGTTTACGCTGAAAGTAATGACAGATAAAGAAGGATCCCTCCTGATGCCAGAGACCCTTCAGTGTTAATGTTGTTTTATTTACTCCCTTTATTTATTCAGTATCAATAATTAACATAACGTTTTTACCTGGTTCTTAACTGTTATATCATTGGATTGTGTCGTGTTTTGTTCTGTTGGCGTCCCTCTTTGGCTTGATGAGCTGTTCAGTCTAGTCAATGCGGTGTATTAAATTATCAGTAAGCTCATCACATGTCACTCTTTCTGTCATCAGAGATCCAAGAGTACGCAAGGGAGATTGGCATTGATCCCGACAGTGAGCCGGAGCTCCTGTGGCTGGCCAGGGAGGGCATCGTTGCCCCTCTGCCTCCCGAGTGGAAGCCTTGGTAAGTAAGAGGAGAGAAGCTGGGGGGCAGAGGCCTCGCACAGGTTACACAGAGTATTAACCTCTGTGTTTAACTCTGGCTGTGTTGTGGAGTCAGTGTAGAGTTGACGTGAGCAGTCGTCACAGTGAGGCCCACAGACACTGACCCAGCAGCAGGTCGTGTGTCTGACAGGAACAAAGCGGAGCACTGTGTTTGTCCTGACAATGAACAGGGAGTGGAGGTCTGTGGGTGACACCCGAAGGCTGAAGGTGCACAGTGACCTTCTCTCACCAACATCAGCCGGGGAGATGTCGGCCACAGTGAAAGTGTCTAACTACAGCAAACTACCAACACAGCAGCACCAGGCTGGTGCTGCATGAGATCAGTTCACAGGTGTAGTCCTCAGGGTTTTTCTCTTTAATGTAAGACACTGTTGCTCATGTTGCTCAGCAGCTTTAATCCGCTGTGACTGAATGAACGGTTGTATTGGGTTCTGTAGTTGTCTTGGTCAGTTTCAGGTGACAACACGAGCTCTGGTGACATGTTTCTGTTCACCCATCCACCCATCATCCATCCTTCCCCCTCCTCGGCCTTTTTGGAGGTGCTGAAGTGACCCCCCTCCTCTCCCCCCTCCTCCTCCCCCGCAGCCAGGATGTGACCGGGGACATCTACTATTTCAACTTCTCCACGGGCCAGTCCACCTGGGATCATCCCTGCGACGAGCACTACCGCCGCCTGGTGGCCCAGGAGCGTGAGCGCGCCCAGGCGACGGCCGCTGCAGGAGGCACAGGGACGAAGAAGGACAAGAAGAAGAAGAAAGAAAAGAAGGAGAAGAAAGAGAAGAAGAAGAAGGAGCCGCTCAAGACTCCTGGAGTGAGTGTTTTTGTTTTTGTGTTCTCTAAATTGAGTGAGTTTTTCTGATTCCAGTTGCAGGCGCTCACTTCTCCGGCTGTATCTCCGCTCCTGCAGGCGCTGAGTTCGGCCTTGGGACCTTTACCGTCCCCGCTGGGCAGCCTGGCTCCTCTGAGAGGTCTGGATGGCCCCGGACCAGGCCCTCTGCCTGGTTCAGCTCCTGCTCTCCGCCGGTCCCTCGGCAGCTCCGGGGGACTGGAGCCCCTGAAGACATCCTTGGGGGTACGATCCCAGTGCTGAAGGATCATGTGAAAGACTCTCACCCCGACCCTTCCACTGTTACAGCACACTGTGTTTCTGTCTCTGACAGGGCCCTCGCAGCAGTGGAGCCTCTAGTGCTCTGGGCAGCAGGCAGGAGGAGCGGGTGTCCCTCACTCTGCCCGGCTTTGACGATGATGACGATGATGAGAAGATCTCAGAGAATGAGGTAGACGACAAAGACAAGTGCGAGCTGATGAAAGCAGGAGGGGTCAATGTCTTCCTCACGTCCCGGTCAAACCCACTACTGTCACTGTTTCAGGCGAGTCCTCGCAGCTCAGACCGATTACTGAAGAACCTTCACCTGGACCTGGATGCTCTGGGAGGAGGTCTGCAGTACGAGGTAGACAGGACACACTGAATCCTACAGAAACAGGAAGTGCCGCCAGCTGTTGGCAGCTGGCTGATGATTTCCTCTGGATTTAGATTCAGTGATGTCATGTTATCACCAGAGGGGCTCAGGGCTGTTACAGATCAGATCAATGTTTTTTAGTTGTTTTCCAGTGGAAACTTCTAATGTCTTGTTTGTTTGTTTGTGCGTGTGTGTGTGTGTGTGTGTTACACACTCTAGGACAGTGAGGCCAGTGGTGGAGCTCCACCTGAGGAGAAGACAGAGCCAGAGTTGCAGGACCTGGCTCTGTCTGGAGACCACAGCCCTGAACCTCCATCCCAACAGGTAAAAAACACACACACACACACACACACACACACACACACAGATCACATTTTCAGCGGCTCCCAGTCTTTCTTGTCTCCTCCGTGTAACACCTGTGTGATTGGTTCACAGAAACATGTGACTGCTTGAGTTGAAAATATATATAGAAATACAACCTGCACATCAAAGGCGTCATATCCAGAATAATCCACGTGGTGTGAGTGTTGTATCTTTGAGACAGAGGTCACACTGTGCAGGAGAAAGGTCTAATGTGCCCCCACGGTGCACGTGATGAATCTGACCACTTGTCAGTGTTTTGTTTGAGTGGGGAGGGGCCTGGAGGCTGATATATATGTGTGTGTATTGTTTGGATGTGTGTTTACATCCTCAGTGTGTCAGGGCCATGGTGGTTTCTCATGTTGTCTCATTGAACTGTGACTCTAAACCGTCTGTTATTCCCTCTCTCTCTCTCTCCTGTGACCTTTCCGACCCCTGCACCGTGGCCGGCGGCGGCTCCGTGTAGCTGCTGTGCTGCTGGGATCTGTCCTACGGCCGCGGCTGCTACTGCGTCTTCCTCTTTGTCCTGCTGTCCTCCTACTGTCACTGTTACTGCTTTGCTGTCTGAAGCTGTGTGTCATCACCATCAATACAACCAATACTATGATTCCCACTGATTAATGTATCCACCCCCGCCGGGTTAGACCAGTACCGCTCCACAGTGCTGCTCAGACCTAATTTACCGATCCAGCAAGTATTTTACATGCTAGGTGCTAATGAAAGCTGGTGGTGTTTATTCTGTGGTCGACAAATGTGTAGAAACACAGCTTCTACACATTTCCCACACAAACCTGCTCCTGTGTGTGTGTGTGTGTGTGTGTGTGTGTGTGTGTGTGTGTCTGGTTTGGATGAAACAGTGAGTTGCTTCTTGTAATAATGACGACAATGAGTCAAAATGACATGAAAACATCTTGCTCTAACATAAAAACCTGCTCTAACGTTTCCTTTCTAACGCGACACCGAGCTGTTTTCTCTGGTGTGGCAGTGGTTCGTTTCATATGAGCGGGGACAGACACTCATGTTCGATCTTCTGTGCACGTTTCATTTTTCATGTGTTGGTCGTCTAACTTGACTCCTTTGGTCCCTGCAAAATGCTCGATCTGTCTGTTTTGCACGCACTTGTGTCGAGGTCCCACCTCCACCGTCACACCGTCTGCTTCCCGCCCTCACCTGCCCTCCTCCATCCTTTCTCTCCCCTGTGTCTCTGCACGCCTTCCTTTGTGCCTCTGTCTGGATGGATCGACTTCCTGTTCACCTTCACCAAGGACTCTCTGAAGGGTCGCCACCTCCACCTGTCCTCACTGAAGGGCAGCAGAGACCACGTCAGTGTGGAGGCAGCAGGTCCTGCCAGCCCTGAACCCGAGCTCTCTGCTCCACAGCAGGAAGCTGGGGAGTTAAATGAGGTGCAGGAGGAGGAAGATGAGGAGGAGGGAAGGGAGTTGGAAGACGAGGATGCTCAGAGAGAGAAGGGAGAGGACGAAGGAGGAGTGGAAGGAGGGGTGGAGGAGAAAGGAGAGGTAGAAAATGAGGTGGATGAGGCACAGGATGAGGAAGCAGATGAGCGAACAAGCAAAGATGAGGAGGATGAGATGGAGGAGGAGCAGGCAGGAAGTAAGGAGTCTACAGGAAGCAAGAGAGAGGAGGAGGTGGTAGAGAGCGATGAGGTAGAAGAGGAGTGCTGTGAAGCTGATGATGAAGACAAGGATGAGGAGGAGGGTGCAGTGTCTGACAACATGAAGCACAGAGAGAAGCAGGAGAGCAGTGAAAGAGAGGGAAAGGGCAGCAATGAGGAAGCTGAAAGCTGCGTAGAAAGGCAGGATGATGAGACCAGAGACAGAGAAGAGCATGTGCAGAGTGATGATGAGGCTGTGGAGGAGGAGGAGGAGGAGGAGGAGGAGGCGAAGGGAGAGGAGGAGGAGGAGGAGGAGGCGAAGGGAGAGGAGGAACAGCAAGAGTATGAGGAAGGAAGTGAGGAAGCTGTGGAGGACTGCTGCAAAAGTGATGAAGATGGGGGGAGTGAGGAGGAGGACAGACATGACGAAGAGAGAGACAAGCTTGAGAGAAGCTTAGATGGTGAGGAAGAGCAGCATGAGAGCGAGGAAGAGGAGGTGGAGATGAGCAGTGAGAGAGAGCAGGAGCAGGACAAACAGAAGGAGGCCAGTGGGAGTGACGAGGCCTTGGAGAGATGCTCCCTGAGCCAGAGGAGGCTGTCAGACAGCAGCGAGGAGGTGATAGAGAGATGTGTGCAGAGTGAAGCGGTAGACAGCGAGGGGGAGGGTCTGGAGGTAGATGAAGAATCAGATGCCCCAAAGCCCCAAACTGCCCCGGACAGTGAGGAGGAAGTGGTCGAGGTCTTTGAGACTGGAACGTCTCGAGTCCGAGCAGACGAGTTCGAAGAGCAGACGAGTGACCTCAGAACGTTTGACCAGGAGGGGCAAAGTGTTTCTGACACGAAGAGGAACGTGACAAACGCATGCCCCCCCCCTGCAGAGGTAGGGCTCGCTGTTGCCTCTGTGCGTGCTCACGTCCTCCACCCCTGCATTCACTGCCCGACCCCCACCCCATCTCTGCATGTAGCTCCCAGAATCCAACTCCACTGCCTTAGGGGCTGCCTCATCCTGTGTGATCCGGCCTGGACGCTCACACTCTGGAGTATCAGCTCGCCAATCCACCTGAGCCCCTGAGGACTGGTTTGGATGGTTCTGATCCCTTCTCCCACTGACAGACAGACAGGCAGACAGGCAGACAGACAGACAGGCAGACAGGCAGACAGTCAGACAGACAGGCAGACAGGCAGACAGACAGACAGGCAGACAGACAGACAGACAGACAGACAGACAGTCAGACAGTCAGACAGTCAGACAGGCACTCATCTCCAGCCTCTCCTCCCTGTCTGCTTGCTTCCGTCTCAGCCGGCCTTGCTTGTGTTTGCACATATGCTCTGCTTTCACCTCCTGCTGTGTGTTTGTGTGTCTGTTTGGAAACAACGGCACACCTCTGTGTTTTGTGTCGCTCTCTTAGTTTTTGTTTGTGTGCATGTGTGTGTCCGTTAGGTAACTGCTGTGTGTGTGTGTGTCTGTGCGTGGCAGGAGTCTGAGGCCAGTAAGAACATTGAAGAGGCTTCGTCCTCCATCGATACCAAGGTGCTGTGATCACGCTTCATTCATTCATTCATTCACTGAGCTCTTTAAATGTGTGCTTTAATGGTTCTGCTTTGTATCCTACAGCTGTCAGAGAAGGTCCTGGACCTGTCTGGCACTGTGAGTCCACTGGAGAAGGATGAGAAAGAAGACAGAAAAGAGGGGGAGAGTGAGGAGGGGCCGGAGACAAAGGCTGCAGCGGCTGTAAACAGGTTTGTTGTTGTTTTGATCTTGTTCCTAGACAAGCTGTGTTTGTCTGGTTTTGGTCTTTTTGATCCAGCGTCTCTCAGACAAACAACAAACGTCAAACTCGTCTGTTTCCAGAACTTTTCAGCTGATCTTGGTGAAACATGCCGTTACTGCGTCACAACAGAGGTTCAGCAGACAAACACAACTTGTCCATTACTGAAGTCACACTGCAGGCTACCGACCTTTTAACCTTTGTGTCTCACCTTTCCTCCTCAGGCCTCTGCAGCCTGTTGGCAACGAGACCCGCTCCTCTCCAAAGGTGGACCGACTCATCCTCCATCAGTCCAGCCCCTCACCCTCCCTCTCAAGTCCGTCCCACTCAGAGAAAGGCGGCGGGCTCCAGCTCGGCTCGGCTGTGGTGCTACAAAGACCTGAAACCTCCAGAGGTCGGCTGGTCCGAACTTCCAACGCCCAGCTGGAAGATGCTGAACCTCACTTACAAAACCACAAGAGCTTGCTGGAGGAGGACACAAGCTGGAGAATCAGGAAAGACAGAGAGAAGGAGGAGGAAGTGGAGGAGGAGGAGGAGGAGAAGGAGGAGGAGAGGAGGAGGAGGGCAGAGCGAGAGAGGAGGGAGGAGAGGGAGAAGGAGAGGAGGGAGGCTGATCAAGAGCTGGAGGAGGAGAGGGCGCATCTGATGAAGGAGAAGGAAAAGAGAATGCGTCTCCTCCAGGAGGAGCTGAGGAGAAAGGAGGAGGAGGAGGAGAGGAAGCTGAAGGAGGAGAGCGAGGAGAGACTGAGGTAGTCATGTGACACACAGCAGGTCCTATACGGTCAGATCCTGTTTCCTGTTGCATCACAGTGGGCGCCTGCAGCCTGTGACTCTCATCTGTGTTAATATGAGGTGTGTGTGTGTGTGTGTGTGTGTGTGTGTGTGCACATGTGCATGTGTCTCCACAGAGCTCTGCAGCAGCGTCTCTTGTCTAAGAGGAGCGAGGAGGAGGCCAGACTGAAGGAGGAGTCTGACAGGATGCTGCAGGAGCTCAGAGAGTCTGTCCAGGGGGAGAGAGAGAGGCAGCAAGACAAACTCAGGTCAGATACACACATTAACACAAAACTGTGCTGAGGCTAAATCTGCACTCACCTGCGCTCACCTGTGACCTCTGATGCTGCTGCGTGTTCCCCTGCTCAGAGAGGAGAGTGATGTCATGCTGAAGGAGCAACGCGTCTCTCTGGAGGGAGAGCGCATGGCGGAGCGCAACAGGCTGGAGGCCCAGAAGAAGCAGGACATTGAGCGTCTGAAGGTGGAGGCAGAGCAGGAGCTCCAGGCTGAGAAGAGGAGGCTCCAGGGAGAGAAGGAGGAGAGGCTGAACTCTCTGAAACAGGAGGTGAGTGAGGAGGAGGAGAGTCGTTTCAAACACGCCGCAGCTAAACACACACACACCAGGAACAACACGGACAGATATCATTAGACAAACATCTGTTAAATCAACATGATTCAGTTTCGCTGGACGTTACATGTTGTTGGCACCTTCACCTGGACTCCAGCTGTCACATGTAGGTGAAAGAGCAGCCTGACATCATTTAGACATCATGTTCTTCATACGCCTCCAGTTTCAGATGTTTCCTGTCAGCTGATAGCAATAACATCTGAGGGTGTATTCCTGTGACGGCCACTGTGGGAGGAAAATGTTGCTGCTGTGTGTAGCAGAGTGTGGCAGGGCAGCGCTGACCGCTCCTCCACCCCTCTACATCAGTGTATCCAGGCTGCAGATGTTTGAAGTGTTGTCGTCTGCTCGTCTCAGTCTTTTGTTGGTGTTTGCTGTGTTCTGACGGTCCGCGGGGGCACGGAGGCGTTGAGGGACACAGATTAACGATCTCTGAGCATACGACTGTGTGTTTGCACCACTTTGTCTGCATAAAGGTCAGAACCACAGAGAGGAGGAGGGAGCTCATGAGTCCACGACCTGAGCAGCAACTGACAGAGTACCACCGAGAGGTCAGAGCACACACACGCACACACACACACACGCACACAGATCAGCATGTGTTTCTGTCTATACGACAGTTGAGGCTTTCACTGTCACCGTCTAGCTGGCTGACGTCCTCCAGGAAGTGCGGGAGGAAGTGCAGCGTGACCACGAGAGGAAGCTGGAGCAGCTGAAGGAGGAGCACCGCAGGGAGATGAACAACATCAGAGAGAGATACATGGACGAGGTCAGAGACGTTTAGATATCACATGCAGCTGACGCTCCTCCAACGTGCAGCCGTGGAAACAGGCAAACATGCTTTTGTTGTGAGGAAATACAACAGTTGTTATTTGTGACAATGCAAACTGGTGTGTGTGTGTGTGTGTGTGTGTGTGTGTGTGTGTGTGTGTGTGTTCCAGGAGACTGCTCAGAGGGAGCGCCTGCTCTCCACCCTGCAGGAGGACAGGGAGCGTCTCCAGGCATCGCACACGCTCCAACTGGAGAAACTCCGCCTGCAGCTCGACACGCAGATCCAAAAGACTCAGCTGACACACTCACGCAAGGTTAAAGAACACACACACACACACACACCCCCCCACTTATGATTAAATGATGCGGTGCTGAGCTTGTGGTGCCGTCGTGCTGCTTTTCAGAGTAGAAACCAGTGGCTCGTGGGTCCTTCCTGTCTCCGGTGAATGACAGTAAATCAAACTGAAGCTGGTTCTGCTGAGCTTTATTTATATGCATCTTGTTTCTTGTGGTAGGAGTCAGAACTGCAGGATCTGGCAGATCAGATGGAGCTGAGAGCCAAAGAGCTGAAGAGCCAGGAGGCCATGCTGCAGACCAAGGTGTCCCATCTCACAGTGCATGATCATCACTGATGCAACACCCTGTGCCACACACACTGATGGACTCTGTCTCTCCTCAGGCAGCAGACCTCAAGCGGAGGAGGAAGAAGCTTGTGGAGGAAGAGGATGACGTGGACAGGCAGATAGAGGTGAGGCACATTTCTGAACAGACAGATTACATTCAGCCACCCGTCCATCCGTCAGCACGGCGTCTCCACCTGTGTGTCCAGGCTTTACCGCGGCTCATCCAGGAGAGAGAGCAGCTGAAGGAGGAGCTGGAGAGGACGAGAGAGGAGAAGCAACAAGCCAGGGAGCTCCTCCAGAGAGCGAGGGAGGAGAGGAGCCAGGCCAGGGAGCAGGAGGAGAGGCTGAGGGAGGAGAGAGACAGAGCCAGAGAAGACAGCAGGAGGACCAAGGTGGAGAAGGAGCGACTGGAGAGCAAGGTGGCGCTGCTGCAGGAGAGGTGTGACCGTCTCAGTCGCAGAGTCAGGTAAAGGTTCCTGTCGTGACCTCAGCTGGTCGACACACCTGTGAAGGCTGCTTCCACTGACAACAGCCTCACTTTGTCCAATCAGTGAGCTGGAACAAGGCGAGGGAGCGAGACCAGGACCTCAACAGGACAAAAGGACGGAGGAGAACGCAGAGGGGACAGCGCCCCCCAGTGACGGGAGAGGCTCATCACTACATGCAGAAGACCTGGACCCACCACTCTCCCCTGTACCTGACAGCAACAGCAGCGTGGACGAGTAAGACTGAGAGAGAGAGACAGGAGAGGCACGGAGAGAGAGAGAGAGAGAGAGACAGGAGAGAGAGTTCACATCAGACAAGCAGAGGCTGTGGAGGAGAGTGTGGTGGTGCAGGAGGTTGGAAAGGAAGGAGTGAGAGAACAGAAGGAGACGATCTATGAGAGCTAGGCACAGTGTGTGTGTTTAACACCTGTGTGTGTGTGTGTGTGTGTGTGTGCACGCGTGCAGGTTCAGGCGATACATCTCCTCACACGGCGCCTCCATCCAGAAAACTAAACTGTTCCTGGAGAGGGAGAGCAGCCGGCTGATGGAGAGGCAGGCAGCTCTGCAGGCAGCCCAGACCAGCTCCTCCCAGGACCCCGACCAGGAAGCACGGCTGACGGAGGAGATGCTGAGGAACCTCCAGCAGGTAGGAACGAGCGCCCCCCACCTCCTGCTGAACGGTGACTCTGGTGATGACCTGTGAGCTCACGTTGTCCTCGTTGTGTCAGGAGGCCAGGGATGTGTCGGAGCTGCAGCGCACGGTTCAGAGAGGAAACACGCTCCTGCGGAGGAAGGAGGAGCAGCTCCAGCAGCTGGAGAGCTCCATAGCTGAGGAGGTGGGGACTGAACACCAGCCTGTGGCACCAGCTGCCATGAAGGACACAGGTGATGCTGGAAGTCCTCACAGTTACTGTCTGATTTCTGTCCCCGTCCAGCCGCTGTTTGGGGATCTGTCTCGGCTGGCAGGAGAGAGGAAGGTGACCTTTGACGTGACGGAGTCTGACCTCAGCAGCGCTGTGGACCCACCTGATGGGACAGGTGACACCTGTTGTTACTGCTGCTCACCGATGTTACGTTGACTCCTTATTGTGTGTATCCAGCTGTGCTGATGTTCTGTCCCTCGCCAGGAGGTCCCCACGGCGTCCCTGACAGAGTCCAGGAGTTAGCAGAGTCCTTGCAGCAGATCTCAGGCCAGCTCAACACCGTCCTGAGTGCGCTGGGTTCACTGGCCCAGAGGCAGAGCTCCACCCCCCTCACAGCCTTCCCTCTGCCTCAAGCTGACTCCATTCCAGCTCCAGCCTCCACCACCTCATCCTCAGCCCCACAGATGCACAGCCTCCCACCTCCCACAGTCAAGCCGTCCTGGAACTGGGCGACCCACAGCACCTCAGCATCGACCCCCCTCTTCAGCACTCCCATCAGCAGCGGGCTGGGGGCCTCTGAGGACCTGATCCACAGCCGCTGGAGCCAGATATTTCCCAGTAGGCCATCAGCATGAGTGATGCAGTGATAACGGGACATGTTTTATCGGTTTGTTGTTGTTTGTCCTGAACTGTTGTTGTGTCTCCAGGAGCAGCTCTGGACCCGATCACCTCCAGCACCATGAGGCCCACCTCAGCTTACCCATCATACGCACCTGCCAGGTAACCTGCAGTACACCTGTAACCCTGCTGTTATTATAGGTTACACACACCTCTCAGTCTCAGTAACACTGTGTGTGTGTGTGTGTGTGTGTGTGTGTCTCAGTGAACACAGCCGTGGCCTGCGTTCCGTGCAGAGGTCAGTGGAGGTCGACGGCCAGAGGCTGCAGGGGCTGATTGATGGAAACAAGAGGTGGCTGGAGATGCGCAAGAAAGACCCCAGCGTGTATCCTTCTGTCTCTCACACACACACACACACAATCATTATTATTATCATTGTGTTGAGAGCACTCCGGTTAATGCTCCTGTTCCAGGCTGACATGCTCACATGCTGATGGTAGTACAGCACAGCGCTCTATATGTCACTTCCATCTCTGCCATGTTCTGTGCGTCACACTCTTCCTCCGCTCTCTCCAGCTGTTGTGCAGCTGTTGTCTTTAACTCGGCCTCGCAGACCTCTGTTCACTCGCTATCAGGCTCCTTCAGCCAGGAGCGGCCTGGTCCAGCTCGGCCTGGACGATAACAACCAGATCAGAGTCTATCACTACTGAGGACGCTCGGCTCAGGCCTGTGCTGCTGCCAGTGTCAGCCCGGACTTTGGAGCGTTAATGACTCTTCTGAGGCCTGCGCCCTCTTTCATTCATTCCTTTTCAGGCGAAGTCCGGCCTGCTGTGCTGACGACAGGGCATTTCTGGGAGCTACATGTCACTGAGGCCTGGGGACTTTACCCGTTTACGTTGTTCCAACTCAGTGCCAGACGAGGACCAAACAGGTTTTTACATGATGTCAGACAGGAAACGATGTAACACGTCCGTCACAGATTTACAGTGTGTGAAGGTTTATTCTCTGCACTTGTTTTAGCGGCTCCCTCTGACCAGGAAGTAACACTAAAGAGCAAAGGTGGAGCCCATGTCATCACAGTGTGTGTGTGTGAGCTGTTTTAACTCATTTCCTTCAGTTTGTGTTGTTCAGGAGCTGCGATCTCTGTTGTGTTAGTGTTAGAGTGAAGCCGGCCCACACTCCTCAGCTGAGGGTGCAGCAGCAGCACTGAGCTGCTGACCAGTGAACAGTTGAACATATGAACTCTTTTGTGCAGATATATTTGTGTAAGTAAAAACTGTATTTTTATATGAAATATTTTTAATAAATAGATTTTATAATCATGCATTTCTCGTTTCCGGATCCTGTTTCTCCATGCAGATGCACACAGACTGTGTTTTGCCTGCAGAGGACGACTGTCGGGCGGCTTCAGGTTCGCCGTTCAGCGTCAAATCAGGGACGTGTATGAAAATGAGACTTTATTCAGTAACTGCTCGTTGCAATATTTGACATTAAAATCAGTTTTATCGAACACAACAGTGCAAAATAACCCTTTGCATTCAGACTTGAGGGCAGTCGAGAAGTAAATACAATCATCGTTATATTCTCCAACGAGAAGGACGGCTAGAGGATCTGACCAATCAGAGCACAGTATGTGACTAACATGATTAGGACATTAAAGGCCACTGACAGACTGGACAGTTCATATTCTCACACTTACGCGATTTGTAAACACACTCAGACCCACACACACACACGCACACACTCACACAGCATGTAAACAGCATACAAACAGTTATTTCAAAATGCATTGTTGCCTTGCAGGTCAAATGTAATGCAGACAGTATAAAATAAGTTACTTTTAGCAACTGCGTACATTGTTGTCCTCATTGTCAGCAATAAGTAAACACTGATCACGACAGTTATATTGATGATGGCAGCGACATGACGAAACACTTCAGCATCATTCCATGTCGACGCAGCGCTTCATTGGCACGTTCGTGTCCGTACAGTAGGGGGGAGGGGCTACTGCCCTTCCCCGACTGGCTGATTGGCTGAGAGCAGCAGGGAGGCGTCCACTGTACAGCCCGGGAGGGGAGGGGGGCAGGCTACCTGCTGTGCTTCTTTAAAAAACATAAAGGAGATGCACACGGAGGGAGAGACGAGGGACGATAAGGCAGAGAGGAGGAGCGAGCTCGTCACTAGAAGACGAAGATCTTGTCTCTCTGGACGGTGTCAAGGTCGTCGTCCATGGTGAGGAGAACCTGGGAGGAAGTGGAAGAGGTGAGGGGTCAGCTGCACGTGTTGATGAACTAAACACACACACACACACACACACACACACACAATCATACCAGGAAGGATCCAAACATGGCGATGGAGGACAGGAAGTGCCAGATGTCGTGGTCGTCAAAGAAGGACAGCAGGATGCAGTCCCTGTTGTGCTCACGAGACTCTGCCGGAGTTTTCTGTGTCAGGAGGGAATTTAGAGTCAGTGTCTGCTCACACAGGCCTGAAGCTCGCTCTGTGTGTGTGTGTGTGTGTGTGTGTGTGTGTGTGTGTGTGTGTGTCAGTGAGTGTGAGCTACTGACCTGCCAGGTGCTGAGACCCTGGAAGAAGAAATACAGTGCCAAGCCCCACACCACCGCCGTGAACAGAATACAAACCAGCGCCAGACACTTGATCCTCTCACCGCTCCGCAGCTAAGCACACACACACACACACACACACACACACACACATTTAACTTCAGATGTACAAAATATGCCTCAATGAATCTAAATGACACGAAACCCATACTCACACACCTTCATGATGATGTAAAAGGCAAAGTAGAGCAGCAGGTTGCAGATGGCGATGGCCAGCAGGTATGAGGCAAAGTCATTCGGTCTCTCTATGAGGCCGTAAGCAGCTCTGCAGAGAGGAAGCAGGAAGATGATGTCATCATCGCGTCATCACTCAGTCCTGCACAGTACAAGTTATATTGTCTGCAATGAGTGCCGAGTATAAGAAAACAGAAGCACGCTGTGTTTACTTACAGGGACCAGTTCACTATGTTCCCCATGACCAGCAGCACCATCCGGTCCTGACAGACAGACAGACAGACAGGCAGACAGGCAGACAGAGATACAGGCAGACAGACAGACAGGCAGACAGACAGAGAGACAGTGCATTAAAAGCAATAATTCCAGTTTCTGCACCATATGCACAAAATCTGAGTTCAGAGTATCTGTATTAGTATTTTCCACGGTGCAGCACCAGTGTGTGTGCGAGCTGAGCAGAGACGTTAACATTTGCATATATTGTTTTAAACATCTCATTACTCACGATGTACATGGGTCCGCTGCACTGTCTGATGCAGTCTGTGTAGATGATGTACACCATCCTGCGCAGCACCCCGGAGTCTGACACAAGCACACAGACAGAGAGTGAGCTGCACAGCACCTGCACTGTAAACGCCATCATGGCGCCTTCAAATGACCTCAAATACACACCAAAGGATTAAACCAGACACATATCACGTGCTTGTGCAGCCTGTAGCTCCCTGCAGCGCCACAGGTCTGCTGTTACTGTAATGACGTAAAGGCAGGAGCCTCCAGGTCTCGTGCTGTGATCTTACCCAGCCTCCATCGGCCCATGTAGTACAGCTGAGTGCTCAGGAGGAGAGTGGCCAGGATGTGGATCACTGAGAAGACGATCCAGAAGGCCGTGTTTCCTTTCCCGAACACCTGCAGTCAGACCGCCACAAACATCACAAGAGCCTCCGTGTGAGTGTCTTCACTCCTCTATCACATGATCTGTGTGTGTGTGTGTGTGTGTGTGTATGCACACACCACTCCCAGCACAGAGAAGAAGATGACGGCAGCCAGGCAGGCGTAGGCAGTGTAAGCACTTGCGTTGATGTCCGGGTGTCTCTTCTGATACAACTTCAACATGCACAGCCCAGCAATCATGTACATGAAGGAGGTGTCTGCAGAGAGGGAAGACAACACACACATCCGGACACTGCATGTCCACTGATTGTCTTTAGTGCAGGTCACCAGCTCCACCCTGGGACTCGTACAGTGAAGGTGGTGAGTGCGCGGACTCTTACCAAACTGGAAGTTGGTGTAGTTGGGGCAGACGTGGTAGCAGGCACTGAGCAGGCCCTCCATCATCAGAGCAGTCCCCATGGCGTAAAACAGACCAAAGTGCTTTGGGATGCCACATTCCTGTGTGGGACAGGACAGAGGACTCAGCCAATGACTGATGTATGTTTGTATCCGTGTGTGTGTGTGTGTGTGTGTGTGTGTGTGTGTGTGTGTGTGTGTTTCTCACCAGTGCATTGACATCGTTGCGGACCAGGGCACGATTGTGGACAATATCTCTCTTGAGGACGATGAGGAGGAAGAGGAGTCCCAGCATCACGTAACCAAGGTTACTGAGGATGTTGTTGAAGGCGCTGTGGAGGACGGCAGCTGAGAGTCACTCAAACTTTACAGCACACGAGAGCACAGACGTGACACGTGTTGGACAGACTGGCCGGACGAGCACGGACACATGCTGAACACACACCTGAGAGCACCCAGCGGGTGGGCACACAGGAAGTTATAGAAGCAGATGTCCTGGTTTCCTGTTACATTGACCACCTGTGGAACACAGAGTCGCTTTGACATGAGTGTGTTTACCTGTTGTTTTCAAAACACTAATGAACCTGTGTGTATGAACGTGTCCTGCGTTTAGTGTCTCAGCACCGTCTGATAGGTGATGACCAGCTGAATGACCGGCAGCGCGTAGAAGACAGCGATAGTAGCGATGTTCCTGTCGACAGAGACAATGTCCGTCAGTGTAATTAATGATCTGTAACTGATGAATATGATTGTGTTTGGTCATGTGACTTCCTGAGAGAGTCAGTAAGCGTCTGCTCACCAGAAGTAGATCTGGTATTTCTTGCTGAGGACCCTCTTGTCTTTGCGTGCCAGGTCAGACACACACAGAAACTTCTGTGATGAGGAGAGGACATAATTACTGTCTGTCATCAGGTAAACATGGCGACCGCGTGGAGACGAGACACGTATTCATCAGGACACGTGCGTGAGTCGTGTGCACTGAGATGCAGAGACGAGGCGAACCTTGGTGCGGACAATGTTTTTGTCCGAGTCAATGTCGTCCAGCGTGTCGTAGTCATCCTCCTCCACAGAGCTCAGAGACTCCTGCCTGCTTCGTCCAACACTGTCCAGCGATCGCTCTGATGGGGGGGGAGTCACAGCAGAACAAAGAAAAACAGGCTTTTAATTCATCAGAGCGACCATCTGATCGAGCAAACATCTGGATTTAAAGGCTTCATGATGCTCAGACATCACAGATTTTCCATCTGCATCACATTAATTATCTGACTGATCGCTGGAGCTGTGATCGTTATCGTCATCACTGTTTTATGGGATTTAAGTCTCATTGATTCACATCGTGCTGATTGGTTTGAATTGATTGGGCTGATTAAGCGGCAGTGTGTCACCGATGCGGATGGCTATGTGGTGAAGGGTATTGAGGATTGGACGACGTTTGAAAGGCTCCTGTCCTGATGAGCAAAGACACACAGAAAACCAGTGAGGGACCAGAGCTGCTGCAGGAAGCTCACTGCAAGCCAGGCTGAGACACGCTGGAATGAGACAGGTGCGCCAGAAACAGCATCTGCCTGCATGTTCAAACATACCCATGTATCCATAGTTGTTGTCAGTGGATGTGGCGCTGTCAGTGATGGCCTCTGAACTCAGCGTGCTCCCGTTATCGGCTGGAGGAGCAGAGGAGGAGGAGCTGAATTAATACTTTAACACGTCCACAGGAACAGAGACACAAGCAGAACGGTGCAGAACTCACCGAAGGAGCCATATTCATACGGCGAGGCCGGGGTCTTCCCTGTGGAGACATTAACACTCGCAGCTGAGTCTACGTTTACAGCCTACACATTCACAGGCAAGCACCGCTACAACCAGTGCAGGTTAGTATCTCACAGCAGGCTAACACCACAACAGCCCAGCTACATGAACACAGGCGAACAACAACACATGCAGCTGCCTCAAAACATTCAAAATAAAGAGTTTCAGTATTAGTAGTTTTAACATTAGGAGGAGGTGTGTGTGAGTCTGTGGTGGTGCACAGGCCGATTTGCTGTGAGGAGCGGGGAGTGCTGCAGTGAGAGGGGACTGGTAAAGCAGGGGTGGCATCCTGTGGTTTAAATCAAATCATGTCACTGCGGTGAACAGACACAGACACACACTGAGACACTGAGCTGAACAACCACAACAGCAGCACACACATTTATTTCAATGATCATCTGCTCAGCGTTGTGCGGTTGTTGGTCTGTAATGTTGTTAGTATTGCTGACTGCAGTGTTAAATGCCGTGCCACTGCTACAGCTGTGGGCAGCTGTGCCCGGGCGACTCGTGTGCATCTGCGTCTCTGTGGTGCAGGCCACAGAAGCCTCAGACAGTTTGGAGCAGAGACACGTTTATGTTTCACACGCAGCATCTGGCGCTCTGTGAACGCCGTTTATACCGACAGACCGTTATCGTATGTGAGCGAACGCATGCAGAGCATCTGCAGATAAGCAACACAGTGTGACAAAGGGCAGGAGGTGCAGGGCAGGAGTAACTGTGTCATTATACCATCTCCGTTCTTCCCAAGCAGAGAGGCTGAACCACACATTAGCATGGGGGAGAGAGAGCGAAAGACACATGTTCAGTACACGTGTGTTAAAATCCACATATGAACATAACATATAAACAGTTAACTGATTGTTATGCTGCATGTTAAGTGTAGCTTAGTGTTGGATATATTGTACAATGTGGGATCTAACTGCACAGGTTCAGGACTATAATGGTATGCTCCGCATACCCTCTAACAAGCCCCTGATGGGCTGGTCCATCACAGCTGGTTGCTGGGTTACCTGTCTCAGCAGGCGACGTGTCAGCAGGATTCTGATACACCTCTCTCTTCTTATTCATTCTGCAGGAACAGGGAGGAAAACATGCAAATTCACATCATTTGTATTCGGCTTGGAGCTCTTCCTGTGGTGCAGTTCGATGAATCTGCATTCATCGATCACACATCTGAGCCCCGGGCCTGAACCGCAACCAGGAATGTATTTGTATATGTGTTTTTTTTTTTCAAAGTGCACAGTATTTCCTGACCAAACTTAAACAAACATTGCCTCTGAGCCGAGTGTCTGTGGCTGCAGAGGAGATGCACAGAGTGCACCACTACAAAGCAGGAGCTCCTCAGAGATGCAAACATCTGAGCAGCGAGCCGTGGCAGCGTGAGAAGTGGCTGCAGGGACAAACTGTTGTTTAGTTCTGCAGAGAAAAGTGCAAAGTCCTACCGCTTGTTCTCCAGACAGGCCACCAGCAAGGTGAGCAGGTAGAAGGAGAGGAAGATGCCCAGACAGAACAGCATGCCCATCACGTACACCTCCGCTGTGGACAGTGAGTACAGACGTTAACGCTGCAGGTCTGTTCACAGGCTAACACTGCCTGACGCTGCACTGTCTGAACATGTGACTTACAGTTGATAGCCGGGGAGACCACCACATCCAGGACCTTGGTGCGGTTCCCGGCATCGATCAGCTCATCGGGGCGAAGAGGGTAGAAGCGCAGCGGGCCGCCGCACGCTTCGTCCTCCGTTTTAACCACGACCACCACATAGAAACTGTTGCTGGGGAAATCTTTTCTCTACGTGACAGAAAAAGACATTGGACGTGATTCGCTGCTGCACCGGTGTCAGTGGAGGGTCTGCAGTGAGCTCAGTATCTCAGAACACTACCTGCACAGTGATGGCGCCTTTTTTGGTCATAGTCTGGTACATCCCAATGAAGGCCACATTGTTGTCAAGGTCATAGACGGGGCACTGAAGAGACGGAGACACAGAGAAACATAACACGATTAGAGACACGAGGAAGAGGAGACTAAAGAGACGAAACACAAAAGGAAAGAGTGATGTGATGTTATGTTGATGTTAGGACTTTAAAATGTGAAATAAAGAGGAGAAGACTCTCTGCTCAGCTCGTCAGAACACGATAAAGCCAACAACGTTTGCTTTGCACTCGCCGACACGATGAGCAGCGAGCTCTACTCTGCCCCCACAGGGCACAAACATGTTAGTGCACGCTGACCACAAAGCCAGGGCCACACGAGGACAGCAGCCGTCTGGTTGGATGGCTGTGGGAGGGGAGGTGGTGATACCTGGATGTCCTGGACAGACATGACGGAGCAGGGGAAGTTCATGTCTGAGTTGACCTTGACGATCACAGTGTCCACCCCGTCCGGGAAGACATACTTGAAGTACTGAGAGAAAGGGCACGAGAGAGACGAGGAGTGAGGAAGGCGGTGATTAGAGGGGAAACAGAAACCTCAGACTGAGACAAGATCAACGCTGTAACTGATCCCTGACTTTCTGCTCTGTCTCCAACACTGTGTGCAGGAGAATGTGACAATCTGAACTGCTGAACAATCACGACTCCGTGGACCACAAGGTTTATCTGGACGGTTCAACAAAAGGCCAGGAGGAAAGTTTCTGTCTTTCATGAGCTGCAGTTGAAAGCATCGGTGGATCTTGAATAATTGCGTAAACTCAGAAATTCCCGTTCTCTCTTTCACTTGCACTCTCAGCACTCATGTTCCTCATCGTGTCTCATCCTGTCACCTCTGTGTCCAGACCTTCCTGTTGTAAAGTAAAACTTCATTATTGTATGAAACACAGAGGTACGGCAGTGGGCTGCGTACCTGAGGTTGGGATGGTGACGCGGTGAAGCTGAATTTCTTGTCCGTCCTGTGTTGAAGGTGGAAACAACATGTCAGATATGCCAGAAGTTACGAGCTGGTTAAAGCCAACCTGGCGACAGGAGGGTTGAGCTGAGAGTTCAGGCCGCTCCTGCTCTGCGTGCTTGTGCGACGATATCAGATATCACTCACTGCAGGGTGAAGCTTTCAACGCGGCTGACCCTGAGCTGGTAGTTTGTACCCTGGCTGGACAGGGTGGACACGTCCACAAAGAAGTACTGGGTCTCTGAGGCGGCCCGGGTCGGAGGCTGGCACAGTGTCCGGGCCACGTGATTGTAAGGGTATTTCCTCTGGTAGCTGCAGAGGGAAAGACACGAGGGTTGACAGAGAGAGAAGAAGAACAGTTCACAGGTTTGTTCATTTATTTAACAGGAAGAAACTTTAAATGAAGCAAAGACAAAGAGGACTGCAGAATAAGAAATCGTGTCAAAAACATGGACTTGTTACACAATGATGTGTGAAATTAGATCACGACTGTTTATGTGACCCTCACAGGGAAGGACTGCTGTCTCAGGATCAAATGACCTACCCAGATAACGATTCTCCAATAACCTCAGAGCAGAATCAGTAAAATCAGCTCGAGTCAATGCTGCTGCATGCACAGGACACAGCTCAGCACACAGAGGTGGATTCATCTTACAAGCACAGAAACAGAAGAACATCCCTTTTTTGAAGTGGTGTAACTGATTTTACAGTATGCTGCAATGCAAAGAGGAGGAGGAAGTGAAATTCCAAGGTTCACTTGTGATCAGTTACAACACGCCTGACCATGAGAACGCACAAGCAAGATGACGGCAGGGTCAGTTTGGTGTTGCACAACCACAGAGACAACCTGGGACCGTGGGAGACACAGATCACATCACAGATGGGCTAATAAAGGCTAATAAACAGCTGAACGTCCAACCTGTTATGAAACCTGTCCTGATTAAGTCCGATACCATCCAGAGAAATCTAAGCCCCCCCCCCCAGGCAGTGACTCTGACCCTGATCTCAGGTCAAAAATCACCCACGTCCGCCACATCTCCAAAACATTTTACAGCAGCACTCAGAGACACATCATTTATGAGCAGCACACACAGCTCTCTACAGCAAGCAAGACCATTAGCTTCATCACGTGACCAGAAGTCATAACTCCTCAGTATCTACAGAGGAACAGATCAACAGCCAGACACTCCCTGGGAGGAACCTTGGATCATCACCTTCTGCAGTGTGTGCACTTCTTAAGACAAACACAGGCCTGGTATCAATAATGGGTTATTTATTCAGATTAGGAGTTAGATGGAATTGATGTGTACCTTCTGTCAACACACCTGCTTTTCTTTCTCAGTCTCTGCGGAGGATCACACCCAGCTGGATTCCAGCGTTTGACTGTAAATGCTACATTCGACACAGAGCGTGAAGCACTTAGTGTTTACAGTATAATATCTGACCCCGGACATGTCACTGGAACACGATGTATTGAGGGCAGATGTGACGTGTACTGCCAGCACTGTGTAGACACAGTTTAAATATAAATACACGCACTTACTACGCCATAATTAAAGACTCTAACAGTGCTTTTTAACTCTCAGGCTTAGTCTGTGCATATGCATAATATCATTTACTGAGAACAGGCGACACGTGTGAGGGAAACGTGGTGATCTCAGGTAACATGCTGTAAATGTTGTAGGACTGTTTGGAGATCAGGGGGTTTGATGGGATGTTGCAGGACACACAAGGCAGACGTGCAAAGATCAGACTTCCAGAGGAGCCCAGATTACAGCTGTACACAGGGAGAGAGTGGAGTTACTCACAGGCCTCTCAGTATGAGAGGGATCTGAAAGGACAGCACAGCCTGTTTCTGTCGCACCACGAACAGGATGGGACTCTCGAAACCCTGTGACAACACGTCCACGGACACACGCACTCCCTCCGTCTGAGAGCAAACAGAGGAAGCAGAGAAAACATTACAGCGAGCCAACATCACCTGATCTCAGAGAGAAGCACCTGTGCCGGCATGACGAGGGACCCTCACCTTGTTCCTGGAGATGGTGTGATTGAAAGCATAGATGGTTTGGTTTTCGCTGGTGACCGTGTCATTGTAGGTGACATCAAACTCTGCGTCTCTCTGGACCACATTTTTGGTCTCCCCCACCGCCCCGCTGCTGCAGGTGAACTGGGTCACGCACAGCCAGAGCAGGACAGCCCATCCCGGTCGGATCCAGCAGGGAGCAGCTCCGCGGCTGCGTTTATGTCGAGACTTCCAGTAACTCCGTAACACCATGGCGCCTGACACCGTCCTCCCAAACTGCCAACTGAGACCTGACGTTATTCGAGCCCGTGCGGCGACACTAATAACAACTCCACCCCATTCAGCCACAACAGCTCGGGCAGCTAGCTGGCTAGCTAACGGTGCCACTGCAGCGATGACCGACAGTCACAGCGGCGGCTAGCTGACGTTTAAACGCGGGGCTGTGGCTGAAGGCGCATCCCTCGTCCCTTCGACACCGGTGATGACGAACCCGAAGCTGTCAGTGGCGCAGCCGATGACTCAAGGGTGGAAACAACAAAATGTCAGTGATACCCAGTTCCTCTTCAGCCGGACAGGCTGCTAGCTAACATCAGTGCTAGCGTTAGCATCGTTGTTTAGGACGCTGCTCAGCCAGCTCCGTGTTTCAGTGTCGGGGTCTCTTCCCGCGTCACTTCCACCGGGACCGCGGTGAATCAGCGCGACAGGGTTTACGGAGAGTCACGGAACCAGAGCCTCTGGTGCGGAGGGAGAGGAGGTCCAGTGTGTTTACAGTGTGAAAATGTTGTACCGTTAGCGCCCCCCCCCCTTTCCACGCTCACACAGTAAACAAACCGAGGGCGACGTCATGACGTCATGTCTCTGCGTGCTCCTGCTCTACGTCTCAGCATAGGGGTACGTAAGAAGAGTTTAATCGATAGGAAAATTATTGTTTGATGTTTTATTTTATGTGCAGTCTATTTCCCGCAAACAGACACGCATCGTGACTCTGCAGGATCACTTCTTCAGAGACATTAAACACACATCATGTGCAATCTGATTACAAGTCACATCACTGCCATCGATGCACTTCGAGTTTTGTTACTATTTGACAATAATAATGAATATTATAATAACAGGGGGGTGATAATTGAACAAGTGATTAAAACTATATAACAACAACAATATAAAACCCAATATTACTTGAATTAAAGCATAGATCAGTCTTTTGGGCAGTCCTCAAACACAATGTGTTGTTGCATACCACTGATCCTCCTTCCTCTGCTCTGACATCGTGTATCATGTTTGCTGTTACCTCCAGTCACTCTTCGAGAACAGACCACAGAGCAGAACATCTAACACGGCTTTGTTATACTTACAGTCTCAGTAGCCAGCAAATACCCCCCCGTGCTAATTACCCTGGGTACTTCCTGATTTTAGTATGGATTTTTTAAAAAAACAGATTAAAACACAGATGTGTCCTCTGGCAGTTGAGACAGCAGTGTTCTTTGAACAGGGGCCTTGAGTTTAGGTGATGCAGGATTTGCCTTTGGGGACATATAATTTCAGATGATCCATTAGTGCATGTACCAAAAAGAAAAATGTAGTTAAACAAGTTACCTCAAATCAGGTGATGGGCCTAGGGGCTTGTAACTCAGGGCAGCTGCCTGTTTTGCTCAGTCAGTAATCCATCTTTGAGTAACAGGGTGTAGTAACTCCTCTCAACCATGGAGCGGTGCTGTCCACAACCTGGTCAGATGGCTACAGACCAGAATAGAACAATGGTGCTGAACAGTCCCCTTAGAAAACAGCCTATTCTGCAGAACAGGTTAGAATTAACACCATAGCACAGTATGGATATGAAATCAATAGTTTTATTATTAAATAAATTATTTATTTTTTGTTATTGAGTGAGTATTTCTGTTAAAATTAAGCAGCACATATTTTAGTTTTGGTATATTGTCATGTAGTCCATGTATTGCATTAATTATTGCTTGTGCTGGTTTTTACCTCTTTGTCCTTTTTATGATTATTTTGATTTCTGTATTTTTATGTCAGGTATTTAACATAAGTGTGAAGAAAAAGCAATGAACAACCCATAAACAAATATTAATTCATTCGTTTTTTTGATGGATGTCAGGTTAACTCAACAGTTATTTTCTGTCAGATCTTATAATTACTACAATACTGAGAGATGAGACAAGATGAGCACATCTTTCATCGTTTACAGGATGATGATCAGGGAGCTCCTGCAGCTAAGCATGAGATGCATGTGACGTGGTTTCTGCATGTAAACAAATATGATTAAAAGTTAAACTGATCTAATGCAGAGCTACTAATCATATTTAGGTTCTCATTTTATCTTTTAATTGAAAATAATGTTAATTTCTTTCTAAAGCCGTCATATAATGTGCCCCATTGGCTCCATGTCAGTGATAAAACAATGTTGTGGCAGGCCTCACACCTTTGCATAGAAGTTCTTGTTGCGGCTACAACTGCTAATTGACAAAGAAGTAAATAATGATAAGAGAAGTTCTGGCACTCATGCGGACTGGCTCATAGTACATGGAGGCTTTTGAGGAAACTGCAATTATTTTCCAGCAAAATATGTAAAATAAAGGAATTAGACATTATTATAACTTTAGATTGATTGTGCGTATTTTTTTAAAGCCCAATCTTCTCCTTTCGCGATATGATGTCAGCTTTGTGTCATGTGAGCAGTAATTTATCGATGGTCCCTAAATCAACCCCCAGTGGTTGAGCGCGAGGCCGGGGCGGTGAGCTGACTGTCCTCCTACTGCCAGCGCTGAGTGAAACCGGATGAATCATAACAGAAGGCTGTGCAGCAACACCACACATGATTTGTCTCGACCTTTTTGTGTCATTGCAGCATCGCCGGGTGGAAACAGTGAACATGCCGCTGTGTGAATATTCATAATGTCACCCGTGTGTGCGCTCGAGCGCTGCGATGCGGTGAATCCGTTACTTGGGTTGCTGTGTTTACCGCCGCTCGACGGTTTGAGTCCGTCGTCGCAGTGTGAGGGCGGCCTGTACCTTTAAAGCCTCGCGAACCCGTCTGATCAGACACAGTGCAGCAGTTTGCACGGAATCACTGAATCATGGGAACCAGAGCGATAATGCGCACTTCTTTGTCGCCAAGGCAACCACAGTACGTTTCTGTGGATGAAGTCATTTGTTACGCCGATCGTTGCCATGGTTACAACCTAGAGAGGGCGCTGCGGAGGAGCGTTCCACGTAAAATGACGCAGGGCGGGGGCGTGCCCGCGATGCGCGCTGCGCAAGGCTGCTTGTTGTTCCCGCAGAGAGGCGAGAAGATGGCGGCCGTGTCAAGCGGAGGTGCTGCTGGGTCCACTGCGGCCGGGATTACGCACTCTGCCCGACCGACCCACGCAGGCATGGGCTCCCAGAACCGAGCCCAGCCATCCTCCGGGATCAGCCACTCCAGTCGTACCAGCACGGCCACCGGGTGCATCACCAATCCTGGCCACACTTCGGCCACCAGGCCCCCCCCGGCCCGAGTGGGCCACTACGAAATCGAGCGGACCATCGGAAAGGGAAATTTCGCGGTCGTTAAACTCGCCACACACATCATTACCAAAGCGAAGGTAAGACGCCCGGTGTCCCTGTGCCACAGGTGAATAACGACAAGCTGTCACTGTGTGAATTCAAGCCTTGTGGAGCCCGTAGTGAAGATGACGCTGGGGCCTTCAGGCTCCGGAGACACAGCGGCCAGCGAGCTGTGGTGACACGGCTGCTCGGTGTCTGTGTGAGTGTGTGTGGGGGGGGGGTCCCTCCGACGTGGGGCATCACCTCCAGCTGCCACACACACACGTTTAGCTCAGGATAAATGAGATTTGAGGCAGTGAAGCCGGGGTGTGTTTACGCGGTAGAGGCCCGGGGTTAGTGTGGCACGGCGCAGAGGACAGAGAGGAGGCTACTGACGGAGACGAAAAGACGAGGCACGCATCGGTCCGACTAGCTTAGCCTGCTAGCTAATTAGCTGTTCGGCTAGATGCAGATACCCTTCAGACAGATGCCAACACACAGGTCTGCAGCACCCTGCTGGATAACCGTAGTTTAACAGTTCGCCTCCCGAGTTGATAACTAGGAGTAAGTTGATGGTAAAGTTGCCACAGAGAGCTGGTTAAAGCATCTGTGGCAGAGCCTGATGTAGCTCCGACACACTGGTGTGCAGCACACACACTGAGCTCTCATCAGGCCGCTTTACATCACCTCCCTCACGGCTTAACTGTGGAATAAGCTGCGTTATCCCCACGATATAACAGCTACACGGCTCGATTAGTGATTTCAGAACTGTTTTCCCGTCGAGTTTGCGCCAGATAACCTGCACCATGAGAAACTGATGATCTTCGTGTCAAACACGGTCATCTCTGATCAGTGGATGTTTACATTGAGATCCTCCAGGAGCCAGCCATATGCTGCAGGTCTGTAATTCAGGTGAGGCACGGACCTCTGCTCCCAGGCGTATTAAAATGCATCTGTTTGTGTTTGTGATGAGCAGGATTTTGAGAGTTGGCGGCAGGTAGGAGAAGTTTCTGGCATCACGAGCACACGAGATCGCTCAGATATCCCAAGTAGTGTTTGTCTTTTGTGGCGACCCATCGGTTCAGTTGCTTCAATGCTCCGAGGCTTTGTTTGCCTGGGAGCAGGCTGTTCTCACACTAGATACTCTGTATGTTGGCTGTGGCAGTGTGAGCTCAGCAGGCCCAGAGCAAATAACTGATCAGAAAGCCTCAGTGCATCTGACAGCAGCAGCAGCAGCAGCAGCAGGAAGATGTCTGCTGTGCCGATACCGAGGACCACACTTGGAATTGAGATGACATGAGAAACCTTCCTGTGTTACTGCGACTGCTGTGCGCAGTGTGCACGTCCTTTATGATGGACACACAGTTTAACCCTCACAACAAATGGGGCAGCTGAAACCTGCACTTACAGGCAGCGGCTGCACGGTAATTGTTTTTTACCAGATGAAGAGCCTTTAATTCTGATGGCACAAATAAAGGTGTGTCAGGGCAGCTGAGTGTGCAGCTTCACCTCTGTGTCCTTGTTGACATACACACAGACAGGCAGACACGAGTCATTAGCACCAGAGAGCCCAGAGAGCCTTACACTGAGTTTTGAGGAGGGACAAAATAAACCTGGGTCAGTGGGTGGGATGTAGTGTTTCACTGCACTGCAGACTGTGTTTCTACAAAGACATTTACCTGTGTTGATCAGGTACAGAGCAGAGCAGCAGGTGTGGAGCTGCGTTCAGTCTGTACAGCAGTACAAAGACAGTAGCAGTGTTATAGTGAGAGATTGATGAGCTGGTTATGAAGCCATGTTCCTTGTGTGTGTGTGAGAGCCTGTTTATGCTTGTCTGGATGTGTGTGTGGTTGTGTCTGGCTGCCTGGCTGAGTGTGAGAGACAGGCAGAGGACAACATGACAGTGGATCATGGACTGACAGAATGAAAGAGAGGCCTTGTTTGCCGTCTGTTGACGGTGGTCGCAGACGGAACAGTCGGCTCATGATTTTCATCAAACAGCTCGGGGTGTCAGCATCCCCAGTTGCTCATGAATATCAGAAGAATAGGAGTGTGCTTTTACATGCCTGTGGATATCATGAATATGGATATAATGATCAGTCATCAGATGAAATGTGCTCCACAGAGCCGTGCTTTATGGCCTGGGTTTTTATAACGATCCAATGAGAAACGCTGACTAGTCAAAAATAGCCTAGCAACTCTGCGAGTTGTTAGCTGGAGCTGGATGATATCCTGCAGTGCAGCCACACAGAAGAGGACCTGGTTATTTATACTTGTTAGCTTAGGAGACCAGAAAGCGGCGGCCCCTTCCCATGCCTCATTTGCTCTCTGTTGTCTCCTAAAACCTGAAACACTCAACAGGCAACTTGTTTAAAGTTTATCTCCTCACTGCACGCGACCTCTTGAACCGTGTGTTTTGCAAATTCTGGTCGAACAGGGGCTGTTGGTGTTGCTAACAGAGGCAGTCACACAAGAAAGAGCTTTGATGGCGCAGAGCTGCTGTGCTGCACCTGGCTGCTGTAATAGTAAAAGGCCAGCGAGTGAAGTGGAAGTCAGACCGGAGTTCAGATACGCTCACACAGGCGCTGAGTTAGACACAGCCGGGCCTCACTCGGCTGCTGTCCCGATAAATGTTGATTTCGCTCTCTCCATAAACTTAATTGCTGGTCAGGACCCTGTAGCTTCCTCTTAGCTTCGAGAGACTTTGTAGACTACGATCCAACCCCAGCCACTCATGGTGCACGTTTTATTTTCAGTTTATTCCAGAACAACCAGCAGCAGACTTCTCTCTCCGATTTACATGTATAATCTCTAAAATGGGGAAGTAGCCCCGTTCAACTTACAGGAAAAGTCTTTAAAGTGTCATTAAATGTAAAAAACTGCGCTTCACAATTTCCCAAAGATTAGAGTCTCGCCTTCAGATGACATTGCTTATCTCCGACCCACAAACGTATCTGATTTATAATCACATGAAACAGCCGACAGATAAGCGAATACTTCACATTTGTGTTCAGTAATTAGCAACATTATAAATAAATCATAGAAATTGGTTGATTGTTTACCGATTGACTAGTCTTCCACGTATTCAGACTCCGACATGTTGCAGTTTAAATACTGAGTGTGATGCAGGACAGGGAGGCTGTTACAGAGATGATCAGCGCACACACACGTGTCACGCACACACACACACACACACACACACACACACACACACAGAGCCAGGTTGCTGAAAGAATCATTTTCCTGTTGACCGAGGTGATGGAACTGATCGCCCCACGCTGCTATCTGATAGCATCTATTAATCAGGCCTGTCGCCACCGTGTGTTGCTGAGCACTCAAACTGAGATGATATTTCACATCCCGGACCGCGTCCTCAACAGATGGTGTATTTGCTTTATCCTTTCAATGGACAATACCAGCCCTGTGATTCCCTTTAACGCAGAGCTGATTTGAGTCAGTCAAACCTTTAGGAAAACATCCTCTGCCCGGGCTGGCCTGCGAAGGGTCCGTGTATTAAGTGAATTTCCTTTGACTACTAATTAACAATCATGCAAAATTAGTCATTGGTGATCACAAAACCTGAAGTCTGATCTCAAGATTTACTACTTAACCTGAAAAACAAGACAGACCAGAAAAACAAGTTGAGTTTGTAAAGTACAAAACAAAAAAGCACCGTAGTCTCAGTTTATATCAAGCTGTAATGAGAATCAGTTTCCAGTCAATCACAGACTTAATTAATTAGATGATCATCAGGAATTAATGATCTGTCCGTCAGCCTTAACCTCCGCCACCTGCACTGCTTCTTGGCGTCAGCGATGTGTCAAATATAAGTGGATAGTTCAATGTGTTCACTGTCTGTGCGTGGCTGCCATCATATACATGCGTGGCTGCCATCATATACATGCGTGGCTGCCATCATATACATGCGTGGCTGCTTACGTGTGTGTATGAGCTCGATAAAGCAGGTACATGCAGTGCCCTCGTACGGCCTGACTGAAGATCAGGTGGAGACACACTCTGAAAGCCCTTGTTGTGCTCACAGCGAGGGGAGATTGGTGAACGATGGCACCGTGAACGTGTCCTGACCTGCCCGTCTATGGGAAATCTGGTGCTTTCCTCTCTTCCTGTCTTCTCCTCTTTCCTCTCGAGTGTTTTTAGGCAAGAGAAGGATGAGCAGGAGGAAGAGGGCAGGCAGGATGGCAGGCGTTAGGTAACAGGCCTAATGTACTGTGTAACAATTTCACTCACTCCCTCAGCCACGCTCACACACACGGCTCTCTAACGTGCAGCGTGCAGCATCCCCTCTGTGTTTCTCAAAGACACACATACGCACGCTCAGACGTGATTTCATTTGGGTGAATAATATGACAAAGGCTGTTTCTGCCTGGCCTGTCTTCCTGCCCTCTAGTCGTCTTCTGCTGCACTCTCACTCTGAGTCTGCATCCAGTCGGCCTCAGAAGCAAAAGCACACAGTCCAGACTGTGAGTGTGTGTGTGTGTGTGTGTGTGTGTGTCTGTTACATGACACGAGGAAGGACAGCGTGGGCTTCATCAGTGCGACCGTGTTCCTCATGGACCACAGCAGCCCCGTGTTTCTGCCCCGGACTCACGCCAGCGGTCTGTGTGCTCGTGCACCGTGGCAGCTAGAATCACAACTCTGCACCACCACCACCACCACCGTCATCATCGTCATCATCGTCATCCTCAGTGCCGTTTGTTGTCAGAGGCGACTGAGAGTTGCCAAGGCTCCTAGTTGGAGAAAGGTCGCTCCATTCAAGTCTACAGGTTTCCATAGCGATGATGGTGGTTCCAGCCCCCAACCACCAGTCGTGAAGGGAGCTGACTCTGCGTGTCCACAGTACATCCTGAGTATGCACATCTCGGAGGCCTCTGACATGGTCACTGTCTAAAGACAACAGTCCTGTCGCGAGCCGTCTCTTTCTTCAGCTGCGCCGCGTCATCACAGATTCTCCAGGTTTACAGAAACAGTGAAGTCACTCGCCCTTGTGATTAGCCAAGTCGTGTTTGTTTTTAACCCACTGGATGGCGACGTGATGTCAAACGTTAAGCGTCTGTGAGTCACAACTTAAAGTGATGCCGACATCAGACATCAGACCCTGATTCCAACACGTAGGTACATCCTGTCTGTGTTTCTTAAAGAACAGTTGTATATTTACTTCCCCTTATTTTTGTCTGCAGAGACATGTTTGTTGTTGTCAAGCTGGTGCCAAAGTGGAAGTGTGGTTTCCTTTTCAAGCACCACTCACTGTCAAGATGGTCATGTGGGCCGTGCAGACCCAACCAGGTCCAGCCGACGGTGCGTCACAATGATTCCTCTTTGAATAAGACGATAATTAGGTAGTGGTTGGCACCGGCGCAACCAGGCATCTCCTGCATGTTAGACAATGCCCCGGGCCAGTGTGATGTATGTGTTGAACAAAACTGGTTTCCATATACTGGTTATGGTCATAGTCATGGTTATGGTTATAGTCATGGTTATGGTTATGTGAGCGTGTTTGCTCACCTCGCAGTGTGAGCTCTGCTCTGCGACAAGGGGAAGAAGCTGCAGGTGGCAGACGAATGTGTGATGTCCAGTGTGTCCACTCTCCAACATGTCCCCTTCTTGTACTTTCAGCCCGACACACTCAACTGACTCATTTCCACACACAAACTCTTACAAGCGCACAACACACAAGTAGAACATCTCTGAAAGGCATTGTGCTGACTCATACTGCCTGTATGCTCTCATCTGTGTGTGTGCGTGCATAATACAGTCATAGTGCTGACCTGCTGTGACCTATCTTGTGTGTATTACGCTGTGTGATGTCCTCATGACTTTATACACACACACACACACACACACACACACACACACAGCCATGATTTCAGTTTCATACCAGCAGCTTCCGGTTGGCTGCTGTAGAGACGTGGTTCACAGGTAGTCACGATGTCGTTCTTTTGACCTGAATGTGTGCGTGTGTGTGTTTGTGCGTTAGCGTGTGTGCATGCTAGTGCTCGCTAACGCTCTCAGATGCTGATAGGGGTTAAGCCTGAGCATTACACCCCCTTTGGGTGTTGTAATCTGTGTCACCTGTTGATGAAGGTTAACCTCATACATAACATGACCACACTACTGTGCCTGCGTGCTTGTGTGTGTGTGTATGCGTGCATGTGTGCGTTTTATGTTTTTAAATTTGAGTATCAACTCATGACAGGGCCATTATGACTTTGTCTGCGTGGAGTCCCCGCTGTGTTTCTGGTTTACCTAAAACGAATGCAGACTTCCTGTTTGTCAGAGAGAAACCACCGTAACATCTTCTTGAATCGTGTGCGCAGTGAAATCACGTGCAGTTGTAATTTGAAAAGGCCGCTCTGTGCTTTGTTTTGTAAACAGTTTCTTAGAAATGAAATGCATGGAAGACATCGTGTCCTTATCCGACGCGCAGTGGGACTCATTTAATAACGTATGTCAGTGTATTTTCCCCAAAACATAACTTTGCTGTGAATGCCGGTAGGTTTAACTCGTCGTTCGGAGCTGACTGACTGGTGACGATGACATTTCCACACAAAAATATTAAACGTGTCCACATAAAACACTGTGCTGCCTGCACCCAGCCAGCCAGAGTGTCCATGTGTTGAGGAGGACACTTGCCCCTTGTTATGTGTTGCTGTGCCGTTAGCCTGTTTATAAGCTCCTAACAAGCTCCCAGTAATCTCAGTCTTACTGGCTGCCGTGTAGCAGGTTGTTGTTCACGTCCAAAGGCCAGATATTTAATGGATGCGTGTTCAAACTGATAACGAGACGAGACAGATCTGCTTGCTTGAGCTCAGCACATGACAGTAATTGATCGATCATTGATTGTATGATTGCCTCACAGCAGTCAGGCGCGGCACAACGTTGCATCGTCAGAGGATGTTCTGACTTTTTACAAGTTGGTGCAATGAAATTCAGGTCTTTTAGTCTGACACCACGATCAGCAGCAGTCATCAACAGGGGAGATGAATCAATGAAAGACTAATTAGATGTTGTTATTATGGTTCTGACCCATCTGTACCTGTGGCCTCCAGGACCCAACACTACAGTGGGTCCAGTGTGTTCAGGTAACGTGGGTATCATTTCACTGCCACCAGCTGCTGTCACACCTCGCTCTCTGTAAAGCTGGGCCGTGTATTGTAACGTACAGTAAATGGTCCTGACTCCTCTGCTGGGCACCAGCTGCTCTGACATGGTGCTGCGTTGAGGTCACTGTCTTGTGATCGGAGGGGCTATGTGACACTTCATCTCATTGCAGCCGGCCTCTCAGGACTGTGTTCAAGTGTGTGTGTGTGTGTGTGTGTGTGTGTGTGTGTGTGTGTGTGTGTGAACCCAGATCTTTTGACGGAAAATTCCACAGCCATAGACGCCGGTGCAAATCAGACTGAACACCCTGACGTTGCTAAGGTATGCGCTCTGTCACAACATATTTACTGTACTTTGGCTGCAGCTCACGCCGGAAACCGAACATTTGAGATAAACACTGGTCACATGGTTGTTGGTGGTTGTTTGCTGAGTTCAGCTCTGCAGCTAGCATCACCGTTTGTCTGCCGAGGTCCGTACCTGTTACCATCACACCCAGGGGTGCAAATCGTGCTGTATTGATCGTCAGCCATGTGATCGTCCAGAGTCGCAACATTTGAGTGACCAATAGGATGAAGCGGTGTCAGCGACCTGCACCAATAGGACCAATAGGATGAAGCGGTGTCAGCGACCTGCACGCAGCCCGAGCTGTGGCGATGTGTGAACTTTGCCTCGATGAGTCAGTTCATGTATGAATGTTACAGTGGTGAAAACTGAAATGCTGTCGTACAGTGAAAACACAACTTTTCCATTTGACTGTTGAATCTGTCAGGTTGTGTGTTCATACACACACTGAGCCCCTGTGCAGTCGTAACTGTAGCCCTGTTTCCTCATTTTCAGAAGGACTCAATGTCCTCAAAATGAGCATGGTGTGTATGTCGTTGTCACACGTGTGTGTGTGTGTGTGTGTGTGTGTGTCTGACTGATCCAGATGTCCTGTTGTTACCCTCCAGAAGATGCAGAGGGGACTGATTACATCAACAAAACTGGACGACTGCCAGCGCCCAGAATAGATTCCTGGAGCTCAAAATACCACAAACACACACACATGCGCGCGCACACACACACACACACACACACACACACACACACACACACACATTCCAGGCAGATGCATACATGCATGCATTGTTTTTATTTATTGATGTCATTTTGCTGATGTTAGCTGTTGTTATGCAGCAGCCTTTAAGCTGTTATCAGTAACATGCTGATATGAAAAGCTCTGCCAGTACACATGTTTTCCACAGCTGACAGTGGCCTTGAAGGGAAGCTTCACACAGACACACACTGGTCCGGGCTAACGCCACAGTCAGATGTGGTTCTGTGTTCTCCCACGAGCCCCCTCTTTCCTCACTTCCCCTTCCTGTCTCTAACAGGAAGGCAGCTTTGTTCACAAGGCCTCTTCTTCTTCATGTGTGCTATCAGGAAAGGGAGAGCTTGAGATGGCACTCAGACACTCTAACAGATGAGGTGGTGTGTGTGTGTGTGTGTGTGTGTGTGTGTGTGTGTGTGTGTGTGTGTGTGTGTGTGAGAATGCCAGTTGCATGTTTTTGAGTTTTTCACACACTCTGACTTTACTCGTTCATCTATTTTTGGAAGAATGTGTTTTGGGGCAGCCCCATTAGCTTTGCCTGATTAAGTCATTAAAGTGGTCTACCCACTGCTAAGTGGCAGAGCAAAGCTGCTGTCACACACCATCACCATTCACACGGCTGGAGCCATTGTCCTGGACTCAGCAGTTACGCAAGAGTCGTGCTCGCGGTGGCAGGTCATGGTTTAGGTCAGGTTACCCAAACCAGCTCCAGAGGAAGGCGGTGCGTTTGCCACCAGGCCGCTTGGTGATTCATCATCCCAAGAAGTGGCGGCCTCTCCTGGTGGCATCTTGTTTGTTTTAACTGAGCCGCCGTCACAGAGGTGTTTGTGTGTATTACTTGTTTTGTGTCTTTGTTGAGGGACGAGAGGCGTCGGGTCGTGTCAGGTTGAGCCTGACTGACTCACGGCCTCCTCGCAGCTCCGGCGCTGGTTGCTCTCTGCCACTTTGCCCCGCTATGATTATTTTGTCATCACAGTAATATGGCAGGGGCACTGGGCCGTGCCCCGGGACTGTTGCCTGTAATTTAAGTGTCAGCTAAATACCGCTAATGTGAACGTATCGCCTGTGTCCCGGTCACCGGGTGCAGACGGTAAACATGTTGAACAGTTTAAGGCAAACTCTTCCTCGTTCTGTCTGCCCCTCCTCTCTGTCACTCTGTCTTCCTCGCCCCGTGCTCCCCCCGCTGTTCCCTCCTTAATCCCGCCCCCTCTCTTCGTCACTTCGCCCTCTCTCATCATCCGTCCTCATCTCTTGCTCCATCCCCTTCTTGTCTCCAGGTGGCTATAAAAATAGTGGATAAGACCCAGCTGGACGATGAGAACCTGAAAAAAATCTTCAGAGAGGTGCAAATCATGAAGTTGCTGAAGCACCCCCACATCATCCGCCTCTACCAGGTACGCTGTCTCGCTCACCCACAGAGCCGACAACACACTCTGCTCGCAGCCTCCACCTGAGCCCCGGGCCCAGCGGGGACAGGACGGCTGAACGCTGGTTCAGGAGGATCTGATGTGACCTGCCACTGTTTTCTGACTTAACTCTACCAAAGTATTAAAGATGGTGAGGAGTAAATGATGAAACTGCACCGATCGTTCCCACGGTGGCGGCCGTGCCTCCGGGGATCTGCCCGGTCCGACCACGGTGTTCTGCCGCAGATCCTCTCTGCGTTAGACGCTGAGACACGAGAGAGATTCCTGTTTGTTTTCATCACCTGGAGTTTTGCGGCTCCAGGGGGATTGTGACGCCAAACGAGCCAGTCACAAACCGACTTTCACAGCATCTCATCTGAAACGGGCCCCAGCGCTCCGAGCATTATCTAATCACACACATGCATTGAACTCCGCGCTGAGTAAATGGCAGCTTTTTGTTCTATTTCAAACCTGCTGTTTTTATGCCAAACAATGCTGAGTCACCGTGTTGTGTAACGGGTGAACCGCCCATCACTAGACGCCGGCCTGTCAGGGGGTCTGTAGGTCCTGGTTGTTATCATGTGTTTGTGTTTTTAGGTAATGGAGACCGAGAGGATGATCTATCTGGTGACAGAGTACGCCAGCGGCGGAGAGATATTCGGTAAGGAAGTTCCCCGCCGCCATCGCCTCTCCCTCTGCGCTGCAGTCTGAAGTGTAAACCCAGTGAAATTTCATGCGTTACCTTGCGCATCATGTTTGTTTGCACTGCGCGCTCACTCCTCAGCACACCCTGAGTTCACGGTTTTCCATGATTTACTTCCTTTTGTCCTTTGAGCCACTTAGAGAGTGAAACTCTGAGTCATGTCCAGTCTCCTGTGGGCCAGCTCTGCTTTGTAAAGGATCAAAACATCCCTCTGCATTCCTCTTTGATGATTAATGCCGTGATTTATTAGGCTAAGTCACAACACAGTCGCAGGCTTCACTTCCTGTGGATTCAAAGATACAACTGAGCCCCGTAAACATCTGACGTGTACCGTGCGTGTGCGTGTTTATTGGTTTGTGTCTGTGTTTGTGTGTTTGTGCAGACCACTTGGTGGCTCACGGGCGCATGGCGGAAAAGGACGCCAGGAAGAAGTTCAAGCAGATTGTTGCAGCGGTTCATTTCTGCCACTGCCGCAACATCGTCCACAGAGACCTGAAGGCTGAGAATCTGCTGCTGGACCACAACCTCAACATCAAAATCGCAGGTGTGTGTGTGTGTGTGTGTGTGTGTGTGTGTGTGTGTCTGTCTGTCTGTCTGCCGGTGTGCGTCTTTTCACCTAAGAATGTATGGGTGGGAAACTTAATGTAGTGGTTTTGTGCTGTCTTGGTGAGTGGGCGTAGGCGAGTGTCAACATGTGCTCCTGCAGTGTGTGATTGAACTCGCTCTGCAGAGGAAAGTGATGAGGCTGAATAAACCTCTCGTCTCTCCTCGGCAGATTTCGGCTTCAGTAACCTGTTTTCTCGCGGCCAGCTGTTGAAGACGTGGTGCGGCAGTCCCCCCTACGCCGCACCAGAACTCTTTGAGGGCAAGGAGTACGATGGACCCAAAGTAGATATATGGGTGAGTAGACTCTCAGGTATGCATGAGTCCCTGCCGGGCTGCAGCGCAGGGTGTAGCTCACTGGTTTGAACTTTCCAGGAGGACAAATACAAAAAACCAGAAGATCTGGAGCGAATGAGACGCCCCGACATGTTTACTGCCTCGAAATACAGAACCACTGTGTTCAGTCGTCTGCAGCACGGTGGATTCATTGATGATTAGAGGAACTGTTTGTTGATTGGTTGTTTCCCCGCTGTCTCTCCTCTGTGCAGAGCTTAGGTGTAGTGTTATACGTGTTGGTGTGCGGCGCCCTCCCTTTCGACGGCAGCACCCTACAAAATTTGCGGGCGCGTGTCCTCAGCGGCAAGTTTCGCATCCCCTTCTTCATGTCCACAGGTAGGACTCCTGTCCGCTCTCGCTCTCTTCTTCGTGTCCTCTAACGTCCTCGTCCATGCCTTCATCAGTGTCACAAAGCAAAACTGTGAAGTGTTACTACTCCAAACACCTTGTCCCATTGAACTTCCTTTGGTTAAAAACTACCAATGACGATGTTCAGCCTGATCTAATTGTGTGCGTGTGTGTGTGCGTGCGTGCGTGCGTGCGTGTGTGCGCGTGTGTGTTATTGCAGACTGTGAGTACTTGATCAGACACATGTTGGTGCTGGAGCCCAGCAAACGGTTGACCATGGAGCAGATCTGTAAGAACAAGTGGATGAGACAAGGAGACCCGGACCCAGACTTCGACAGGGTGAGACCCCGCACGCACATGCACACGCACACACACACACACACACACACACACACACACAGTCTTATACCAGCCCGGATGTCCTCCTCGGGTCAGGTGCTTGTGTTTCCTCCCTGCTCTCCACGGTCAGGGTACGATATGCGAGAAGCAAACAGCTTCGTTCAGTCGCTGCTACACATGTATATAATCATTATACATGTATGAAACAACAGTTAGCAGATTTCCTCTGGTGAGTTAGGCGAGAAGACTGGTAGCAGTCAGTTGGGAAAGGAGGCCGTGCTTCAGTAACAGGGTTCACAGAGGAGTCCTACACCACCAGTCCAGGCTGAAGGGTCCAAAACAAGGTGACACAGGAAGCTCATCCTGAAGTCACAGAGCTGCTGTTTTTCCCGTCACGGATCATATTTTACCATGCTCTTCTGTCTCAGTGACTAACAACGGAAACAAATATTGACACTGATGCAGTTTTGAGTGAAACAGGCTGCAGTCTGGTCCCCGTGCACCGGCGTGTTCATCGCAGCGCTTGTTTGTGTCGTCAGCGGGCAGGTTGTTTGTCCTAAGTGTCTGCAGAGTTTGACTGAAGTGTGTTGTGCTGTGTGTTTGTGTCGATGGGGTCTGATGGGTTTGAGAGGAGCGATATGACGGCTGTTTAAAGATCAAGGTCTGTTTCCTTAAGGACCATTTCCATCATGTTGACACTTAAAATAACAGCCTGCCCCTGTCACAACCTGTTTTGGTTTACCAGGTTACACTCAGCAGCCACTTAGCTTAGCACAGGAACTGGAAACTGGGACAAAGTTAGCCTGGGTCTGTCCTCCTCCCAGCACCTCTAAAGATCACAAAATAATGTTAGTTTTAATCTGATTAGTTTACTTTAGATAAAAACTTGTGGCTAGCGTAAACTTGTCAATGTCCCCTTCTTCTGGTCTTCATCTCAACCCTGACGCTGAGGGCACCTCCTAAAGTTAGTCTTCACCGTGGAGTTGGCGCCTCAGACTGGAAAAGCAAACGATCTGTGAATCTGACGCAGACACATCAACCCCCGTCTCCTCTCTGTTCTCTTCCAGTTGATAGCAGAGTGTGAGCAGGTGAAGACGGAGAGGGAGTCGGAGCTCATCATCGAGCAGGTGCTGATAGCCATGTCGGAGATGGGCCTGGACCGAGAGCGCACACTTCAGGTTGGACACACGCCGTGGCCGACGTCCGACTGATGATTTCACATTTTGCTTGTCAAGCGTCGGCACAGCAGCTGATGCCTGTCTCTGTTTTCCCTCCGTAGTCCCTACAAACAGATGCATACGATCACTACAGTGCCATCTACAGTCTGCTGGCTGACCGCCTCAAGAAACACAAGACCCTGCCCGTAGCCCTGCACACACCACGCTCCATTAGCTACCCTATTAACGCTGTACAGGTAAACCACTGTGCTCTGTGTCTGCTTGCAGCAGGTGTTTTGAAGAGGTGCGGCCGGTTATTATAGTTATAATCAAACCAGTGGGTCACGGCTTGATGTCAACACACAGTCAGCCGGTTGATCATGAGCCTGTGACTTAAACGAACAACGTGCGAGGAGAAGCTTTAGCTGAAGGCTCCTGTTTCATGTGTTTCGTCGGCCTGACTGACAGTGGGCATCACGTCTGTCCGCCGAATGGAGATGATTGGCTTTAACTCACATCTGCCAATCCCACTGCACTAATGGGATTGTTAGAAAATATTAGTGCAATCCTCACATGACCTCTGTGTGTGTGTGTGTGTGTGTGTGTGTGTGCCCAGCAGACGGATCCACAGGGTAATCCCGTTAGCATGACTGTTCCCCACGTCCAGCTCATCAACCCAGAGAACCAGATTGTTGAGGTGAGTCGATCTGGTTACGTCAGCCTGGCAGCGAGCAGGGACCAGAAGGAGGAGGAGTCCCGACCCGGGCTCGATCCCTCGCTGCTCCGAACGTTGAGTCAAAGAACAGCTGCAGCACTGGTGCAGCCCGGGATCCACCTGATCCACTATGATCAGACACACATAATCGCGCGCGCGCACACACACACACACACACACGCACACACACACTGAAACACAACTCACGCAGCCTCAAAGCTGACTCACAAATGCTGTGAAACACAAGAATGCGTCAGATCACTGCACTGCAGCAGTGACTGTGATAGACCTGAACTTTAAAGCATTAGAGCTGAAACACATTAAAGTGTCTGAACATAGACGGCACACGCCGCCAAAGGGCTCTACAAATAACCTTAAATATGTGTTTATTCATGCAGCCCGATGGCAGCATGGCGCTGGACAGCGATGAAGGCGAGGAACCATCTCCTGAGGCCATGGCGCGCTACCTGTCGATGAGGCGGCACACAGTGGGGGTACCAGACCAAAGGTAACCACGAACACACCTCCCTCATGATAACTGCTAGTTGACAGTACACAGCTGACAGATCAGCTCAGTAGTAACGTCTGAACTGTGTCACGACTCCATCCGAGTCCAAACTCAGAGAGACTGTCTGTGATTGGCTGTGGTGTCAAGTTTAAAATCAATCCAGTGCATCGGCTGCCATCTTTATACAGCTCATCACAGAGTCAGCAGGAGATATGAAATAAACCAGGAAGTGGTGGCTTCACTGATACAGAGGCAGTGACGTGTGTGTGTGTGTTTATGTAACACGCATTAAAACAATCTGTCCTAAATTAGGCACCGTCCAGCTTGAGCTAGTTTGTAGCACGTTAGCGTAGCCAGTGACAGCTTCCTGTCGCTCTCCCTCACAGGACAGAGATGCAGGAGGACCTCCAGAAACTGCCACCCGGTTTCCCTCGTGGTGCGGTGCCCCAGCCGCCCTTCCCCCCTCTGGCCCCCACAATGGGCCAAATGCACACTCTCATGCCCACACAGAGCCTGCAGCCCACACAGCAGCTGGAGTACAAGGTACAGTCAGTCAGTGGGGCCAGCTTTGGGTGGGGGTCTTTCAGTAGGGGTCAGCAGACCAGTGTCTGGATATCAAATGGGTCTGACTTCCCCCTCTGCAGGAGCAGTCCTTGCTGCAGCCACCGACCCTGCAGCTGCTCAACGGCATGGGGCCTCTGGGTCGGAGAGCTTCCGACGGCGGGGCCAACATTCAGCTACACGCTCAGCTCCTCAAGAGGCCCCGAGGGCCCTCACCGCTCGTCGCCAGCCCGGTGAGGATCTGTGTGTGTATGTGTGTGTGTGTGCGTGCGTGCGTGCGTGCGTGCACTGTGTATTCTCCACTTGTTGTAAACTGTTGAAGTGTTGACTGGTAACCTCTTTGCCTCTCTCAGCACCCTATCCCTGCGGTAGCTCCCGTGGATGAGGAGGGTTCAGACGGAGAGCCAGACCAGGAGGCAGTGCAGAGGTAACCCCCGATGGCGGTTTTCGGTGAAGGGCTAAACTGTAAAGAGGTGCTGTCTGAACCGGAGACTGTGCAGGACCCCTGACCTGCGACCACGGGCCGATGGGGGCCGTGTGAGTCTAAAGCTTAGCATCAGGTGTGAAACCGTTTGTATTGTTAGGAAGATTTCCTCTCCCGATCATGATCTCACTTCATTTAAAGTGATTTAGTGTAGGAATCAGGCCTGGCATCCATCAGGACGGTGAGTGCGCAGCGTGTGCAGCCGGCACAGTTTAGATCGAGGGTGGGTGTTAAACAGAAAACGCTGGCCTTACATAACTAATACTAGAAGCGAGCGTCAGAGGTTTAGAGATGTGTTTATTTACACGTCCAGAGGCAGAGCTGTGGCTCCCTGAGCTGCCTTTAGGCCGGCCTGAGGAGAGCCACAGCTCTGGTGTTGGATCAGGGTCCAGGTCAGGGTTTCCCAGCGGCTCCTCTTCAGACAGCACCTTCTCCAGACTCCGCTGGTGTCCTGGGTTGCTGGGAGTGAGTGCCTCTAGGCTGCTCTGCTTTTCTCACGGGAGGTGGCCACTCTGCTGTGGTGCTTACCCCATCTCTCCTCCTCTCTCCATCGCGCAAGTGCCTTCAGCCACAGTTCCAACCTCAATCTGCCACAAGTCCTGTCTCTCAAACTCTTTGGCCAAGAGCTTCTCTATCTTTCTATTTCCAGCAAAGTGCCAAATTGTTCTCCGGACCTTCTCACCCTCTCTCACACAGCTTTGCTAACTCTGAAGCTTGCAAACCAATGATCAAACAGTGGAAACCTGTCCACTCCTGAAATTGGAAGCTGGGGGGTTGTGGGACGCCCGTAAGCTTTAACATCCGCCTGTGGTGTAATTTCATATATGTTTTTCTGATTGGCTAAGATGATATGAATGATGGCACCCATTGGCAGAGGTGGGAAGGGGCGGCCTTCCCCCCCGTCTCCATTAGCCAATGAGGACAGAGAGCTGACCAGCGCTGCTTCCTGTCTCCCACCCTCACCCCCGTCCTCCCCCCTCCCTGCGGCCCAGGTACCTGGCGAACCGCTCCAAGCGGCACACGACGCACGCGCTCACGAGCACATCGCATGGCGAGCCCTCGGCAGAGTCACAGCGGCCTCAGGGCCCCCGCCAGAGAGGGGGCTGGGCCCTCGACACACACACCCGGTGAGGGGACACGCCCGCTCCGAGCTGTATATGCACAAACACACACACACACACACACTCTCACATTAAATGGGCATGTTAAGCCTCAGTCTGTCTTTTCTCTCTCTCATACACACACACGCACACACACTGACTTACACACACAGCTGATCTCTCACACACACACACACACACACACAAACACACTGGTGGTGATGTTCTCGGACCAGGTGACGCTTTTCCACCAAACAGGAAAGAGTTGTTTAGACAACAGTGGAGTTAAAGGTGCAGAGTGTGTGTGAGAGTGCGTAAACCTTGATTTCTTCCCCACGGAGGTGGAAGGAGCAGGTGTGTGACAGGTTGCAGACACTCAGCTGATTCCTCTTGTATGGGTGTTTTCTCTCCGGTAGCCGTTATTCCAGTGTCTCCTGGTCTGCACGTTGTTGTTCTACCAGTTGTTTCTCATACGTGTGATTTAGCTCAGTTTAGAAAGTCGTCAGAGAGAGTGTGTTTGTTCATTCTGAAGCTGGTGTGGATGCAGTGGAAGGTCGCAGATAGGGGTGCGTGTGTGTGTGTGTGTGTGTGTGTGTGTGTGTGTGTGTGTGTGTGCGCGCGTGCGTGCGTGCGTGCGTGCGTGCGTGTGTGTGTTGAAGGAGTTCATGGGATAGCACTGATGCTGCGCTCTGCTCGTCGCCTGTGATGAAACACGTTTTTCCTGTGAAACAGTTCAAGTGTCTCATTTTGTTAGTTGAGTCTGAGACGCAGCGAACGTGTCGCAGAGTGAAAAGTCAGTTCAGACACCGTCACCGTGCAGCTGTCAGAGCATTAGGACCAGCCTCCCGGCACTGAGTCGTAGCCGGTTTGCACAGTTGAGTAACCTGACTCCTGACAGGATGGATGAGGTCATATGACAGATCAGACGTGTGAAGTTCTCCTGAAGTTTCATCAACGTCAGATGTTTGAACTTTTAATGTGTGAGCAGGTCTGAAGAGCTCGAGCTTCTCATGTGTCTGTTTCTGTGTCTGTGTGACTGATCATGTGTGTGTGTCTGTGTCATCCGTCGTTGTGTGTGTGTGTGTCTGTGTGTATTTGTGTCTGCTCCCTGTGGTCCCCCCTCCACAGATCCAGCTATAAGGACTGTAACACCCTTCATCTCCCCATGGAGCGCTTCTCACCTGTCAGACGGTTCTCTGACGGCGCCGCCACCATCCAGGCCTTCAAGGCTCAGCTAGAGAACAGCAGCCTCATTAAGCAGCTCAAACAGGTACGTCACGCCGCCTCAGACCAGCAACATCACCTGCTTCTGTCCCCCACCTGCCCTCTGAGGAGGGTCGCCGGGCTTATCGATTGGTACTAAACAGTTCCCGCACCGGGTGCTGAGAAGCCCCCTCTGGTCTGTACTCTGCTGTGCCCCCTCCCATCTGTTAAACCACTCGAGATCACTGCCGGGGGGCTAACAGTGATGCAACACGTTTGGCTCTCAGGACAAAAAGTGCAGAAACAGTGAGACATCACAACGAGTCTGATGCCACCCAGACTCTGAGAGACCAGAACCCCCGGCTCTGCAAATCTGCTGCATGAGCTGCACTCAGAGGTGCAGCAGTCAGTCACTGCATGCAGCCCATCCAGCCACCTGTGCATAACACAGCGACAGGCACAGGCTAATTACTGAAGCACTGCAGTTGTATTGCTGAGCGTGTCATGATTTCCTAGTATTTATTAGCTTCATTAGCTTTGTTAGCTTTCAAAAAGGAACGTCAGTCGGGGTCAGCTGTGTGTCAGATGAGCTGCGTTTGTCCGTGAACTTCAGTTCAGGTCGTCAGGCTCTTCCTGCGTCCTGCATCACAGATCGGGTTTAAGGTCTAGGACTGTGACCAACTGCGACAATATTCAGCCAGGTTTATGTTGCTACAGTGTGGGAGGTTCATGCAAATGAGCAATGTTTGTTTTCCCTCCATGTTGCCCCCCCCCCCCATTCAGACTGACTTCCACCCTAGCTTGGGTTGTGCTGGGTCAGGTTTAACAAAGCGGGAGGTGAAGCAGGGTCGTCGCACGCTGACACGTCACACTCTCTGTGATCTCGCCGTGCAGTATTTGTCACGGTGCGTTCGAACTGAGCCGTTCACCTGAGAAAACCTCAAGCTTCTTCTTGAGACATCACATCATTCCCAGTGACACTGCAATGAGATTACCTCACCCAGTGAGAGGCCCCAGTGGGGAGAAGGATAATCATCATGTTCGCAGTGGGTGCTTCATCTTCAGCGTGTACTGACGTGCTGGGATTATCGCTGCTCCTCAGCGGTAAGAGGGTTAATATGGATAGAGGAGAGGCTAACGCTCACAACCTTTAGCCAGGAGCGACCCCTGAAAACATCAGATGTTTGCTCAAATGTCGAGTGCTCAGAGGCTTTAGGCCTCAACGTCTCACGGGCACGTGGCAGGAACATGCTTCAGACTTTGATTCATGTTTCATGTTAACGTTTGTTTTATGAGCTGAATGTGATTTTCATTTTTGTTCATCAGTTTTCCCCGATGAGCTCAGCCTGCGTTTGACCGAGTGCTTCCAGCACATCACCTCCCATCTTAACGTTTGACTTCAACAGTCGGTGTCCGTGTCTGTGTTTCCAACAGGAGTGTGAGCAGCTCCAGAAAATGTACGCTGCCCAGCAGGATGAGCGATTCCTGGAGCACACCCAGCAGCAGCATGTCCTCTACCAGCAAGAGCAACAAATCCTCCACCAGCAAATCCAGGTACCTGAAGCCGTGAGACAGCCGCGAGACCTGTCTGTGCTGCGGCTCACAGAGAACAGCAGCCTGTGATCAGCAGCGATCAGCTCCTGGAGCTTTTCAGTCGTGCTCGCACTGCGTTGTGATGCTCTTATATAATTCTAAGCACGTTATTGAACGACACATGGATCCATAGAGCAGAGATATAAGCTGCCTACAGAGTGTCATTGATCTGGTTCACCTGCAGCTCGTCTGTCACTCACCTTGGTTCTGTTACTTGATGCAGCAGCGAGGTCAGATCAAATGTAACCTGTCTTTACCCGCAGGGTCTGTCTTTAGGCCATGGAGAGAGCCAGCCCAGTCACCTAACCCACCAGCTCCAGAGGTGAACACACGCGCGCACACACGCACACACACACACACACACACACATGCACGTATTACTCATCAGCTATTGAACGCTGGATAGCGAACTTGAAGCCGTGGTGCAGTGCTATCGACTGAAGTGTTACATCATTGTCGTATCTCTCTCTTCTCTCTCCGTCCTCCCTCAGGTTGCGTATCCAGCCCTCCAGCCCTCCGCCAACACATCCCAGCAACCACCTCTTCAGACAGCCCAACCAGAGCCCTCCGCCTGGCTCTGCAGGCATAATGCAAGGGCACGGTTAGTAAAGCTGGAGCGCTCAAATGCTCTTCATCTCATAGCTGATGAAGTGATGCAGCGGCTTCGTGACTCTGGAGTTTAAGTAGAAATGGACAGATCCGCCTTCGTCCGATTCGCCGCTGCAGAGCTCCGTCACTGACGCTCAGCCATGTTTGTTAGTCACGGTTAAATGACCGTTACACACAGCGTTTGGTTAGTTCCTGTAATAGACACATGTGGACACAAACACATGACGTACGTTTGTTGTTGAGACCGTGTTATGACTAATGCCGTAGCAGCCATGGGTCACTCTGATGTGAGCGTGTGCTGCAGGTGAGTAAACATTGGTCACTGTGAGCACGATAACCTGTGATTACTGTGTCCACAGACCTGTCACTTACTCTCTCAGAGTGTCTGTCCTGACTCCTCCTCCTCTGCTCTCTGCTCCTGTAGGAGGCCCTTCGTCAGTGCAGTACCAGCACGGTACTCCAGCGCTGTATCAGGGCCAGAGCGGCAGCCCGCCTCCCACAGCCCTGCCACGAGTGTCTCTACCAACCAATCAGCAAGCAGCATCTGCTCGTCCCACCGTCCCATTGGCACAGGGTGTACCTCAACAACAGCAGGTGGCTGCAAAGAGCCAATGAAATGGAGCTTTTGTCATTTTCCAGATGGTTATGTTTGTTTCTGAACGATCTGACGCGTGTGTGCAGGTGACCATTCAGGTGCAGGAGGTGGAGCTGGGAGGTGGGGCGCAGAGACAGGGCAGCTTCTTGTCCACGCCAGGGGGACACAGAGTCCTGGGGAAGCAGCTGAGCGCAGACAACGCCGAGTCGCACAGGTGACCCCACCCGTCCTGTCGACACGTTCCCTGATGGCAGCCAAACCCTCCCGACACCACCACTGGACTGTTTCTGTGTCGCCTCCATCTTTAACTCTTTGTGTTTCCTCTGACCTCGCCACTCACGGCCAACGCCTCCATCTTTTACCTTTATCATCTGTGTGTTTCTCTCTGCTTTGTTTGTGTTTCTTGTTTCTGCCACGTCCACTGATTTTCCACGAGCTGTATTTGAAGCCTCAGCGTAGACTCAGAGTGAGAACAGACTTATTTTGTTATCAGTTTTGAAAATTGATGTAAATGCCTCACGGACTTGAGATGTCATCCTGAACCAAAGCTCCACCTCAGGGTAGCTGGGTGAGTGGATGGATGTAAATGTTGATGTAGAGTAAGAGCTGAGTCCTCGGTCCCCTCTGACATCATCACCCTGTTAGCAGGACAGCCTTCACTGAGAGCGCGGCACAGTCTGATCTGAGGCATGTGCTCACGCCTCTCAGTGAATCCTTGAGCCTGGACTGACCTGAACTGTGTGTGTGTGTGTGTGCGCGCGCGCATGTGTGCACATGTGTGCCGTTCGCAGTGTTTAGTGCAGGTCTCTGTAGACTGAAGCTGGTGTTGTGTTTGTGCCGTGCAGCGATGACTGGCAGCACACTGATGACTCGTAGCTAATTGTGCCCCTCCCTCTCTGCAGTCGCAGCCTTGGACGCTTCACCCCGGGTTACGACCAGGCTCAGTTCAATCCCCACATCTTTTCTGGTGACGCCGCCTCCCGCGGCGCCTCCGGCGTGGTCGGCTCCTACAGCCCCTACCTGCAGGGAGCCTCGCTCAAAGTCCCCGGCCTGGAGGGTTACCAGAGCGGGGTGGTGGGGACCAGCAGCTACGGCACCCCCTCTACACTACAGCAGGCCCTGCTCTCCCCGACTCCTTTGGACTACCGCCCCCCACAGCAGCACGTCACCCCCACCCTGCAGGGCCTCCTGTCCCCCCGCCACTCTTTAACAGGCCACGCTGACCCCCGGCTGCCCCCTCAAGACCTGGCTGCCCTGCTGAAGAGACAGAGCCCCCGGCCGTGCCAAGCGCCCCCCGCCCCAGCCAGCGGTGCACCCCAAGAGTATGGAGAGATGCTGCTTCTCCGCCAGCTGAGCCAGGGGGAGAGCTTGGAGCCGGCGGCGGCACAGGGAGCGTCCGGAGGCCAACACTACCACCACCTCCTCCAGATTCGCCCCCCGGAGGTGCAGCCGCAGCCCCAGGCACCCTGCCCCAGCTTACCTCACTCAGAGAGCATGGAGGAGGATGAGGTGCCGGCCGGCTACCACCACCCACACGAGGGCCTGCTGGCCAAGGCAGGTGAAGGTCATGAGCTCCTGGGGCCTCCCCGAGGAGGCACCCCGCCCTACAGCTCCCCCACACACCGGCACGGCGCCTACATGCGCAGCGCTCCGGCGACTAGAGGTAAGACAGACGCGTTGACAGCAGCACCAGACCAGGTTCTCTCATCGTCACGCTGTAAACACGCGCCCAATCTCTTCTGGCAGAACCAGAGCATGTGGAGTGCAGGCCCCCAGGGCAGGCCATGGAGGTGCCCGATCATAATGGGGTGGGCTATTCCCGAGGTCCCCAGGGTGACGCCTATAGGTCCCGTGGACAGCTCCAGCGCCACCACACCATCCAGACCTGCGACGATGCCTATGTGAGTGAAAACACGTCGGTACGTGCCAGAGTGTCACCTGCTGCGCCGACAGTGATCCATCAAACTGGGCTTTGCAGTGTGACAGTGTGCAGCGGAGTGTGCGGCATCTTAATACGCTTCGCGTGATCACCAGCTCATCGCGCCTGCTCGTGCAGTGCCGCAGATGATAGCTG
>WARS01001600.1:2202104-2484604 GCA_008933995.1 Datnioides undecimradiatus
GTGTGTGTGTGTGTGTGTGTGTGTGTGTGTGTGTGTGTGTGTGTGTGTGTGTNCGTGTGTGTGTGTGTGTGTGTGTGTGTGTGTGTGTGTGTGTGTGTGTGTGTGTGTGTTATGGCCGCCTGACTCTGTGTGCAGCTCGTCGTCAGCTGTAACATCGTGTGAGCTCCTGAAGCAGAGACGATGTTCTTGGTTGTCCCTGTTTGTGCAGGGTTATGAGTGTTTCCTTGATGGCTCCGTTCCCGCTTTCCTCCGAGGTGCTCACACAGATCACGTGACCAAGGCTGCAAGCAAACACTAGACATCACTCACCCCCACACACACTCTTCCTGTGTGTGTGTGTGTGTGTGTGCATGACAGCCATGGATGCAGGCAGGCCTGTGGATGTTTTGTGCTGTAGTGATGGGATGAATGTCTGAGTGCTGTGTGCAGAGATTCAGTCCTCACACGCTCGCAGCAGAGCTGTGGATAGTTTTAAGTGTGTGTGTTTTCAGAGATCTGTCTCTGTCTGCTGGTGTTTGTTTGGAAAAGTCCACTAAAGCTTATTACAGACAAATAACTGTCCACCTTCGCTCTCCTCTCCCAGCAGGTAGGTGTGTGTGAGTGCGTGGTGCTCCGCTGGGCCAGCATGCAGCGTGTGTGTCTGAGAAGGTGGGCATTGGGCTCGGCTGTCGTGTTCCTTCACACACTGGCCTTATCCTGGACAGGTAGGACACACTGCATCCACACTAACAAGCCTGATGTCTCATGTCTCCAAACTGAGTCAAGACTTAATGTAAAATTAATGTAAAGACTTAATGACTTCATGTTAATTTGGTTTCAGACAGTTTTGGATGGTAGCAGGTTTATTTACTCTGAGTCTCTGTTGAAGATGAACACACTCTTGACACTGCAGCAGCGTTACAGCACAGACTGCAAAGCTCCAGTTTGCTTAAATGGTTTCATTTGTCACGTTTCACCTGCACAGTCTGATCACATCAACACTAATCCTGTGCTCACAGGTGCAATTGAGCCCGCCCCCAAAATTGACGGGCGGCAGCGGGCAGCGGTGACACTGCAGGAGAACGTGACGCACCGGTTCAACTGCCAATCAGACGGCTGGGATCCCCACGCCCCTCCCTTGCTAACTTGGTACCTGAATGGGGAGAAGCAGAGAGAGCCATCACCCAACCGCGGGCGCCTGGTGATGACATCACAGGAAGATTCTGAGGTCATGAGAGTGGGGACCAATCTCAACAGCTCCTTCTCTCTGCGGGCCAGGAGGTGGGACAGGGAGCTGGTGTGTGTCGCATCCAACCCCAGGACAGGAGAGAGCTACAACGCCACGATCACACTCAATGTCCAGTGTGAGTGTGTGTGTGTCTGTGTGTGTGTGACCCTGTGTGGTCTGGAGTGTGTTCTGCTGACGACTGTGGACAACGTGCTGAGTCGTTCCTTTGTCTGTCCCCCAGTCCAGCCTGAGGTCCTCAGGGTCAACGCCCACTACAGTGAGACCTCAGACCCAGGACTCTCCCTGGTCCTCTTCGCCTTGGTGCGGTCCAACCCACCTGCCACCATCACCTTCGTGGACCAGTCCGGTCAGATGGTGGCCAACACCTCTGACTTCCTCATCCTGGATTCACGAAGCTACCCCTGGTTGACCAATCACACGATGAGGGTGGTGCTCAGCAGCCTATCAGGGAACGTCTCGCTGAACATCAGCAACAGTGTGGGAACGGTGCAGAGCAACCTCACGCTGGCAGGTCAGTGATGGTGGAGATCAGTCTGTCTCGTGCTAAGCTAACTGTGTCCTGCAGCTCTGACTGTCTCTCTGCCTCTGCCCAGAGTTCCTGCAGTCCCGTGTGGAGGTGCCCATGCTGGGAATAGTGACTGGAGGAGCCATGGCCTTCATGGCGCTCCTCATCCTCAGCCTCATTGTTCTCTGCCTCATGCAAAAAAACAAGAGCAAGTCCTTCGGTGAGCGCGTCAGCTGGGAAACGTGTAAGTGTGCATCGTGGTGCCATGTGACACAGGGTGATACCTGTCCTCGTGTTGTGTTTCAGATGAGCCGGTGGAGATTCTGATGACCAAGAAAAGGTAAATTAAGTCAAATGCATCCACACGGGTTCAACTCTGCGGCAGACGCGTGCGCTCTGAGGCAGCATCTCTCACATTTTGCTTTGCCTCCATAAAGAATATGTCGACACTGGTGTGAAGGTCTGATCCTGCTGGGTCCAGTCTGACGGAGGAAGAGTTCACTTTTTATCATTTTGTCCAAAAAACAGATTCATCAGACATGTTTCGTCAATAAATCAGACTCCATTTCTTTACTTGCGCCAAATGAAAAGCTTAATTACAAGCTTAATATCATGTATGTATGCTAAATCTGAAGCTACTTATCTTAGCTTAGCATAAACACTGACAACAGTGTGCATGGGGACCTGAAACATGCTGTGTAACACTTTTGGGATCTGAGGTGTGAAGCTTCAGAGATGCTGCTGTGCGTGTCTGACTGTTGGACTGAACCACGCCAGCTCTTTACCTCTGTTTTAAGTCTTTGTGCTAAGCTACGCTAACGAGCAGCTGGCAGTAGCTTCAGGTTGACATTCAGTTAGAAAGTGAATAAGCGGTGTTGTCTAAAATGTTGAACTATCCCTTTAAACGTTCTTAAGTTCAGTCATGGTGATTCAGCCCCTCGCACACACAGTGTTTTGGACAGTGGACACAGGTGGACGGTGCAGACTAATCTGCTGCACAGCGTTACACGTCATCACACCCAGCTGTCACTGAACACTTCTCTGATCAGATGATGAGACTCACCTGAGGGGTGAGACAGGTACACAGGTATTCACCACTGGCACATCCTCAGTCTTCGTTTTCTAATGCAGCACTGTGTCCCACACCTCATTTGGGAACTTCGCCCTCAGCATTATTTGTGCTTTGAAAACACTGACGAAAGCCTTTCTGTACTCTTATGAATTCTTAATGTCCGGGCTGCAATAACGCATCTGTACCTGCCGCACAGTGACTCTGCCAATCTGAAGGCGGACACGGCTGCTACGACCCACATCCCCAGAGAGAACATGTCTCTGCCGTCCAACATGCAGCTCAACGACCTCAGCACTTTGAGAAAAGGTAAGAAACTCCCTCACCTCCTGCACGCAGGGGTGGAGCCTGAGGCGGGGCGCTCGCTCTGCAGACATATTATATGTAGATGTCAACTGTATATGACAGTAGCAGATTAGAAATATGGAATTATGCTGAGTTGAATGAAAGTCTGCAGCCTAGCTCAGTGAAAACAGTCAGTAAACACGACTCAGAGGTCGGTAAAATGGAGCCTCTCAGCTCATCTCACAAGCAGACGACCACTCTGGTGTTAAAGGTGGTCAGCTGCAGCCTGAGTTCTTGCTGTGAGCAGGTTATTGGACTCCTAACGCCTGCAGGCAGTGCAGTTCTTTTGCCCAGTGGCTTCACCAGCTTTCAGTCAGTAACGTTCAAACGTTAATAGAAAACAAAGATTAGCAGAGATAATCCAATCCAACACATGTGGAGGATGATAATATTTACAATAATTCATAAATAACAAAGGAGCATATACTTTGGTGAAATGAAAGCAGTTCTCCTTCTTCTGAAGGCAAAGTGGAGCTTAAATAGTTAAAAACATTTGAGGTGTTAGTTAGCTTTAACTGGAGTCCTTTAATCCTTTAAACAGAGCCAGGCTAGCTGTTTCCCCTCGTTTCCAGTCTTTATGCTAAGCTAAGCTAACATCCCCTGTAGCTTCGTATTTAGACATGAGAGTGGTATCAATCTTCTCATCTAACTTTCAGCAGGAAAACATTAAGTGTGCACCCTAAAACCTGTCGCAGACTCCTCCTAACATCTCTGTGCGTTTTACTGTGTTCTCCATCTGCATCACCTCACGAAGCCCGAGAGGCCGCCCAGCAGAACAGCGTGGGAGAGAAGAGGAAAGAGGAAGAGGAGGAGGAAGATCTGTCTTTAGCCTACGCCGCCAGAGGTCAGGGAGATTCTCTGATACCGTTGCGTTTTCATGGTTTACGCCTCAGATCCAGCGCAGAGCAACAGCAGCGAGTGTTCTGCTCATTGCCTCTCTCTGATCCTTCCCAGGGTTCGCCAGATATCCGATGGTGGGCTACATCTACAAGGTGAACAGCACAAGCAGTGAGGAGATCTGGCTGTGACTGACCTCAGAGTTACACACACACACACACACACACACACACACACACACACACACACACACTGTACGTGCATGCAGAACTACTTCTAACAGCGCAGCTTTCCAGAGAAAACCCAGAACAACTGCCAGTCACTCCCTCAGCCAATCATCCATCACCTGGACCAGTCTGACCAGGAACCAGGAGCCATCTTATTACAGAGTTCCTGCCAGTTTCCGGGCCTCATGCAGCATCAACGCACTCAAGCTGATCCATGAACTTGAGTTTCTTGTTCACAAAACGAGGCAGTCGATGTTTTTGCCTCCTCTGAATCGAGTGTTCTGGTCTATACACTGCAGACATGCGACGTGTGAGTCCTGCATTAAAAGCTCATATTCTGTATGTTCGTCATGACTTCCTCCTGTAACCACGCTCATATCGTCCCCCTCCCTGCTGCATTACTGGAATGCATTAGCTGTCCTATGCTAACACCAGAATGTCCAAGACAATGTACTGTATGTGAGATTTTCAGTAATATCCCGGTAAGACGGTGCATAATTATAGAGTCCGTATGTGTATATGGACATGTGTCATGCCATGTACTGTATATTTGTATGCATATGTATATGTGTATAAAAGAGGGAGTCTAATAAAGCAGCTATATGAGTCAGTGCTGTTCCATCGGTGCCCACCGGGGGGCGCTCTGAGGTGTTTTAAGAGCTGGAAAACATGGAGGACGTTGTGTGAGAGGGTGGTGTGTGTTGTCAACATGGCAGCAGTGCTGAAGGTGTGCTGTGTGTGGTGTGAACGCGTTGTTGCCTTTGCTGAAGAAAAATGTATTTTACAGCGGCAGGTGTGTGTGTGGTTGTGTGTGTGCGTGCGCGCGCGCGTGTGTGCGCGCCAGGTGTCGGCAGTAGGTCAGGTTGTTGTGGCTTTCCTGCAGACAAGAAGCAGAGCTGTGCTGTGGGAGCGTCTCTTTGCTCGGTGCCTGTTGCTGCCTCCGTGCTGAACAGAGAGTGTGGTGTGTCACACGCAGTGGGACAAACATTTACACACACACGGGAGTGAAATATTAATCTGAACACACACACGCTTGTGTTCATGTCTTTGTTTTACCAGATGGAGCTGCTCCACTCTCGTCCCACAGCAGCAAACGAGTTGCAGCTGATTGTGGAGACTGTTTCTGTTCGTGACTTCTGCAAAAGCTCGAAGCTGCTTCGACTGAAATAAACATGTTTAACTCACAGATCACGTATGACACATGACACATGTATGAACACAGTCAGGCCACTGCAGGTGGGAGCGTCCCTGAAACATTATAATATAATATATAAATATCAGTGTCAAGATCAAACAAACTTACACCTTTAATTTAATTTAATATGAATACTTCACATGATGTAATGCATTACTTTTATGTTAAAACTGCAGAGTAATGCAGTGAGTTTTAGTGAAGCAGAATAATGAAGTGGCATGCAATGGAAGTACTCAGATGAAGTACGAGTACTGCAGTAACTATACTCATATACTTTCCACCTGTGTTTACCATTTGGTGTCATGTGATGAAGTCACAGAGACACCGAGGCCTCCAGATGTAGAAATCAACAGAGCCTGCTGAGGAAGATCAACCAATCACACTCACTTCCTTCACACACACACACACACACACACACAGACCTGACACTTGAGCAGACAGACTGGATGCTTTGACAGCAGGAACACGGCAGCTCTTCATCTCAGGTCGGTGCTGTTATTTTAGATTTTCTGGATATTTTATTGTATTTTTGTGCTTTCAGGTTGTTTTGCTCAACACAGCGTGTTTCACCAAGGACCGAGTCGTGTGATGGGGTTTTATATCAATTCAACTTAATCCCAGAGTCAGACTGTGTTTTACTGATCTGCTAAAATCACTTTTTGTGCTGTTGTGTGACACGAAACTGTAGAATTAGTCTCTGGGCATCAGTTATATGTTAGATAAAATGGCTGACAGGCAGCAGAAAATGGCGCACTTCCTGTTTCTGTCTGTGTGCTCGCTCTCGCTCAGAGCGGTCTGAACCCCCTGCCTCTGTCATCAGCAGACGTCTGAGGGCGAACACACCATGACGAGCTTTGCTGCGTGTTTGCTGCTGCTCTGGACGCTGGCAGGTCGGCCTCTGTCTCCGTCTGTTGTTCTGAACGACACTTACTCAGACTGAACTGAACAGTGACTAAATGTTCTTGTGTCTCTCCACAGCACCTGTCTACTGTGATGGCGGTAAGTCGGCAGCTTCAGCAGTTAGATGGTGTTGTTTAGCACAAACTACATGTGTGAAATGATGCTTTAATCTGCGGGACGCAGGTCAGTAACCAGCTCACTCTCTCGTTCTCACACAGACAAGGACAGCAAACCCACTGAGATCAAAGTGAAAACTGTGTCTGATGCCATCAAGCTGTCCTGTACTAATAACAAAGAAATTATGTCATCAAGCGGTGAAAATAAAACTGGCTCAAATCTGCTGTACAATGATGCAAGCACAGGGGAGTACACATGTAAGGATGGTTCTGGGAATGATGATGGACCGAAGATCTATGTCAAATTCCGCAGTAAGTTCTGCATCATGTGAAGATTTCAGTGAACTGTAATCATTTCACAGTCATCATCATGCTTCTCCTGCGTGTGTGCGTGCGTGTGCGTGCATGTGTGTGTTACAGCCTGCGACAACTGTGTGGAGCTCAGCCTGCCGTCACTTCTGGGAATAGTGATTGGAAACGTGGTGGCGACGATTGTGATCGGAGTGGCTGTTTATCTTGTTGCATCCCAGACCCGGATCAATTCGGCCACCTCTCACAAGAAAAGTAAAATCAATCAATCAATCAATCTATCTATCAATCACTCTATCTATCTATCTGTCTGTCTGTCTGTCTGTCTGTCTGACCGACCATGGTTTGTCACTTTGAAAACAACCCTGGCCCTGTCACCGGTCAGTGCGTTGAAGGACAGACCAAATCATGCAGGCCAGTGAAGAAATGCATGATGGGAGACAGAATCCACAGTCGTCATTTTGCATATCTGATGTTCACCTCAGCCGCTGTTTGTTTGTCGAGTCCAGTGCTGTCGATATCTTCCAGTTACTGTGACGTTCGTACAAACCCCCGGTTGTGTCTGTGTGGACAGTGTGAGCTGCAGGGAGGAAACACACACGTCACACACACGTTCAGCGCTGACTGCATCGCTGTTGATTTAGTCTCTTACGTTGGAATATTCATAAATGACCATAATGAAGTCGATGCTCTGACGTCAGCAGGAGCGGGAGGAACGACTGCAGCAGGTTGAGCCTGTGCTGCTTCAGGACAGACTTAAAAACAGTGAAATCGTCCTTTAATGAAAGACCCTTTTAATCTTTTTTCATATGAAACTGCCTGTTTTTCTTAGTTTGAATCAGTGAATCACATACTTTATCACTCGTCGTGGTCTCAAAGCAGGGATGGACACCACCTCGCCGGCACGTTGATCAATGCTGCTGCTGTGAAGTTCCTTGGCTTTGTTCATGTTTGATGATAAACCTGACGCCGCTGTTCTGTCAGCAGAGTAAATATGAAGCGGCCGTCACCTGTGAACTCGTCACAGCAGCTGATGTACCCGCGTTATCAGAGAGGGCAGCAGCACAGACATTAGCACAGACAACAAGCAAACAACACAATTTAATTATTTAAGTAGAGGCAGAAATATGAAAAGTACTGTTCCTGTGTCTAACAACATAAATACCAACGGCAGAACTCAGTGTTTCTGATAAATTTAATGATAATGGGATAAAGTGCTGAACAGCGCCTGACTTTGCTTGCTGCCGTGTATCCTCAGGCTCTGACAGGCAGCATCTTGTTCCTAACGAGGTGACCAGCAGAGCTCCTAACGACCATTACCAGGTGAGACGGGGCGGCCTCTCATCACATGTCTGTGTTTGTCACATGTCACACTTTACTGATCAATCATCTGTGTCTCTCTGCTCTCTTCACCCCCCCCCCCCAGCCTCTGAAGCACAAAGGTGGTCAGAAGGACATGTATGATGTTCTCACCAACAGGAGATAGAGACCCCCTCCCCCTCCCCCCATCCCCCAGTGTGTCCGGTCCGTCCAACCCAAACACCTGCAGCAGGGGAACGTCTGCTGCGTCCGCCTCTCTACGAAGCTGATCTAGTTTAGTCCGCTGTCACCGCTCATGTTTGATTATTCTGCCTGCTTTAAATTGAACTTCATCATGTTTGTATTTGTTCTCTGTGTTTCAGTTATAACTTAACAGCTCTGAACTGACCACGATGCAACATTAAAGCCTGAGAAATGAAACTGTGACGTCTGTCCGTCAGTGGTGGAAAGTAAATAAGTACATTTACTCAAGTACTTTGGTACAATTTGAGCAACTATTTGTGACTTAACCATAATAATACTAATAATAATAATAATAATAATAATACTACTACTACTAATAATAATAATACTAATAATAATAATAATACTAATAATAATAATAATAATAATACATTTAATTTATATAGTGCTTTATATAAATTGCTGTCCAGTGACACAGGCACACAGAACAATAACAGGTAAAGTTTAATGGGAGGGGTGGGGGTGGGGGCAGTGTGGGGTGAATGAGGTGAGGGCGTCCAGAGGGCGGGTGAGGCAGCAGAGGAGGATGGTGGTGGATGTGCAGCTGTTTATGGAGGTGTAATGATGCCTGTCAGACAGGGTGGAGGTGAACCAGGTGAGGCGGTGCCAGGGATGCCAGTGCAGAGCTGAAGGCACTCTGTTTAAACCTCTGTGACGTCCTGTTACCATTCAAGTTGACAATTAAAGACATATTATAATCTTAATATGTGAGTTTTAATGCACACACTTACTGGTAGTGGAGTATCGTTATGTTGTTGCATTGGTAGTTTTATTTAAAGTATCTGAATTCCTCCACCACGCGCTGTGTGAGAGTCTATTTGTGTCTGCTGCACCAACCATGAGGATGGATGAGAACACAGCGCGACGGAGAGCAGAGAGACTTACACAACCAGGGCAAAGAGAGGAGCGCGGAGAAAGGTGAGGTTAAAACAGGAACAGAGAGGAGGAGGAAACGAGGAAGAGGAGAGACGCTGTTGCTGAGTTTAGAGGAAACGTCTTCATGTCAGATAATCTCAAACTGTTTGATCACTGCTCGGAGTCTTCGCCGTCTTCTTCTTCGCTGCTGTGACAAAGTTACAAACTGCACTTTTCTACCTGACGCAGAGAAGACAGATCAAAAGAACAGAGAGAAGACACACAACCCTGATCAACCCACACACACACACACACACACACACACAATCAGCGCATCTGCAAACACACTCATGCACTCACACACAGGCTCATGTGAACGTATGTGTTTGTGCACGCATGTTCACTCACTCAACCACAGAGTGTGTTGGAGCAGATGTAGGTCTGTGTGTGGGATCAGTTTGACTCCCCTCTCTGCTCCTCTGACACACCAACATGCAGCAGATGTGGATGAAGATAACTGAGCACCAACTGTGGGAGTGTTTCCACTCAGAGCTACAGCTCAGGCTGTGACACCGATCAGTTATTAGGCGTGTGCATGAAGAAGCAAAACAACATGGCGTCACGGTTCTCACTTTCATTTCCAGCAGCACGGCCACGCTCCGGAGCCAAAACACAACGTTTCCACTGTGCACATGATGGACACACAGTCCATGAGTGTGCACTGAGAGGTGTCTGATGTTTCCAGAGACAGGACGGCATGTCACTCACTCAAGAGAGACTCGGGTGACAGAGACATGTTGATGGTGATGATACTGCGGATATGAGCTGCGGCTTTGAGGCGCTCCCTCAGAAGCATCTCAGTACTGTTTCCAACCATGAGCTCAGACGGAAACGACTGTTGTGTGTGGTTCATTTATTAATGACACATCTGTTACAGTAACAAGGAGATGAGCAGAGGAGGTTTCACAACCAAAAAGCAAAATTAAAACACATCTGGTGAACAGTACAGGAAGTCAGAACTGATGAAGACATGCACTTACAGAGGTTGTACAGAAAGCAGGTACGGTGGTGTTTGACGAGACAGTAACGAGGCTTCTCAGTCAGGACATTGTAAATTAGACAGGGTCTCACACACACACACACACACACACACACACACACACACACACACACTTTATTAGATACTCCCTCTCTGTGCAGTCTGATACAACTGTTCTGCCGCTGAAGCGGGTCATGTTACAACCAGGACTGGACATTATCAGCATGGCAGGAGCAGTTGTGTTGGACTGTAGGGGTGTACCTAATAAAGTGGCCACTGACCGTACCTTTAACTCTCTCAGCTTACTCTAATGACATGTGTTTGTCCAACACAGGTGACATGACTCGACACTGGTCTGTGGTGCTCATGAGGCTGAAGACATTTGAAATCACCTGTACAGATCGTTCTCTGACCTCAGTATGTTCTCAAATCATAATTCATGTTTTGAGTCCGATGGTTTGGGTTTACTGGATTACAGCAGTGACTCTGTTTCTCTGAATAATGTGAATAAACCCGTTGTCAGCAGGTTTCACTGGGACTTTCTGTTCAGAGGTTAGCTCAGGGTGACTCTGAAACTGTGGGGGCACCACAGACTAAATGCCATCACCTCTGTTGCTGTTGAACAAATGAGCCCTGAGCCGATGTGCCTGGCAGGGTAACACCAGGGGCAGCTGAGAAAGGGAGTTGTTTTTGGGTTTGAACAACTTTTAAATCCAATAAGAGCAAAAAGCAAGTGCCTGCATGCTGCTGGGAGCACGGCTGGCTCGCGTGTTGGTCCTTTGTTTGCCTTCATCCGTGCAGCCCTCAGACCAGGCACCCGGTGCAGTCAGCTGACTCGCCTCTATCCCATCCTGTTCACCACAGAGTAAGGGTCCTGGGAGCGGGTGTGCGGGTTCAGTTCCTGCCAAAACACAACATGAACAGTGTGAGCTCCACCACACACTCATAGCTGTCCTAAAACATGTGCACGAGGACATCGACATCTGACTTTTGGGTGGGGATTCCTGCTGTGCAGTCCCTCTGGAGAGGAGAATCAGCTGAGTGCGACAGGTGATTGTTATGCTCAGTACGTACCTCGTAATCTGAAGGCTGGGCAGGACCTCTTCCTCCTGAACGGACGGGTGCTACAAGATAATAACAAGATAATATGTGACCAATCCAGCTGCATGAGCTCCTACCTAGCAGGATGCTTGATGGTTGACCGTGCATGCACACAGACACACTTCAGAGTAAAAATCAACTCTATGCAATGAGCTTACACCCAGCTGAACTTAAACAATAACAGAATCTGGATCTTTAACGGCTGCGTCAGCCGCACCAGCAGATGCACAGTGTCACAGTGCTGCAGATCAGTCTGAGAAATGTCCATCAACACTCAGCGTAGACACGTGAAGTGAAATAAAGCTTTTGCGATCGGCTCGTGGTCGTTCTTACCTTTGGGGGAGTGAGAAGGTCGAGCCGAGCTCCTCTCCCTGACGCACCTGAAGATGATGATCATCACAGTTCCCGTAACAAGCGCGTCCAGGGCGATGGCGAAACCTAACAATGTCCCGTCCAGCTCGAAACAGTTCTCACACACTGGAGGTCAAAGAGCAGCAGGTGAGCAGGGGAAAGCTCACACAGATGACCTGAGGAATCAATAACGTTGGTACTCACCTTTCCCCTGCACGTAGAAATAATATTTGATCTTGGCTGGTTGATTGTCTTCGCTGTTGTCGTTGTCATATTCACAGTAGTAAAGGCCTTTCAGTTTATTTTCGTACTTGTTCTCATATGTCTCTCCAACATGTAGTTGTTTGTTGTCTTTGTACCAAGTCCCGTTTTGTGGACAGGTCATTGTGAAGCGCTCCCTCCAGAACTCGACTCCTGGTAAAAACACAGACACATCTAAAGTTTAACTCAGTCAGTTTCCTTCCTCCTCATTTCATGTCTGAGAGCTGAGATGGTTTATCAAGACTCTGCTCATCGTATTCTCTGTGTCTCTGTGCATCACGACTCAAATATTAAACAGACATATTTCCAACAGGAGCACACAGGAAATAACACCAATACAGCAGAGACATGGCACATCTGTACACTCTGGGCAGTGTGGAAACATCCAGAACAACACTTTATAACACACAGCAGCTACAGCCGAGCAGCTGCGCCGCTGAAACACAGGAAACCGAAGGACGTTCTCTGAAAATGCTTTTAGAAATAACTTTGGAGTCAGACGATGCTCTGTCCTAAACAAAACCCAGAACACTGAACCTTCAGGGCTTTCAGGTGCGAAGCGAAACAAAGTGTGACACAGTTTTTACCTGTTTCACCCTTCACCGTGGCTACGAACAGGAGGAGGAAGACGGCGAGCTCAGCCCGGAGAGCCATGCTGCTGGTTCACTGAAGACGACCTCTGAGTCTCTGACCTTTCTGCTCTTTATTCTGTAGAAAACCCAACGGGCTGCTCAGTAAGACGAGAAGATTCAAACAACAAGTGTCTCACTCTCTCTCTGTCTCTCTCTCTTACACACACACACACACACACACACACGCACACGCTGCACCCCACAGGAAGTGTTTTTTTCAGCCTGACTCTACGGTTGAACCTCAAGATGAAGCGAACGAGAAGAGGCTCTGAGCTGAACTCATTCTGTTGGTTTGATTCCTGATTGATCTGTGATCACCGATGAGCTGTCTGTTTTCATTAATACCTGTGATTAGTGACGATTGATGATTGTGTTTTATGCTCAGTTTGTTTCGGTTTTTATTTTCCATTAGTCTTTATGCTGTTCAGGTTCCTCTGAGATCTTTCAGTTGTTAACTCACACGTCTTCACTCCTCACACAGTCAGGACAACATTTGTTTTGGTCTGATGTGTTTCTGGATTCAAACCTTACCGAGGTGTCCTGTGGCCTTTCAGGCTCCTTCATGTGACCTGTGCTGTTAGCTAGCACAGCCCATGTAATGAGGTGTGACAGACAACACAACAGAAACCACTGTTTGTTCCGGTGACACTAAATATATCTAATGACACGTCTTTTTCTGCACATACTGCAGCATGTTAACATGCTGCTGTCAAAACTCCTCAGTTTACATTCAAACACAGCACAAAGTCACTGTTCGGCTGCAGCGCGCCACATTAGTTGCATCAGCTCCGAACACTGAGGGAAAAACAGAGAAAGAAGGCAAACGACACAGAGTCCAGGAGATGTTGTGATAGTTTGATGTGGTGTTTCACAGGATGCTGCAGGATGGTGCCACTCTTTGCTCCACCTTACTCTCCATCCCTGATCTCCACAGAGGATTTCAGTATTGTTACCCACTCTCTCTCTCTCTCTCTCTCTCTCTCATTGGAAACACATGGTGAATATTGTTAATGAACCTCACAGCCCACATTTGCAACGTTTAATCAATCAAAACTTAAAAACTTTATGATCTGATGTTCATTTTAATTGTCTCCATTTGTTGAACTGTATTTAGTAGTGGTGCGGGCGATGTACGGATCAGTAACTGAGCTTCCGGTTTGATGCCGCTGACAGGCCGCAGACTTGAGTTACATCAAAGTGCAGCTCTGCCCCCAAGTGGTTCAAACCAGAAACCGGCCGGATTCAGGTGAGACTGCGCAGCTTGTGCTGGTTTCCATCTATTTGCATCAGTTACTGTCACTTCGCAGCAAATCACGTCAGTTCACGTCCACGCAGTGTTTTCACACTGAGGACAGACTGACAATGAACCCTGACAGTGTTCACACACCCACCGTGTTACCGTCTTTAATGCTTGTTAACATGACTTCTCCGGGATGGGGGATTGAGCCATGTTTAACCTTTAACCACGTGGTCTGCGTGACCTGACTGAATTTGACTTTTCAAATGACTTTTCGATGATTTAAGTCGAAACGGGGTCAAAACGGCCCCATGTTGCTCCGTTTCGACTCCTGTTCGAGGGCATCATGAACCTGTCGCAGCCCGTCATCGCCTCCAGCGCGAGGCCCTGACACGTCACATCATCAAGCGTCACTAAGTTTCTTTATTGTCCGTCATCGCGCGCACAGCGTGGCCATACATGTCATTATTCTAAAAACATCATGATGCATGCGCTCATATAACATCATAATTGGATCATACTGGGTATCTGTGCACGCGCTGCGTGAACAGCACCGGTGAACGGTGATGGACATGTGTCTGTCTGCGCAGCAGCTCTGGTATGGCCCCACATCTGCGCCTAACGCGGCAGCGGAACAGGTTGGGTGACCATCAAGAATTCACCGGCTCTGGGTTTAACATGTGAGAGAGAGATAAGGAGGCAGCGAGGAGAGTGGAAGACTTTGTTACTCCGCCCGAAAATGTGGTGGGAGGGTGCAGAAATGAAATGTATGAGGGCAGCAGCGAGTTGGGACGCGTCTTTGGAGACACAAGGTGGAGGAGAGGGCTCCGCGTAACTTCATGTTTTTCGCCCTCTCGACAAAGGAGGCACAGACTTGTCAGCCGGGGTTCCTGGCACTGTGAACCGGCGGAGGAGACCCAGTGGGTTCGCTGACTCCCGCTCTCTCGGTCATCGGACACCCTGCCGTCCATCCATGTGCGTAAACGGGCTCTATCGCCTGACCGTCCTGTGTGGACTCGCAGCCTCAGGTGAGACCCCGGGTCAGTGTGAGTGGATCGTGATTTGGAGTTAAGCGGTTCAGTGTTGTTTAGTACTTTACGCGTACTGGACCTCACTCTGCCCGGAGCCATCTATCCAAGTGTGTGTGTGTGTGTGTGTGTGTGTGTGTGTGTATGGGTTTTTATTTTAGTATTAAAGTCAGCCAGTAACACGTTGTTCGATGTCCGCCTTATACCACAGCAGCCCACATTTCCCATCAACTGAACGCATTTCCTCTGTGCGTTCACACAGCAGAGTCAGTGCTGTGTGTGTGTGTTTTATGCAGTGTGTTAGTGGCTCTTCCAGAAGTTTACACACTGTTTTTCTCATGCTCTGAGCGCTCTTAAGGCACAACAGGATGACCTTTCAGCTTTCAGAGACGAGTTTCAAAGAAGGGAAGAAATCCCTGCTTCTCTTTCCAGCAGTGAAAGCTCCGCAGGGACCCCTAACCTCCATCTCTGCGCGCTCGTCGTGCGTCATTGGGAAGTGGAGAACTTGGCACGGCGGCACCGGGAGGGTCGCAGAAGAACTGCTGTCTTAAAACAGCAACTTCTGATAACATAATGACTTTACAGTATTTACCGGCATCGAGTCTCGAGCCGCATTGTTGTTCTGCCTCATGCAGCCGCACTCGTTTCCTGCCTGTTAATGTGCATCCGCGCTTACGTTCACACAGACTGTGAAGTGGGCCGCTGACCGCAGATAAGTCCACCTACTTCCCGTAGCAGCGGGTCCAGGATATGTCGGCAGGATCATAACATCTTGTCAGACATCTAAATAAATACCAATAGTCTGTGTGCGACTGTTGCAGCTGCCCGCATCAAAGCGCCGCGCGCGCGGCTAATGGAAAACGTTTTAATATCTCAGATTGGCGTATCAGAGGCAATTCATTCAGGTTGTTTAACCTTGAAGTAATCTGTGTCCATCCCAGTTAAGTGGATTATATTGATTGAACATGTCCATCCACTGCCAAAGCAGCATGTAGGGATTCACCGTAGTGGCAAGCTGCTTATGTTTACAAGGAGCATGTGCCTGCAGATCAGTCACAGGCTGACGGAGCAGGAGCAGGACTAAATACACTGCGTGGATGTGCGGGGACAGATAATCAAATAACAGCGGGTGGGTGGAGGAGAGCGTGCCGGAACTGATTTCAGCTCGGCGGCATCTCGGTTCTCGCGCCTGTTGTGCTGTAATCACCTTTGGCTTCTTTGCGTGATGAAACAGGCCGGCGGACCGCGCTCACGCTCAGGTGCAGACGCATTTACCCATCAGCCCGCCGCTGTTTTCACGTGCGCTGCACTGATCAAAGACAGTTCTTCCGCAGACCTGCTGCACTAAGCCTGTGTATGAGGAGATATGATGCAGACCAAACAGAATAATCTGTCTCTCCTAATCGCAGCAAGTGTTGTACAGCTCTCAGACAGAAAGGCACAGCTCCTCTGTGTGTTTTTGAGCGAAGACAGGTCTGCAGTTTGGCCTTGTTCAGTGTGAATGGTGCTGGATGCAGAGTTAGAGCAGGATCACTGAGAAGCTCCTGTGGCTCTCATGGAGGCGGAGAGTCAAACAGCACAAGACTCAGAGGACAGAACAACATCTGCCCGAGTTCAACAGGCAGGTTTTGACTCTCCTGACCTCAGGGCCACAGATGGAGGAGCCTCTGTAGCTGATTGCTTCAAATGTGCCAAACGTGACCAAAACCGAGAGTCACACAGTCACCGTCGGCGCCCACAGAGAGGCATGCTTACACTGACCACAGTGAGTAGGTGAAGTCAGATACAGCCGTTTCTGGTGCTGACTGGCAGCTGTGTGGTTCGTCCTCCTCAGCCTCATGTTGTTCTGTAGTTTTGAGTTGTTGAAATATTTAAAAGGAAAAGTGATGTTTGACTCAGCAGCAGCCTCACCTCCTGTTCTGGACTTTGTCTGACATTCACGAGCTGTGACAGAGGATCTTATGTGGCAGCAGTTTGTATTAAACGCGTTTTCACCCCTGCATTTAAAACAGGCAGCAGTCCGTCCGTCGCTCCTGAACAGGCTCTGAGCCCCTGCTGTGGATGAGCGGCCTCTCTTTTTTGTTTTCATGCTTTCCCTTTGTCTTCCCGTTACGCTTCCTTCTTTAACCAGACTTCCTAAAGCTCCCTGACGTGTGCCAACCTGTCCTGACTGACGCTGACTGCAGCATACCAGGTGCTTCTCCTGGTTATTCAGGCTTCAGCTGAACTCTGTCAGGTTTGCATTTGTCATGTGTGTTACTATAAAATAACAGCTGCCTCCCAGTAACGCAAACTCTCTAATCTCACCACAATAACAGGTCAGTGTAACAAAGCATGGCTGTGGTTTTCTGACATGCTGCTCTGTGTTGACACACCTCGGAGGACGTCTGTCCTTTGTGTTGGGTTGATGGGATTGCCTGGAGGTGTGGAGGGTTAACAAAGACGCTCGTACACAAGCACACGCCGATCCTCAACACGGCGAGCTGAGGGCGCATCTATGAAGTGTTTGAGTGTGAGGGCATGGCGCTCCCTGTGTAGGGTTTCAATCAGAAGACTGTGCTGGGCTCCGTGTGTGAACAGGGATCTGAAACACATTTCTCAGTGAGGTGAAGGCGTTTGTGTTCACACACACGGTCAGTGTTCAACTGCATGTGTGCAAATGCAAACAGTGCACGTTTGTCAGCGCGGTTTTCTGCACAGCCTCGCTCCTCCACTCTCCACTGGCTGCTCGCTCGTTCTCAAAACTGTTTAGAGCTGCAGTAAACACGTGGATCCTCCAGCTTAAGCAACACCTTCAACATGTTTACGGCACATGGAATAAATCAAGCGTTTCCACAGAATATCAGCAGCTCGTCCTGACTCATCTGATGGGAGGGATGCCAAGAGGAATGTCATCATCCGCTGCCATTGGTTAAATATTTGTGATTAGACGCAGAACTCATGATTACAGTGTTTCCCCTGTCCTGAAGTCACTCCGTCTTAATCTCCCTCTCTTTATTTGGTGTGTGACTGCTGCACAGACTCCAGGATAAAACACTGAGTCATTGAAATCAGCTCTTTATTGAAAGAGCAGCTCCTCACCCTGTTTGGCTCACTGATTATACCCCAGTGTACTCAGCAGTTTAAATGAGTGGGTGTAAGTGGAGGGGAGAAGGGGTGGGGTTCGAGGGTGGGGCTGATGGAGGACAGGATGCAAAGGTTTGTCACATGTGAATGTTCCCAACACCTTTAAATCATTTCCACTGAAGCCTGACTGACGTCCACATGAGAGCGCTGGTCTCAGTTCAGGTCAGCTCTGGCACATCGATACTGTCTTTTCTAATTACGCTCTGACTGTGAATTAAATCTGTGGTAACGCACTTTAAAGAGATTTAGAGACTCACAGAGAGATATCATCACTTTTAGTCACCGGGATGGTTGAAGCTCCAGTGCAACGCTCCAGTGCTGTGTCTCAGCTCTGTCACACGTGTTGGACACAGTCAGTGTACAGACTGAACGCAGGTACGTTCAATAAGCTTATTTATACACGTTTCATGCATCAGAGCTGTTTAGTCTTGTCAGAGTCAGAGATGGTAGATGTGACGCTGGTGATTAGAGGCTCGGCCGTGTGTGCTGTGAACTGATCCGTGTGAAATCAGAGTCCTGTGAAGTCTTAAAGCAAAGAGCAGAGGTCCTCACTTCCCCCACAGTGTCACAGAGGGACTGGAGTCAGATTCTCCTCTTAGTAAATATGTGAAACTAAAGTTTGTGCGTGCAGGGTTGGACCGACCTCCAACAGAAGCCTGTGGGAGTGTTGAATCGAAGCGAACCCCCCACCCGCCCTCCCCAGGAGTCTGTAATCCCATGGAGAAGTTGTTGAGTCAGCTGTGAGGTGGGAGTGGAGGAGGTTTGATGGATTAAACTCTTATCCTCAGTCACCCACTACGCGTTTCCTCTGGACGCCGCCGCCTGATGAATTACAATTGGGCTGGAGGGAGCAGGAGGGGGGAAGAGGCAGAGGAAGAAAGAGTTAGGAAAAGAGATTGATGCTTGTTCTGTGTTTGGACTGACCTTTACAGTGTATTCAAACACATTCCTGCGCTTTTCAACAGTTTGCTCCGGTTCCTACATCTACAGGATTAGAAGCAGGATGAGGACAGTGAACGCAGCATCAGAGAGTGGTTTCCCATTAATCATCTCAGTGAAAGGTTTGAGATTTGCTGCTCCAGGCGGCCGGCGTCTGGTCCGTCTCTCTGCTCTCACACGTTTTAGACTTCAGCTTTATTTGGAGAACGAGGCTTGACCAGGCCGAGTCACCGTGGGTGAAAGGAAACAGCACCACCTGCAGGCAGGCAGACAGGCAGACAAACAGGCAGACAGGCAGCCAGACAGACAGACAGGTAGTCCGACAGTCAGACAGGCAGACAGCAGATCTGACTGAAGCATGTGAAGGCAGGGAAGCAGTGAAGCTGTTTGAGGATCTGGACTGAAGAGACACAGAGGTGTAGCTCCTGCTCTGGTTTGTACAGGTGTTTACTTCCATCACACAGTTCATGACCGCAGGAATGTGGTGGCCTGAATATCACACCTGCATGTGATAGTTGCACACGTCATACCAGGAACCATGAGCGTGAACCTGCTGGTTTAATAGTCAAACACCATCGGGGAGGTGGGCTCTCACAGGGCCGGGCTCAGAGGAGCTGGATCAGGTGCAGGCCAGTCCTGGTGCCTCTACACCAGCGTCGTCAGAGTCATGCTGAAGCAGGAAGAGACCACCCTCAGACTGTCGCTGCGACCACACTGAAGTCTGAGTATCATGTTTGGCTGCAGGAACATTTCATTCAGCTGGAGGACAAACCGTGTTCACAGCAAACTGTGAACACGTATGAACCTTTGGCTGTGAGTTTGCTTGTTTTGGCACGACTGCATGTTCATGACTGAGAGGAGTGAACGGACCCCCGTCCAGAGAAAACGTACAGCGAAGTATGTTCCACACTGTCGAGCCCATGTCAGGGGTTCCCTCCCATCACACCACTCAACAGCCCCCCCTCCCTATGGGTGTCCTCCTCCTCCTCTGCAGGAAGGATACTGTTACGTGAAGCTGCCATTCCCAGACCTCAGTCCAGCCCCGTATGAAAGAGCGGCCTTGTTAAAACAAGAGGAAAAAGGAAACTTACCTGAGCCTGTGAAACCTCTCACACAGCAGAGAAGAGGCTCTTTGTAACGCCCTGAGCTCTTTGTGTGTTTGGGCCCGTCCTAAGTGTTTCCTCCCAAACCGGTGCGACAGAGAATCAGGTTTCCTGCGGTGGTCCCTTTGTTTCGGAGCCATAATGAAGAGAGGAAAGGCACAAACACACACCGTCAAGGAAATAATGTAATGAAACCAATTTCCTGATTCAGAGAGTCCTGCCAACTGCTTGATTTCTCCTGCGGTGCTTAAGTACAACAAGACTCAACATCCTCTTGGCGAATGCAAAAAGCAGGTCCACAGAGTGTCTGTGCTGCAGAGGAAGCAGCTCTTAAACAATGATTGGTGGCTGTGTGCTCTCCCCCCTGCGGTGCCATCATGGACAGAACATGGATATTAGGAGTTAACCAGCAGCTCTGTTCCCTCTGCTTCCCCATGCTGTTTATAAATCCACTCTCTGTCCGTGAGTCACTGCATAGCGGGCCTTTAAGCTGCACGGCGACACAGAGACACGGTGCTCATCCTGCAGATTGTTTTCAAGTCAAAGAAAATACTTTGAATAGCAGAGACGTTTGCTGAGCAGTTATGACTCCAGCTCCATATACCAGGCATGTCTCTGTGCAGTGAGAAACACACCCAGCGAGGCCGGAAGAGGCTCAGACTGTGGAGAAAAGTGGAAAGGAAAGTGAATCTTGTTTTTGTGCAGAGCAGGTTTCAGAGGACTGTTCTCTGCCCGAGGGCGCCGTTTGACTGCAGGGTGTTTTAAATCGACCTGTGGAGCTAACGTTAGCATAACAAGCTAGTCAGGATTTGCCACGGTCGCAATCTGCATATGTGAGGATGGAAAACACGGCAGGTGTGGTGACATGACTGAGGTGGGCGGGGCTTAGCAAACAGTCAGTTCTGATTGGTTCCAATTAAATCTGCGTTCTTCAGCTACAGCTGAATAAAGAGGCCTTCTGCAGGGGTCTCCTGTGCCGTGACACACCGTGGACACGGTTCGTTCATCAATGGGAGACTCTGTGATGAGGGTGCAGGCCTCAGGCTCTGTCACTGGGTGAAGTATATTATACGTGCAGGTCAAACACTACTTGATATTTTTCGGCCTCTATGGAAGCCCTTTATACAATGTTGGGATGCCGGCCAAGCCAAGCAAACCTAATCACACTGGAGTGGGCCGGGTGTGATTACTGTGCAGCAGATGAAAGTGTTGGGCCTGTTTGCTGCAGACGGGCTGTGGACCGGTGCAGTCTGCAGCAGGTGGTGTCGACAGCCTGAATAAAGAGCATGAAAGGTTCAGCAAGTTCACTTTATCCTGATATATTGGGCATATTGACAGACGGTATGGACTAATGCCAACACATCTAATGGAGAGTGTGTGTGTGTGTGTGTGTGTGTGTGTGTGTGTGTGTGTGTGTGGGTTTGTAACAGTGAACACACACATGAATAACAATGGAGGACAATATGTTATGATCCATCCTGGCTTTTTCCTGGTGCTTCTCACAAAGAGAAACATCTGGAGTTTACGTTCACACACACACACACACACACACACACACACACACACACACACACACACTGAAGCTCGTGTTAGCTACGACGCTGACTGGAGGTAAATGAAACTCAACCTGAGAAACTCTTTAATTACAGTAGTTGTAAGTTGAAGCTTTCAGGCAGCAAAGTGTTGGCACACAGAGACTCTAACTCTGTCTCTAATTAAGGAGGGAGGTGTGTAACACACCACGTTCAGTCACTGCACTGAAGGAAATCAGGAGACACGCAGTCAAAGTGGTTCTTGTGTGATTTCTACGACCTGAAGTTTGATTTCCGTCTCTTCCTCGTGTAGCTCTGTGCTGTATTGACAACCCTGAGCTCAGAGAGCGACCTGGACGGAAAGATTCAGAGTATTTAAATCATTTAAGTGAATATCTCCCACAGTTACAGTGTGATTATGAAAGATATAATTCATTCCAGCTGTTTTGGGATCAGATGTGTAGTGATGGAGCTAAACCTCGGTCTCCTTTGTCTCATGTTGTTTTGCTGGTGTCCTGCAGGAAAACTGCAGCATGTCCGACAGCGAATTAAACATAATTTGGACAAATTCCTTCATTTGTCTGCGCTCCGGCCCCGCCCTGCTCCTTAGGGTACATAACTCCATCTCAATAAGTCGTGAAAGCCCCCCCCCGGCCCCTCTCTCTCTGGGTGTGGTCAGCAGTGGGACATAAACAAGTGAGTGGCTCAGACTGGACAGAGACGTGGTGGAGCAGGAGAAAGGACAAACAAACAAGCAAACAGCATTATCTTATCTCGTCCTCACAGACTGTGCTAATGTCGGAGAATATGTTTTCCATGGCGTTATCCTGCATCCATCCATCTTTCACTTCATCTGCTCAATCCTCCCGCTCTGGTTCATCACCGAGGCTCTCTCTGCTTTCTGCCGTGTCTCTTTCTCTAAACGAGTTCAGCTCTGCGCTCCTAATGCCTTCACTCTTGTAATGGCACGCATCCTCCTCAGGAATTAGTGTCTTCTAATGACCGATTAAACCGCGATCATGTACTTTTAGCCGCAGGGACAAATTAGCACTGTAACCGATGCTGCTCTGTCATTCTGCTAATATCCATTCTGTCTTCAAAAAGGCCTAATTAACCTTAATTCTTAATCAGCTCAGCTTGCGTCAAAGGACGGTGTAGTTGAAAGCGTTTTACTTGTTTTGTTGTTGGAGGGAGATTAGCAACGCTTCTTTAAATTCATGTACTGTAAATAGATCGGCTAAGGGGTGAAATCTGAAATGAGGTGTTATGGCCTGGAGGACGTGCGTCCTGTCCTGATGCATGAAGCATGATGAATCAGTTCAGCACCAGCGTTTACAACAGTTTGGTAGAGGAGCAAAATCACTGCACCGTGTTTCTCAGCTAATCTTCTGTTTGCATGACGCTCTCTGAAATGAGCTCGTAGGAATGCAGACTAACGAGTGTTTGTGTGTCTATATATAAACCTGTAGTTATAGTAGTAGCTCTATAAGGCTACGGCCTTTTACAGTTGGTGTTTTAGGCTAAATGCTAATGCTAATTAAACATATTGCTGACCGATACTAGACACAGAGTCCAGCTCAGAGTGTGTCATTAAAACGTTGACCCAGTGATGGTGTGCTCAGTCAGAGCCGGCCCGGGACCAACAGTCAGGAGATCATCAGGGTGAGTGGGACTGATCCTCAGGGGACCATGAGTGTCGGTGTAAACGCAGGCGCGGCACCCAGCAGCTGAGGTAATTCAGTGTTGAACATGTCAACCACCTGCCCTGCTGCTGCAGCCGCTGTCGTTAAATATTTTAGTTTGTTAAAGTATTTGGGTTTGAAATGAGGCTCTCGCTCCTGTTCACAGCAGTGCTCTCATCTCTGTGACACATGCTGCTGAATATACAACATGTCCTGCTCCCTCTCCTCCCCCTGCTGCTCCCTTGTCAGCCTTCACATGGAATATGAGACCTTCACCTGGCGGCTCGGACACACACACACACACACACACACACACACACAAATACACACTTGCATTCGAGCCAAGGAGGGAGTCATTACTGGCTGCACTGATACAGCCAGTGCCGATGTTATCTGCCTAATGAATATCCTAAACACAGGCAGTTTAATCCACTAACTTCAGCGTTCGCTCTGCCAGGTCGAACTGAGGAGGGAGGAGGCCTGTTTATCTGAAGTCCATCCATCAAATCGTTCATCTCTAATACAGAAGAAGTCTTATTTGTCTCTATACAAGCAGGAAACTCTGCCAGAGGTTCAAGATTTGCTGCGTTTCAAACCAACTGCTTTCACCGTCTTTCTGGCAGGTGGTTTATTGATGTGAGCTGAAGCACCTGCGCTGATGCTAAACAAGACGGCTGTGGTGTCGTTCAGAGAAAACACAGTTTAACGTGTGACAGAAAGAGCCGCTGATTTGCAGAGATGGACATTTCTTGCAGCGTGCGCTCGTTGCTCACTCCTCCCAGGTTTCATCGGGCTCATTTAACACACATAGGCTGTTAGAGCGCTGTCAGGGCGCGGCGATGAGAGAGAAGCCTGTCTGTTTAATGCTGTGCGGGGGCCGTCTGGTCGCCCCACTCTCTCATCCCTGCCCACAGGAAACTCTCTCCGGCCTGATAAGGAACAGAACACGCTGCCTGAGGAGCCAAGCCCATGCTTTTTCCCACCCAGCTGCTGCCTTAATGCCCGCTGTATTTATAATGCAGGGGTAACGATACGGCTCATTTGCCTTCCTGGACTCTTGTTATTTCTAAGCCTGGTGCCTTATATTTCCATACAACCCAGGGCCAACCCACCTCGAGCCACTTAACCTACATTTAAAGTGCAGAGTAGATCTTTATTCATCCTTTAAATGCTATAATTCATATCCATCACAGTAAGTACTGTGAGGCTGCAGTGAGTGCTGTGCAGCCTTTTTTGATGATGGGCAGCTGGAGATGACATCTTGTCCGTTTTACAGCAGACTGACAGGATCACCCTGATGTCAGCTGATTGCATCGACAAAAACTAATTACCCCAGATATAAAAGTGAGGCCTGGGCTGACACAAATGCACTCAGGTAATGCATGGAGCCACAGAGAACTCGCCTGCCGGGCTGAAGCGTCTCTGATAGTCAGAGCTCTCATCAAGTGTTTGCCTTGTTCTGCAGGGTAATCATATGGAGTGTGCTAATGACGTTAAGTCGAGCCTTGGCTGCCCTGAGCTCACGGTGGCTGCGAGTGCTGCAGACGATCTGCTGTGTGCTCGGGAATTGACTTTAATAAGGCTAGACATGGCTCCTGGTATTATTAGGATGTATGGAGCTCTCTCTATAAATAGACCAGGTGATTTGGACCAGACAGCCCGCACATAAACTTCCACAGGGACTCGTTCACACACACGCAGCGTTGCTGTTAGAAAGAGGTCGGATCTACCTCGCTAAACAAGACTCTGCAATCTCGAGCAGAGGGAGACGAGATGCGCTGCTGCCTGATGTGATGCTGACTGGCTGCCAGGCAGAAACTCAGCATTAAGCATGTCTCTGTCTGGGAAAGTGCATACGTGCATGCACGTGTGTGTGTGTGTGTGCAGAGCTAACTCCGTTCTGCAGAGCTCCATCCATCATTATGTGGAGGAGCCAAATTGTTGCCAATATCCCTCTCCGCTCCTCCAGTCCATTCGTTTCCATCTATTTGGTCTACCACTCAGAGTAAAGACTGACATGGTCCGTATCCATATAATACGCAGCAGAGTGTCAGTTTCAGTTGCGTCTCAGCTTCTGCAGCGAAGCCAACGTGGCTCTGTTTCATTAAATGACATAGATTTGGCCTACTGATCTGGATGTTTGAGTTCACTCACTGTTCACAGGACTAATCTCATGCATTTAGCAAATGCACCAGCCTGTGGGGTTTGACTGTATATTGTTATATATGTAGCCAAAACAGTTGCAGTGACAGCTTGGAGTTAGTGATTTTCCTTGCAGCAGCACTGCGTAGGCAGAGGCAGGGTCACTGGGTACGCTGCCTGCGCTCCCTCGGCAGGAATTTACTGATGAGGGTGAATTCATACCACATATGTTGTGTTGTATTTGTGCGTGTGTGTATTTCTTTCACAAGCCATTAATCTATGTATGGATTTTGCTCTGTGTGCCCTGTGATGTAAAGCCTGCCACTGTGCCGTGTGTCTGTGTGTTGCAGGCGTGCTGCAGGTCAGCGGGATGCGTATATACACATCTGGAGATGTGGAGGCAGTCAATGGGACAGATGTTCGTCTGAAGTGCACCTTCCAGAGCTCCTCTCCCATCAACCCCAACGCCATCACCATCTCCTGGGGCTTCAGACCCCTCAAACCAGGCCGAGAGGAGTCGGTGAGTACATGTGTGTCTGCATGTGTGTGTGTGTGCTTGCTGGAAAATGAGATCAAAACTCCCTCATTGTGTCAGGGAGCATCCACCCCCTCAGCCAACTGCGAGAGGAGTCGGTGAGTCATCAGGCTCCCTGCAGAGCGTCCAAGACAGCCTCAGTGTGTGTGTGTGTGTGAATGTGTGTGTGTGTGTTGGCAGTAGAGTGAGGAAGGAGCAGCAGGTCTGGGTTTATGTCTTGTCTTTCTCTGTGAGAATAAAATAGCTTCCTGCTGCCGTTCAACGTGTGTTTCTGTGTTAATCCATCCAATCAAATCAAACGTTCCCGTTTCAGGTGTTTCACTACCAGCAGCGGCCTTATGCTCCTCTGGAAGGCATTTTCAGGAAGCGCATCGTTTGGGCCGGTGATGTCATGGGCCGTGACGCCTCCATCATCATTCAACAGGTCAAGTTCACCTATAACGGCACTTACACCTGCCAGGTCAAGAACCCGCCGGACGTCCACGGCTCGGTTGGAGAGATTCGTCTCCGTGTGGTCACCACAGGTCTGCAGTGACTGAATGAGTGTGTGTGTGTGTGTGTGTGTGTGTGTGTGTGTGTGTGTGTGTAGCTCTGTTTGATCTGTGTCTGTGAACACATCATTTCATCTCATGCTCAAATAGCCAAATAAGGACAGACAAGAAAAGGAAATACGTCTGTTTCAGTCAGATGAAGCCAGTCCTACGTTGGACTGTGACTCTAATGATTTTAGAATAGATGTTGTTTGATCATAACTTTTATATTTTGGCACTGATGGTTTTAATGAAAAACACTGCAAAGGTTCCAGACATATCGACTACTGACGTTCAATAATATTTAAAATGTGAAATTCACAGCCTTTGAACAAAAGGTGAATAAGTAATCATTAAATGATTGATAATGATTATGATTATTATGATAATGATTAATAATTACATGTTTTCCACCACGAGCAACACAGCAACCAGTGCCTGCAGAGAGGCAGCCAAATGCTAGTGTTAGCATGTTAACACACACACACAGTGTCAATGCTAACATGCTGATGTTTAGCAGGTGTAATGTTCAGCCATGTTAGATTAGCATGTTAGCATGCTAGTGAGTGTTAAAACCCTTTCGTCCATCCGGTGTCTGCTGAAACATCTCCCTCTGAGCCTGCACCTCGCGCTGGGACGCTCACTGACATTGCTCTTGCCTGTGTGTGAAAATGAAAATGTGCTTTGTGCTCGTAACAACACTCACACACCTGCACAACAAAGTGCCTCTGAGCAGCGAAGGTGTGTTTGATTCATCTAACAAGTGAACTCAGTCTACATTCCTGTGTTTCCTGTCGCCTCCAGCCTCCTTCTCCGAGCTCCTCCTTCTGGCGTTGGCCATCGGGGGCGGTATTGCCGCCGTGGTCTTGCTCCTCATCATCATTGTGTCCTGCAGGAGGTGCAAGAAGAGGAGGCAGAGACAGCTGGAGGGGAACGAGGAGGCTCCCCGCAAAGAGAGAAAAGACCCCACTGCGTGGTAAGACCAAGAGGGGGGACGGAGAGAGGAACAGAAGAACCACACGCTCCTCTCTCACTCTCCGTCTGACTCTGGGGGGGTCAGGGCTTGTGGCGCTCCTTTTTGGGGCCTGGGGCTTTTCTTCCTTCTGGACACTTCACGTCCACCTTCCTCTGCGACCGCAGTCTTCGGATCCCAAATCCGAAGCAGCTGGCGGGCAGCTGTGGAGACAAACTGAGACTGTTCCTCTGAGTAGAAGCTGTAGAAACAGAGCTGAGGCGACGCTGCTGCTGTGTGTCCCTCACATCACTGTGTGCCTTCAGCCCTGGGCTGAAACAACTGCTTTATCAGTTCATCTTATCCCGCTAAATGGGCTTCCAAACACATTTCCTGTTTAGAGTCAGTGTTTTGATGATGTAGAGGTAGAACAATGGTGTATTCCTGCTGCTTACTTCCCGACTAATACATTTCATGCCCCAACGTACCAGGACAAACCACATGTTTGATATATTAGTTCAACAAACAATAGCAGCAGGGGAACAATGAGCACAGTCACCCAGACTCTACTGAAGGTTGCTTTAAATTGGCCGATGATGGGAACTGTGATCAAACCTGACCCTCATGTCGCTGGTCGTATACTCACTATCAGCCGTCCGACTCACTCCCCTGTTGTTCTCCGACTCGAGGACACGGTGTACATCTCTGTTTTGGGTCACTAGTGAAGTGATCTCGCTGTATTTTCCTGTGTTTTGTGGGTTTGATATCCTGATGTTTCCTGCAGAAATAACCTCGGTGCTACTGAATAATCCAGACCTGATGGAGAGCACTTGTTGGAAACAGACATTTCATTCAGTGTTTAAACAAACATCTTTTCGGCACAGACGCACATTTCACTGACACGTCCTCTCTGATGGCCGAATGTCTGTTTTGAACAATGAGCTGTTTGGCCCTCTTCATCATCATCACCATCGTCTTCTCTCTGGGCACGTGGGACTTCTTTGTTTCTCTCTGGGGTTTTCAGATCTCTCTGTCACAGGCTCCATAGCTGGTTACTGTCAGAGCTGTGCTGAGACACCTGCCCTCACACCACAGCCTCCCAAGGAGAAGCTGCAACTCTGCTGCCATCATGGTCCATCACGTTTATTCTGACTTTAAACTGAACGTGGAGGGCACAGACGTGTAAACAGATCCAATCTCTGCTCTCAGGGTGGGACCGTTTAACCCTGTGTGATACTAACCCTTTGTCCCTGCTGCTGTGTCTGTGTTGTCTGCTCGTCTCTGTCCCCTCCCCGTGTGTGTGACTGATGCACATGCATGTACGTGAATAATTCATGAGTGTGCCATGCATGAACTCACCTCCCCCTGCTACATGTCTCCCTGTCCTCTTGTGTGTGTGTCTGTGCATGTATGTGTCCCAGCCACCCGTCGCGGGCCGTCCACCTCTACCTATCAGAGACGTCCATAGAGATTGACAGTTCAGACGGCATGATCTCGGATCCCAGCACCAAAGACTCGAGCTCCTCAGAGGAGGAGGGCCCGAGCTCAGATGATGACGGAGGCGACGACTCCGACTGAGGAGGTAGGGCCGGACAGAGAGACAGAAACACTGATATGAAGCCTGCCAGGACGCTCACTGGACGGATGCCCAAATGGCACACATGGATTACGTTCTTCAAGTGGAGACAAGCACAATGGTGAGGAATATGAAGAAAACTGAAGGAAAGTTCATTTGGAAAGTTTCAGAGAAAGAAGAAAGATTCGGGCGATGCTCCTGATGAAGATCAAAGCTCTGAAACACAATCAAAGTTCAGGAACTTTACTTCAGAGAGAGTCCAGGAATATTCATAGGAGGAAGGAAATGCTCGATTTAACCTGCGGGGTCCTGCAGGGAGGGGGGCACTGTGATCCTGAAGCTTCGCTCAAGACAGGAAATGGGTCAGTTCAGTTGATGAGCCGTGTTTCAAACCCTCTCTGGCTGAATTACAGGACAAACTCATGTGTGCGCATCTTTCATCCATTAGTTTTACAGCTCAGAGTCATGGCGGGGGGGCGGTGTGGGTCTTGTATTTCAGTATCACACACGACATCAGAGCGCACACCAGAAGCAATGTAACCCTCCAGCTGAGGGGTGATGAGAAAGCATCTGTGTGACGTTGCTGTCATTAAGTCTGAAGGCCAAATACCTGATCAGTCAGCGAGCGCCTGCATGTCCTCACCTGTCCTGCGTGTTGCGTGGGAGCGCACAGTCAGATCTGAAAACCCTTTGATTGCAAAACGTCCTTGAGAGCCCGTTTCCTTCTCTGTTCCCTGTGAATGCGTCACCTCTACTAACAAATGATTGTAAAACATGTCTTTCTTCCTTTTTATGACCAGATTTTGTACCTGTGATATAATTCTGAGCATTATGATTATAGATTTCTATTTTTTTCTATTTTTTTAGATAATACCAGAAGTATTTCACCTTGTCGTTTAAATGTCACTGTACATGTTTGTTATAGAGCTTTTATATAAGAAAGATGTTCTAATAAAAAGCCTTTAAATCTGTAAGACACTGTGTCACCTCCACACACTGGGCAGGAGATCTGGGCACAATAACAAACTCTCACACTCAGCCACATCTGATGGATCTCATCTGTTATGTAAGAGAGGACTCTTGTTATCTGCCATTTATGATGCAACCTTATCTATAATGCTCAGCCTCCAGTGGTGTGTCCGTGGTGTGTCCGTCTGCAGAGCCCTGCACCTGCTCACACCTCAGCATTTGTTCCAGGTCTGGTATGGCTGCCTCTCACCTCAGCCTGGATGAAGGTTGTTCATGACTATGAATGTGTTACTCTGTAGCAGTGTGTGTGTGTGTGTGTGTGTGTGTGTGTGTGTGTGAGAGAGCCTGTTTGTGTGTATTGATCAAAGTCTATCCCAGTGGGGGCAGCTTTAGTTACTGACTGACAGAGCTAAGTGTGTGTGTGCGTGTGTGTGTGCGACAGGGTGGGCGGGAGAATGAGTCTGTTTATTCAAGCTAAATAATCACATTTAGTTGGAGAAAGAGCAGCAGCGTTGAGCTGATATAACAACAGTGGAGTCTCCAGATAATCTCGTTTGTATCACCAACACTTCTGTTAATTACTCTCGTCGAGCTCAGACTTTGGCCTCAGCTCTGTGTGTGTGTGTGTGTGTGTGTGTATGTGTGTGTAATGTTCTTATTTAATAAAAGATCCCTGCAGCGTGAATGTGATGCTGTCACATACAGACACGTACGGTAAATTAACATGTTGTAGACGTCATGTGATGACGTCTGATGTGATCTCAGTCTATTTTTGCAAACAGACATCCGCCGCCTCTGGTGACAGCACCCCCGAATAGACCAGAATGCAGTGCAGCACTCTGCACACTTTGCATCTCGACTGCTGTTACTCCCCCACTCTCTCCACCCAGACAAACAGAACAACATCTGCGAGCAGCAAGTTCACGCCCGTCCTCTGGCAGAGAGGAAAGTATGCTGAGGGGAAGAACAGAAACAAACTTTCCTGAGCAGATATTAGCTGTTCTCCCCCTCATGGTGGCTTTGGCACTTTACCAGGAAGGATCGTGCTGAGCGCTGAAAGTTGCTGATAAAATAATGTTTTCTGTCTGAGTTTTCTCTCTCAACATCCATCTATCCAGCGGGTAACATGAACCAAAGCCCTGGCAGAGCTGCTCTCAGTCATTCCTTGCTCATGACTCAATGAATCAGCATTTCTCCTACAATATGTTTCATTATTGCAACACATGTGTTTGATTTGTGCGAAGAACAAACAAATATGGGCTTTGTTTGAAAAAGGGGGGGAGCTGAAGCACTGTACCCGTCTGCAGCAAAGGGGAAATGATGTCTTTCTCTCTCCGGCTGGGTTCCTGTCTACATTCCTCTCCTCAGGACGTCAGGAGGGGCTGTACCTGGCACGGTGATGAAGAGAGGTGCTGAATTCCTTCACACACACACACACACGGAAAAACACGGGCAGGTTACAGAAAGACAAAACACATCACTTCATATGTAACCATACACACTGTGGCTTAAATCAACATCGCCAGGTCTCCTCTGAGCTCTACACACACACACACCCATGTCTGTGTGTCTGCTGTCCAATGCAGAGAGTGTTCACTGTGAAGGTGGAGACTGTTTGCCTCAGTGCATTGTTCAGAGTCAGGCCTCCTGCAGGTAACGACTGATGCTGTCATACCTGTGTGTGACAGGCCTGAGAAACGCTCCTGTGGATGTAAAGCCCTTTAACATATAAAGTGCTCATCGGTGCATGGAGACAGATGAAAAGACCGGGGGACTCTCACGATTTTGGCTGAGGGATAATGGACACATCCACCGTCTGGCCCCGACAATTTAGGCCACCTTTATTAGCCCCCTCCAGCGCTGACAACAGAACAACAGGCCCGTTGTTGACCAGAGTCGCCGGGACGCCAGCGAGTGTGGACAGGATTCATTGTGACTGAGAGGATTTGAGCTGAAACTGAGACCACTGCGCTGTAACCAGACAGAGAGCCCCTGTACTCACACACAATACACAGCACAAAGTACCAGTGTGTGTGTGTGTGTGTGTGTGTGTGACCGTATCTTCCAGCAGAGGACGGACCATCATCACGTGTTCTCAGGTAATACAAGTCTGTAACTCTGCCTCTATTCAAAGGAGGAAGCCCCAGTGTGGGAACTCTTACATAATGTCCTTAACACACACACATGCACACACACACACACACACACACACACACACACACACTCACTGTGTTTGTGAATGGACGCAGGGAGGAGCCAGCCTGACACCAGCCTCTCTCTGCACAGCTTCGTCTGAGTGCTCACACTGCATCTGCACAGACACACAATCACAAACATCCAGATGTTGAGTCTGAGCTAATGCTAATGTCTGAGCTAATGCTAATGTCTGAGCTAATGCTGCGTCTGAGGCACCTGTCCACGAGGAGACACCTCACAAGCTCTGTGGTAAAAGTCTGCGACTCTCATTTTATTTACTGAAGGACGACCCCACGGTTCACCGCCTCTTATTAGAGAGCGTCCGAGCTCAGACACTGGTCCGGGCGCAGTATTAACATGAGGAACAAACATTTCACTTTACATCAGATTGGTGTTTGTTTCCAGTGACACCGTGGCCTCCAGCTGCAGAAGCTGTAATGGTGTCATGAAGAAGATGCTGCTCTGGTTCCACTTCCTCTGCTGTGTCATGGAGTGAAATGAGGTTGTGCATGAGGACTCCAGCATCTCTGTTGTCAGGACGGAGGAAACGCTCCTGGCACAGCAGATGGATGTAAGGATGGAGCTGATGATCCAGACCAAACACAGACATAAATAAACTTCAAAAGGACTCTGTGCAAACACGAAGCGCAGAGATAAAGCTTTACACCGGAGTGAGGCTGGGCGAGCAGGGGCTAGGAAAACAAATACCTTCTCCCATTAGAGGTAATTACAGCAGAGAAGACAGGCGATCGGGGACGGGGATAGTGGAGTAATATGCCTGGAAATAGCAGGGGAGTCCCACCAGAGCACCCGCGGCCTCAGAGAGAGGCTGGCTGGGGAGATAAGGGCTGGACTGGGCCCCGGGCCTCCACACAGAGGGGTCGCACAGGGGGACGCAGCCCTGCAGAGAGACTGTTTCATATTTCAATGAGGTGCCTGTTTCAGAGGTGTGTGTGTGTGTGTGTGTGTCACACTCATGACCAACAGCATGAAATTCACTAAACCACTATCACTATTTAATTACTTAATACATTCAGACCCCAAAGCTGCTGCTGATCATCATCATTATTATTATTATTATTGTTGTTGTTGTTGTTGTTGTTGTTGTTGTATTTTTACCAATAAATATGTTGCTCCTGTATATTTCCACACCAGTTTTTAGCCTGAAAGACTTTATCATTGTCCTTTTTAACAGATTTGACCTGTTTTGTGTTTGGAGTCTGTGTCTTTATTCATAAAATATTAAATTAAAGGGACATTAATAAAAAAAAAAAGCATCATAGTTGTTTATCTTTATTATTGATTCTGTGTGTATTTGTGACATAATAAAGTCTTTATTTGGCTCTGTCGAAGTTCAGACTGACGTCTTGTTGTCCTCCCGTAGCTGCGGCAGCTCCACTTCCTGGTACACCTGTTTGTCAGGTAGGATCGGGGCGCACCGGAGTCTGAGTCATGACCAAACTGCGTATGGACGGAATTTTACCGACGCTTTGACACAACTTCGGCTTTTTGTTTTGTTTTGTTTTTTGCTGCATTTTTGAACCGTCCTGTGAGTGAACCCGTGTCCACAGCTTAAAATGCGTCTTCCTCGGCGGCGGATCCCTGCTGTGGGTGCCGTCCTGCTGCTGTTAGTCGCTGTTTTCGGTGAGTAAACCGACCGGAGAGCTGCGCTCATGTCGCTGTTTCAACACAAGTTTCAGCAGAGTCAGACTCCGTCTACACCCAGCTGACTGTCTGAGCCTGTGGGCTGCTTCTCCATAATACTCCTGTTCAAGCTCAGGCTGAACTGACTTTAGTCGTTTTCTTACTTTTTCATGGTTCACGGTGATTTTCCGTAACCGCCGCGGAAAACAGGCCCGGAGGAGAAGTCTGAGTCACCGCTGTGAAACCAGCAGCAGCCGCCATGATCCGCGGCCCGGGCTCTGCTCTCAGGCTTAATGAAGTACACACAGCAAATACATGAGAGTCACAGGGACCTGGTCTCGGAGGTGTTCGTGGTCAGGTTTGTATCAGGGACAGCGCAGTGTGAGAAGCCAGGCTCCGGCCTCTCTGACAGCAGGTATGCAGAGAGTTAAGAGCTCTGCGTTTCTGCCAAGTACATTACAAACATGGCTGTGAGCTGAGGGCAGCTGTGTGCCTCTGTGGCAGCACCAGACCTGTTACTGGAGCCATTAAAATGGGAGCTGATGACAGTAAAGGGTGCTGGCTCGGTCGCAGCAGGAGATGCAGCCGGGGTCACGCCAGGGCAGAGAGGAAACCATCACAATATGTTGCTGTCTCTCTCTGTGTCCAGAGGTGTTGCTGGAGCGAGGTGTCGGCGGGACGACTGATGAGCTGCCAGCTTTCCTGTCCCACCACAGATCACTGCCCTGTCTTCAAGTTCAAGAGCAGTTCAGCTTTCAAGGCTCCTCTGCCTGATCTCCCCTTTCATGGCGCGATAGCTTTGTTCATGTTGTCGACTCGCTCACCCCGGGGTCTTTGCAGATGAGTCGGGTTGATGGTCTGATATCTCCCGCGCTCTTTATTGTCGGATAAACTCTGTCCTTATCGCAGCTTTCGGGGTCTCAGATGGATCCAGTGGTGTCAGTGGAAGATCGGATGTGCCGGCTGAGCTGAAGACGGCTTCAGGCCTTTGCTTTGAAATGGAGGACTGTGTCATTTATGCCACACACACATCTGTGCGCCAACATGAGTAGAACAGTGTTGACATGCAAATATGGCCAGATCTCTGTGATGAAGATGATGAAGATCCGTGGTTTGGAGTGAAACATCTTGATAATCGTTGTGAAGTTCACAGATATTGAAAGTGTCACGAGGATGAGGACTGTCACTGGCTTTGAGATCGTTCAGCGTTTTATCTGGTGTCACCGTCAGGTCCGAGACAAAGTCCTGCAAAACTAATAACGATTAGCACGTTAGCACATGCTAACTGAGATGGCTGTCCTGGTAAACACCGGGTAAACATCAGCATGTGAGCGTTGTCACTTTGGGCATGTTAACATGAACAGTGTGCAGTGTGCATGTTAGCAGCGTCACAGAGCTGCTAACATGTCTGCAGACTCTCATGTTCCCATGTGTTCGACTGAACTGAGTGATCGTGGCCTGAATTATTCATATATATACAATATTTACACTGTGGGCGGCAAAGATGCTCCCATCACAGGGGTCTGTGAGGGATGGGGGTCTCGGTCCTGGACTAAGACTTAAACTACCAATTATTTCCAATAAAGATGATCTGCTGAATATTTTCACATTCAGTCAGTTTCTTAGTTTCAAAATGACAAATTATTAAACGTGCTCCTCATGTTGCCCAAAGCCCAAAGAGACGTGCTCAGGCTGACAGCAGCAGTCCACTGGCCCTTCATTCTCTGTCATGAGCGACAGAGAGAAGCAGCAGATCATCACATTTAAGAAGCCGGAACAAGCAAACAGACTGAGAAATGACTAAAGTTTAATTAAAAATGAATAAAATACAATAAAAATAAACGGGAACTGATCAACCCATGCATCAGTCGTCTGCAGCTGTGTAGCAGTCGTCCCGGCCCGGGTGTCCTGGCACGCTCCCCTTCTGCACCTCTCCACAGTCACTGTGGAAATCAACTGGAGCCAACGATTATTAATAAAAACGGCTTATTAATGACTCAGAGTCGTTAATGATTTAAGGTTCTGGCTCAAATGAAGCTGTCTGTATTCAGCCCCTGTTCATGGGAGCAGCCGAGCAGAGTCCTGAGCATCACTTGCAGCGGCTGAAGCAGCGGCTGAAGCCTGGCTGCTGGTCAGAAACCTGTTTCAGGTCTACCAGAAGGAATTTGCTGTGCTGTTGTTTTCGTGCCACCACACTGTGGGCTTAACTGTAGATGCTATCAAGGTTTTATTGTTTAGAGCGAATGAGTCAAGTGTCCCTCCCAGCGTCCCCTCCACTCCCTGTCAACATGTGAATCTGGTCTCCTCTCTCGCTCCTCCACCTTCTCTGTAACTCTTCTGTCTCTCGTCACTTCCAGCCCCATCGCTCGTCTCCTCCATCACAGTGAGTACTCCAGCTGAGCTCCATGCGTCTAAAGGGGACACAGTCACATTGTCCTGCACCTTCACCTCCAGCAGCAGGCCGACCAGTAAGATGACCGTGGACTGGTCCTACAGGCCCCAGAGCGGAGGGCCACCGCAAGCGGTGAGTACACGTTCTCCAGAACTGCTGCGAGAACAGGAGCGGCAGCTTTAACATAAAAGTATATGTTTTATCTCGTATGAAGGTCACCTTTACATGAAAATATGGGCCACGCATTCTTCACATTGGCCTGTGTTTGACTTTGAGGTAGTCACGTGCACCTTAAACGTTCAGGTGCACCAGCTCTCTGTTTGGAAAGCCAAAGTCTAGTCCACCCAGGGTGCAGCTGGGGAGATCTGTGTTTGTATTGGTTTTCTCAGCCCACTGCGAACGTAATCTGATTACTTTGGGTTGGTCAGAAACAGTGACAACACACACACAGATACTATAATTTACTTTGCACATAATTAACATATTTTTGAAACCTTACGTTGTAGTAAAACATAAAGTAATCACTAGTCAAAGGAAAATAATCAACACAACAAAACCTAAGTTTAGCTCTTTGGTCCAAAAGTCTTAAGATAATGTTCATGTTTTATGTGGAGTAACGCTGGTGATTATTGAAGGTTTAAACTTGGTAAACTAATCTTTTCTGATATTTAACAAACTAAATGATCAGTCGATTAACTCAGAGAAGATCCTGCAGACTGCTGAACGATGAAAACAGCCGTTTGTTGCAGGTGTTTGATAGAAAAACAGTTTGGAGTCCCTCACACAGACGTGTCCAGGGAACATGTTGGTGGCTTCCTCTGCTCACTCTGAGCAACATCACCTGTTTGAATGAGTCTTTGTTTTATTTGCATTTCTGACCTGCCTGACTGCTCTAATACATGCAGCCTGGAGCCTGGAGGAGGCTCAGACTGAGGCTCAGGATCAGGCTCAGACTCAGGCTCAGGATCAGGATCAGGTTCAGACTCAGGCTCAGGCTCAGGCTCAGGCTCCAGCTCAGACTCAGACTCAGTGCTGTACGTACCATAACGTTCCATTTATGAGCTCTGAGGTCATTTCCGGGCTTCAGCCACTCACATTCCAGCCGGGCCTTTACGTCTTTGTGTCTTCTGGAGACCTCCCCCGGAAACCCCGGCTGGTCAGCTACTATAACGCCCCTTCCTCTGTGGTGCTTTCGTGGTCGTGTTTGAGATGCGTTCAGATGCATCCATCTGAGCCCATAACTGCACTCAGTCCTCTAACCCGGCGCACTCTGGGCTCAGTTTCAGTGACCAATCCACTAAAGATCCACCACATGATTTAAGTGGCTCCATTTGTACTTGAAGATACCCATCAAGTGTGGTTCTGTGTAATTGCATTTAGAGCATGGGAATCCATAGTGTGGTAGCTGCAACCCTATATGCCATCATTTCCTATAGGAGCACTCAGAGTTAAGTAGAGGCTAATGTTTTGTGGCTCCGCTGATATGGACTGCTGTTGGTTTAGTCATTAAGATGCAGTTGTCTGGTCAAAGTGTGCAGGAGGGGGGAGGGGGAGAGCAAGGAGCTGCTGCATGTTGACAGAGTGTGTTGGAGTGTGTGTGTGAGAGAGAGAGAGAGAGAGAGAGAGAGAGAGAGCAGCTAGCCTGGTGTTATGTCACAAAGCCGCACAGGTATGAGGTGTGTCATGTGCTACCTGACGAGAAGCCACACCGCTGCTCGTATTTGTTTCCACCCAGCCCGACGGGTTTGTCCTCCTTATCCCGGATGAATAACGCGCGGCGGCTTCCTGCTGCGGCTCACAGATGGAACCAGGTCCGGAAGTTTCTAAGTTCCCATTTACTTTCCGTCCAATTTCATTAGCAGTTTTGGCTGCTTTATTGGCCTGCGTGTCCCCGGCCGTATATCACGCTGGGAGAGGCCATGAATAAGCATGTGAAAAGCCCCGTCAGAAAATATAATTTTGCAGCCAAAGCTTTAGTGTCAATCTGAATCGCTGCAGTGCTTCAGTGGCTTGCATAATTACCTCAGTCCTGATGAGAATTCATTTTGCAGATTGGAGAAGAGAGGCTGAATGTTCAATCAAATATCAGTGGGAACTGATGGTAATTGGAGGATTTGGCAATTGAATTCTGCTGAATAATGCTAAAAATAAATCTATTATGATGATCGAAAGCCTCGGTTAGGCACTGGTTTCAAGTCGGTGCAAGCTTTTGTCTAAATTATCAAATAGATTTATGGAATAGGTGTTGCAGTGTTTCCCCTGAGTTTGAAAGAGTTCGCTCTGGGTCTGGTGTTTGTTTCCAGACGGAGACAGACCCTCGTGTGTTCAGCGACTTCAAACTGCTGTCACGTCTCCACGGGTCCTCAAATGCTCAGCTGGTGGATGAGTAACAGGAGGTGACTGGGCTCATATCTGCAGTCAGTCTGCCAGGGAAACGCACACACACACACACACACACACACACACACACACACACACACACTGCTGTAGAACCATAAAACTGTGTGAGTGTCAGTGATTGTTCAGGTGATCATGTGTGCTTCAGTCTGCTGGCCGCTCGTCGCTGTTGACACTGTTACCTGTGTGCAAACCTTGGGGCGGTAAACGTCACGCGTTCACAGCAGCCATTTGTTTTTGCGTGGATGTGATTTCAGGCTGCATCACTGTGACGCTGTGTGTCCACCCTGACACACCTGTGTGCCCGCTCTGACACACCTGTGTGCCCGCTCTGACACAGGTGTGTGGCCGCTCTGACACACGTGTGTGGCCGCTCTGACACACCTGTGTGCCTGCTCTGACACACGTGTGTGGCCGCTCTGACACCTGTGTGTGGCCGCTCTGACACACCTGTGTGTGGCCGCTCTGACACACCTGTGTGCCTGCTCTGACACACCTGTGTGCCTGCTCTGACACACGTGTGTGCCCGCTCTGACACCTGTGTGTGCCCGCTCTGACACCTGTGTGTGCCCGCTCTGACACCTGTGTGTGGCCGCTCTGACACCTGTGTGTGGCCGCTCTGACACCTGTGTGTGGCCGCTCTGACACCTGTGTGTGCCCGCTCTGACACCTGTGTGTGGCCGCTCTGACACACCTGTGTGCCTGCTCTGACACACCTGTGTGCCCGCTCTGACACACCTGTGTGCCCGCTCTGACACACCTGTGTGCCCGCTCTGACACATGTTTACACCCAGAAACTGTGTGTTGCTGTTCTGACGTGTACAGACGTGATTATGCAAACAAGGATTTCACACGTTCTCCATGTGATTTTCAGATTCCAGGATATTACTGACACACGTTGGGTGTGTCGCAGAACAAATGTTTCCATCTTTTCTGTTCACTTCATCTGAAATAAGGCTTCTACTGCTGATTTACATGTGTTTCTTTATTAAAACTTATTAAAATAGAAGCTAATCAGTAGCTGCATTAATTTGCATGAGACCTGGACAGGCTGAATACAAAGAAGAAGAAGGTCTGACTTGATGTTGAGAAGTGAGAGGAGTTTACTCTTCCGCTGATCATCATGAGCACATAAATATGTTTCTTGTCTGTCTGAATGTTTGGCCGAGGCTTCCTGCATGACAAACACAACAGACCTGGCGACGTGTGTTGGAGTGACTGTTGGGACTGTGCCTGTTTACATGATGGTGGGCGCGTGTCAGTGTCGGCGCAGCGCTCTCACCGTTCGGAGCCTCCTGACCTTGAAACTTCACGTTGACGTCTGTGTGGTATTTGACACGCAGGCGTCCACTGACTCGACCTTCACTGAATCACGTGTAGGTGACACGCGGCTGCTCCAGGATAACAACACACTCATCCACAGGCACCAGGCTGGTCCGGAGTAACGCTGTGTTTATGTGGGAGACACCTGGTTCATCCTGTGTGTGTTCAGCTGCATTATGAGGAAAACTCTGCTGTCACAGTCACAGTTATGATTTAACTTTGTGTAATCACTCGCTTCTATGACTGTTCCACTAATTAACGCCATCCACCACTGGCTGCAAGACGTGTGGAGTTGCGAGTTCACATCCAGACAACAGTGTGGTTTACTGGAGACCCCAGTTCTTCATTTGCTGAGCTGTTGTCATCATGCATCACGGTGATGTGACTGAGGGGCAGTGATTTTATTAATCAGCCTCCCATCTACCCCCCCTTCACCCAGGCCTTTGACACTTTGTGCTGCAGCACATACGTGAACCAGAATAGCTGGAGACGCCCACACAGTCTGTGCTGCTCTGCCTGTTGTTGTCTCCTGCATCATTAAAATGGGGCCATTTAGGCCGAATCTGAGAGGAGCCACATGAATTTTGCTGGATGCATAAACGTCCGTGGAGTTTTTAGAAGAAATCGATAACTCCTCTGCTGCGCTTTGAGAGCACAGACGAAGGCCGCGCAGCTCTGATCTTATCCTTCAAATAATCTAAAAGCCTCTTGATGTCTTCATGTTCAGTACACGATGAGGCCCGCGGCTCATGTTACGTGATGGTTTGCTAATTGTATCTCTTTATCTTATTGTAAGAGTTTCCCTTCTGATCCATCGTCGTATCCAGGAAGTCGACTTGGTTTGAACAATCACTGACCTATGAATATGAATTTCACGAGCAGGGACCCACACACTCTGCAGTCCAGAAGCAGTCATTCATACCCGAGCATGAGTGTATTAAACAGTGCTCAGCTGTACCTGAACCCCCCATCTGCTCCACTTCCACTGCTCTGCTTCTTCTCTCTGTCACTTTGTCATTTCTCAGTTTCATGAAATTAGATGTGCAGAGAGCGAACAAAGGCTCAGACTCCGTCAACTCCGTCTCACCTCCTTTAAATCATTTTCCTGTTTGTTGTTTGTGTGCATTTGTTTATTTGTTTTCTGTTTTTAATATATTCCTCCCAAATCTGCGGTTAGCGGTGACTAACCAGTGCGTCAGGAAACTCATTGAAAAACAAACTGCACTCTGATAAAAAACATATCCTGTAGTAGGTTCACTTTTCCATTCCCCCATCTCCACCCACACACACACACGCACACACACACTCAAACACCCTGGGTGTCATGCTTTGGAGAGGTCTGGGTCAGCTCGACGTGGGAGGAATGACGACACGGAGTTTGTCGCTGAAAACAAACTTAGAAATGTAAAAACTCGGTTTCCTGCCGCTCAGATCGTCAGTGAGACGAGGAAACACACACACGCGCGCAAATTTCTGTTTGTGCTGGATGAGATTTTTATTCATATTTCAAGGACTGAACAGGCACTCAGCGTCTTCACTCTACTGTCGACAACATCGCCAAAGGAGATGTCCCCCCACCATCTGTCCCTCCACCTGCTGCTGCAGCATGAAATGAGAAGTTCGGTGCAGGAGCAATGCTCCTCAGTGTGTGTTCCCTGAATAAAAGACCTGAGCTCTGAGTTACAGGCTGCCAGGGTGTCATTCTCCTGTCGAGGCGCTGGATGAGAGATACTCATCACATCATCGTACATGAGCGTCTGCATCTCACTCATCCAGTCGTGTCAGTCTCTGAGCTCCTGCGCTTTGTGTTATTCGTCCTTCATCCGGCACCAGAACACTTAATTAGACGTCATCTCATGCCCTGGCTCTCAGCACTTTGTGTTCCACCACACCTGTTCATACATGTTTCATACAAATTACTGATTATTTTCCCGTCCCGTCTCCTTCCAGCTCTTCCACTTCTCCTCGCGGGCGTTCCCTCCACCTGACGGTCAGTTCGCTGGTCGTATCCGGTGGCAGGGCAGCCCGGCGCGTGGGGACGCCTCCATCACCCTCATCAATTCCACGCTGAATGATAATGGGACCTACACGTGCTCCGTCAGAAACCCTCCTGATGTCCACGGGTCCCCGACTTCACACACTGTGCTCACAGTCACGCCAAAGGGTAAGGCTGTGCACACACACATGCACACACACGCACACACCTGTTTAAAACCACGCAGGGCCAGTGTCTTCCCACATGTCAGAATGGGTTTCCTGCATATTTAGTCATGTGAGTCTGACAGCAGCATGGCAGCAGTCACATCTGGACCCTAATGACTGCACACAGACGCATTTCATTTCATTTCATATAAGATCACATCCATCCTGTTAAACCTGTGATTATTGCTCTTGTCCTGATTTCAACTCAGACACACACAGTGTGTCACACACAGTGTAAACACAGACAACTTCAAGCCTCCACTGTCTCAGACGTCTTTTATACTGCAGCCTAATCCCAACATCGATTTATATGTAAGCCCGACATGATGTTAGCCGGCTGATACATGTTATCCTCCCTCTGCTGTCAGCGGCAGGGATGTAGTGGAGGGTAACTCTTCAGTTTACTTTCTTTGTTTTTAATCTAAGTTTATAGTCGTCATCATACAGAGAAGGATCAAACCAAATGAAGATGAGTGATATCGGGGTTTCTTTAAAGCAGTACTTTCACATTCATGTCTGCTGCATTAATGGCGTCACATGATCAACCATAGTTTAAAGCTGCAACACGCTCAAATTGACTGCATGCTGAGTTAACTGGGAGCCAAGTGCATGAATGCATTACAGCATGCTACGCAGGGCGTGTTTGATGCAAAGCAGTGAGATTCAAAATGACCTGGTTAATATGTATGTATCTGCAGCCAGCAGCTGATTAGCTTAGCATAAAGGCTAACAAGAGGAAACAGCTAGCCAGCTCTGCATAAAGCTACGAGCTAACAGCAGCTCTTATACTCAGTAACAGACACTTTATATCTGGCATGTTTATTTCCTGGCTGAGAGCTGTTGCCGGGCAACCAGTGATGACTCCAGGAACTGATTCCAGCCAGTGAGCAGTGCAGCACAGAACCACACGTAAAGGGCCGGTGGCTGTTTTCACTCCTTACACGGGATGTTTTAGACAGTTTATATCAACTGAAAGAAGGAGCTTTATATCGGTGCTGGTAGGCAGCACTGAGCGGAGCCGAGCTGCCTGCTCCCACCTGTTTCCAGTATCTATGCTAAGCTAAGGCTAACAGGCTGCAGCTACGTATTTACTGGACTGGGGTGAGAGAGGTGTCTGTGTTTCAATAAACATCTTTACAAACTGCTGAACTCAAACTTTAAAAACAACATCATCAGTTTCTGAAATGGTTGTTGTCATATTTACTTATTAAACTGGTAAGAGTAAGTGACTGTGTGTGTGTGTGTGTGTGTGTGTGCGCGCGCGCGCGTGTGCGCTCTATATGGTGTGTATGTCCAGCATGTGTCTGTGTGAGTGTGTATGGTGTGGTGTCCCATGTGTGTGGTCATAAACAGCTTGTTAATGTGTGTCTAATGACCTCACATCCTCCCCCAGTGCCCAGCATTCGCTTCTCTGATGTTGCGGTCCTCCTGGCTTTCATCCTCCTCCCCTCCTCTATCATCACGCTCATCCTGATTGGACGGATGCTCTGTCCTAAGAAACAGCGCAGCCAATCGAAGGCCTACAGATCACCCATAGAGGTCACAGAGGGGTGAGGAGATTTATTTGACCAATCAGTGGTGTGGGTCTCCCGGGGGCAGTCGTGGTCCCTGCAGGCTGTGATGGTTACAGATGTGCCTCTGGGTTTCTGATCTGATGAAGGTCAAACAAGAACGAGAGTCAAAGGTTTGGTTTCACGGCGTTTGTAGTGGAAAGGTGCCGTGAATCAGTGGAGTCCTGATCTGTCTGCAGTCAGCTCATCCACAGGCTGCTGTGCAGTGCCGCAGTGATCTGCTCTTTGGCTGATGTTAAACAGGCCGGTGCTGCTCTGTCACAGATCCTGTAAATTACAGGGACAGGATTATATAAACAAGCAGCTACAGTATGTTTTATTATTATTAAAAAGGCCTGTTCGTCCTTCACACAGTCTGTCACTGCATCGTTTATTCTTCATGTTTAAAGCTGTTTTCGCTGCACCGAGGTGTTGGATCTGCAGCCTTACCTGCACCTCCCTGTTCTCTCTACATGGAGCTCAGAGTAAAGCCAGTGAGATGACCCTGCTCACTGCAAACCGCCCTCAGTGTCTTCTTACAGCAGGAAACATTTTAAAAGTGTAGCTGAGCAGAATCAGTTTGTGGAATAAGCTGATTTGCTTTCTTGCCAAGTGTCAGATGAGAAGATTGATTTCTCATTATTGAAATCTGAAGCTGGAGCCAGCAGCCTTTCAGCTCACCCTAAAACTGTAGCTTAGCTAACATGAGACGGGTGGAGACAGAGTCCTGCACAGCTGTAAAACATCATTTTGACACTGTCAGTTTGCTGAGCTCAGGTACTTCTAGTGTAAATCAGTAAAAACAACAACAACACTGATGTTTACATCATGTAAATACAGTGTCCATGGGCTTTTTCACTGTTATTATGAGTGTGATGATTGTCGTGCGTCTCGTCTGAACTGTCCGTCCTGCTTTCGTCAGGGAGGAGTACGGCATCCACCCACCGGTAAAGAGGCCCTCGTGCTGTGACCTGTGTCTGATGGTAGAGTACACAACGTTCATCATGTCACACTGTCCTCCAGCACATGAATAACTTCAGCTCATCGTGTCTGCCACATCCGACTCATATTTAATTTTACATACCCTCCATGTCTGACAACTCCAGGCTTCATCAAATATTGATCTTTCCAGTGTTGCTGTGTTGTGTGTGTGTGTGTGTAGGTGTGTGTGTGTGTGTGTGTGTGTGTGTGTGTGTGTACACACGTGTACGTGCCTGCGTGCACAGCTTTCATCTGACCGTCTCTGGTTCTCTGTCCAGGAGTTGGAGGATGAAGAGGGCTATTACAACCTGAAGAAGAGGCCTCCTGTGGATAAGGGCTACGCTGAGTCTCAGTGCTAGAGCCCCCTGCTGGCTAGGTGATGTAACTGCACCCTCACACACAGGAGGGACTGGGTGCAGATGAAAGCTGGATTTGAGTCGTCGGTGCCACGGTCAGCCACTCACACAGTCACGGTGCTGATGTTTACTCTCTGTGGTGACCTCTCTGGAGTCGTGTTTGTCGTAATACATCTCCAGCATCATATTAACTCTATCAGATGTGTCAGTGATTCGATTTAACTTCTACCCACAAGCTCCTAAACTTCCCACGGCATCTGAACAGCCCGCTGCTGTCCTCCACAGCGCTGACGTCTTAGTTCCTGGATGTTAGAGCTTGTGGTGAGGTATGATTTGTTTATTGTGCATGAGCAGCTGGTGTGGCTCTGTCAGCTGCCAGCGAGCGAGCACTATGTATATTTTTATATCTTGATGAATTACACGTGTTACTTTCTTATTGTGAAGGAGATAGATACGTTTTGTCTAATTTATTGTGTGTTAGAGCGGCTGTGTGGACGCTCGGCACGTCTTTGTCATTATATCCTTTAAGGTATGGACAGAAATTAATCGCTTTGACACACACACACACACACACACACACACATATATTTACCTTTGTACATTATTTTACCATTTCATGACGTCACCCTCAGCAGTACACGTGTGTGCATCACCTTGCTTCTCAGTAAATCTTTGGGCCTTGGTGGATCTGTTTGTCTGTGTGTTTGACATGATTTCTGGATGTGCAGCTGTGCTTTGTTTGTTTTCCTGCAACATATTTGCATAAATAAATAGTTTAAGAGCAGTTTCGTTTGGCTTTGTGAGGGGAAGAACATGGCTTCTTAACAAGATGCTCCCTGAGAGTTAATAAAAATGATTTGTTCATTAAACTGAAGCGTCTTTGTCAGCAAACAGCGAGGCTTTGTTGGTAAAGCTGATTGCACGCGACCACCATTTTCTCCTCGGCTCCGTCTTTGTTTGGTCTGTTGCACTATTCATGACTGTGGCTGAATATTCCTTTAAAAACTCTGAGGACAGGCTGGAGTCTCAGAGCTTCGCTCACAAATTGCAGCAGCATCTGTTTCATCTAAGCAGTCGCGGGACTCGAGAGTCATGAAAGGACCTAATGAAAAAGCCACCAATGAAACAATAAGTCCTCATTCTGTCTCATTCCTCCTCTGTTTCTCATTCAGCTCATTCATGCCCTCTAGGTTTTAATAATTCACACGCTGCTATGGAGGAACAATTATCATTCCTGCTTCATCTGAACTACCATGGCAACAGCTTCCTCATGTCGAGCAGAAAAATGGAAAAATTAAAAATTGATTTAAGAAAGAAAACATGAGGTCGACCGCCTGGGCTCGGTTTTCCAGGACAAATGCTTGCGTGTGTGTGCGTGTGCGGGGGGGGGGGTCTGTAGTCCCCATGCAGACAGGATGTCATCATCACAGGTTTATGGGCCCAGCGTTGATCCATGCTGCACTTCTTCGTCTAAACGCCCCAACAACCAGACTCTGAAGTGAAACTGTGACGGTGAGTTCAGCAGAGAGGGTCCCGTCCTGTCAGCTGATGCTCTGATGCTCTGCAGCTTCTCTGCAGCTTCTCTGCAGCTTCTCTGCAGCTTCTCCTCATTTCTACACATTTATCTCAGCTGCTTTTGTCGCTGCAGGACGGGAAATGTTATAAACACAAACCAGCTCCTAAACAGAAGAAGCCAGACCCACCAACGCCTGCTAGACCTCCAACCAGCTCTGCCCGCCGCGGGGGCTCGTGTCCGGTGAGTGCACACTGTAAGGTAAGGGGCATCACACTCAGACTGAATGAAACCACCTGATGATGTTACTGATCAGGAAGTATTGAGAGTTAAAACCATAGTGAGTCCGTCTCTGTGCTCGTGGGCTGGCACCTGTGTGATGTGTGAGTGCACCTGCTCAGTGGAAGTGCACACCTGCTCCACTTATATTTCATTAATGCTGCTGAGTAAACCTTTGATTTTCACCCTCTGGGTCGATGACCCGCTGCCTCCCCTCACAGCGGGGAGGGGACCGACACAGAGAGGGAGCGTGGGGGCAACAGGGATTTTAAAGGCACAAGAGAAACTTTGCTCGAGACATTGATACTAAAGCTAAAGTTTGTCAGTGGACAATGAGACATACGCCTGATCTCTTTCATCCATCTGCAACAGGAAGAGCAACTGAAAATGAAGTGAATCTGTCAGTTTGTGGTGTTTATTAGAGCCGAGACGTGGAGCTTCTGAAAAACAATACTGGGGTTGCGCTTCGTTGTATGCAGACAGGACAGGAAGTCATCAGCGCCGGTGTAGCACAAAGACACAAAGAACAAAGAACAGGACGATGCAGTGGAGACGTCCTGGTCCAGAGGCTGAGCTCAAACAGACATTTCCCTGTGTAAACCCGTGTGTCCCTGGTTAAACGGCAGGTTGAGTATCTCACTTTGACTGAATTGTTCTGGTTTCTGGGATGAAGTTCACTGAAAACTCGTGTGCTTCAGAAATCCTGACAGAAACAAGCGCGAAGCTTCGAGCATCAGGGGTTTGACCTTTTTCCCTGTGTGGAAAACTTTGGCTACAGCAGAAACAGAACATGTGCTGCAGCATAGAGTCTGGCCCTGACTGTGTTTAGGAGTAATCCTTGTTATTGTAAAGCAGGTGGAGGTGTTTTGTAAAACCAGTCCGTCACAGTGAGTTTATATGTATTGCCTGTTTATTTTCCTCCATTCGGCGCGGCGTTTGTGTTTGGTTCATGTGAGCTGACACATAAAAACCCAGCCAGCAGCAGAAAAATCATGTTTGTTCCATGTTTTGACCTAAAATTCAAAGTTTCAGGCAGATTGTCCTCTCTCTTTACGCTCGTCTGTCAAAGCGTCTCTGCACGTCTCAGCCTGGCTGCACTGCAACACTTGTCTTTGACATTTGGTGCCATCAAAGCCTCAATAACATCTGCTCAACAGTGAATCATTTTCTTGTGCGTGACATTTCACCAGCTCCCACTTATTTATTTCTTTCCACTGGTGCTCGGCAGTAATAACACTCATAACGTATCATGTCCAGGCCCGAGCGCAGGTCACTTTGCAGGTAATAATAACAATAATCCGGCCTGTGTTAACTGTTCACTCTGTAATCTGTGTAATCAAAGATCAACACCAGCACACGACAGGTGCATACCACTCAAACATGCACACATTTCATGTTTTATTTTCATATTTCTGAGATGTTTGATCTTCGCTCTGAGGAGCTGACTCCTTGTGGAGGAACGGTTTCAGTTAGCGGACGACCTGATCTGTGTTGAAGGTCTTTGAAGAACAGAGTGTGAAAGCTCAGGATTACTTACACTGGGGAACAATTTGAAAAAAATGTTCTGTTGAGTTCGATTTTTATGCTGATTAAAACTAAAATTGGCATGCTGATTCCAAAACTGCAGTCAGTTTTTATTCTAGCACGTCAAGTTTTTTCTCCACAGCTTACCCTCCAGATAAGCAGAACTCCACTGATTAGCTGTAGTAGTAGTAGTAGTAGTAGTAGTAGTAGTAGTGTACATATGATGGCTGACTATTGTTGGAGCATCAAACGCGATAGTCCTCAAGTTGAACACTCCAGAAAGAGCTATAAACGTACATTTTTACTTTAACTACTTGCACACAGTTATAATTACAGTAGCCATATCCTTTGTAAAAACATAATACTGTTAAACATTGCAGTCATGCCTGTTTCTTTCATATTTCAATGCATGTCAATATTTGAACATTTTTATAAAACAAGCACATATCTGTTAAGTACAGTATTTTTCATATGTTTTAAGAAAACGGGGATCCTACAGTTCAAAAACTTGACGTGATAGAGAAAAACTGAGATCAGTTTTGGATTCCGCACCCAAAAATGAGTTAAAGACAGCTGTCAGACCTAACTCAACAAAAGCTGTGTTCCCCAGTGTTATCGCCCCTTGACTGTCACACATTATCTGAAGTATTTCAAGGCTTCATTACGTCTCAGGATGAATAACTCGCCTACAGTCTGGTTTACATAAGCTTTAGATGAGACACGCTGCCTGGCATGTTCCACAGCACACGTTAAATACACTCCTCTCTGCAGTGTTAGCATCGATAGCCTGAGTCTTGCTCTGAGGAGCCCACCTGGATGAAATCAGCTGTGAACCTCCTCATCAGGGCCGATGAACTGATGATAAAGAGTGTGGTGAATGTGGCTTTCACCTCGGCGTTCCAGGATAACGTGCAGCTGGTAAATTGCATGTGAATCTCACAGATTCGGTGACCTTTAACAGAGCGAAGGAGGAGCTTCATCACAGTCAGGCTGAAAGGACAGACTGCGTTGCCGGTGTTCAGACAACAGAGTGCAGTCAGGGGTGCAGCAGGCAGGATTCCCATGCAGAAACATGTAGAAACAGGCCTGGCTCATATCTGAATCAGCATCAACCCACTTAGCTTCAGACAAACAGGGAGCACAGTGAGTAACGGTCTGCAGCGTGGCCTCGTTCTGCAGGCTGTTCCTGTAAGAAGGCACATTTGGAGGTGACTCGGTTACTTCAAACGATGAGGATAACTAACACTAACACTGGACGAGGAAACTGACCTGGAATCAGCTGACAATGACAAGTGACAACAGCAAACTGGGCGTCCCACTTTAGAGACTCCATATTTATTAATAAGCTGCAGTGAAATGTTGAGAATGACTGTAATCACAGAAGCAGCAGCAACCTGCAGCACGGTGTCAGGACAGCGCTCCGACAGCTTCTCGATACAGCGTCAGGTCATCGATCTCTGTGGTCGGTCCGGCAGCAGATTCAGCTGCTTAACAGGATGATCAGATGAATGGACATATATTAGCATGCTAAGACGTTGGGATGAGGAGCAGATCCTGGGTCAGTTTGCAGTCAACTGCTGGCCACCCGGCTGCAGTTCCACATGCACTGTTTTCAAAGACCAGCCCACACACTCGCTCTCCGTTTCTGTGGCTACCACCGCCCCGGCCTCGGCTTGATTTGGCTCTCGGGGATTTGAGTGTTTGGATTTTCCTTTTTTCATTTAGACAGGCCCGATCATTCGTTGGAGGATTGTCTGGCTGTTTTTATTCCTCTCTTAAAGGCCTTGAAGCCGCGTTCCCAGTGTGGGGATTTGATTTGAAGTGATTTGCCACTTGATGTTTAAATGTTGTTGCTGTAAACCTTTTCAGCAGCGTGCAGCAAATAGCATTTGTGGAAGCTGGGCGATTGTGTTTGGATCCAGATCTCCAGCTAAATACGATTGAACAGCACAATATATAATTACAGACAGACGGGTGACAGAGGTAAGTCCCCAGAGCAGCTCCAGTGCTCCTCACAGGAGCTTCTCAACCTGCAGTGAGGGACGTGATGACGACGACGACGACGATGATGGTGATGGCGGTGAGCCTCCAAAGTCTGTCGTTGCTGTTCGGTCGGGTGAACATCTGGTGCTGCAGCTGATTAGTTTCGCTGTCAGTTAACCTGCTGATTATTTAGTTAATAAATGGGCTCAAGCTGAAGGGTTGCTGCTCCTGACGATCAGCTGGATGCAACAGAAGAGCAAATAAATTCATGTGAGCAGGCGACGAGCGAAGGCTGTGATGATTCACATCACTTCCAGTTTGAGTTTATCATTATTGTGTTTGTTCTCTCAGTTATTCAGCTTCTTGTTTTGGCTCCTCACCTGTCGGTTCACCTGCCTGACGTGTGTACCTGGACACTTGGATCAGGACAGAGAGCGTCAGTGTTTTCCCTGAAGCAAGCCACTTCTCTGCTAGTTATTCCAGTAAAGTGACTCAGTGGGGGCCAGTGAGCTGGCAGGTGTATGAATGTGCACCGCTGTGTGGAAGTAAAGCAGGGCAGTGCTGAGAAAGACCATGCACACTCAGCAGAGCGCTGCTTCATTACAGCGTCTGTGTCACACGGCCTGCTACAGAACGCGATGACACACGCTGATGATGTCGTACAGCCAAGTGATGGTGCTACATGTGGCTGCGTGGAGGCAGCGACCACCGGGAAGCCGGTGCCTCAGCGGTGCAGGTTAATGATTTCCCCTCAGTGAACTGGATGTGGAATAATCCTGTAAGAGAGAAGAATGGCAGAGCACAACCCCCCAGGACCCTTCCTCCCCCTCTTCCCTCCATCATCCTCCCCTCTCTCTCTCTCCATCCATCCTCCTGCTCTCCATCCCTCCCTCCATCCTCATTGTGTCTGTAGCATCTGCTGGTGCGCGCCGGTGTCAGAGCGGGGGTGGGGACTCTTCTGACACCACAGTGTGTGTGTGTGTGTGTGTGTGTGTGTGCGTGCGTGTGTGTGCGTGCATTATGAAAGACAAACACAGAGTGTGGGTGTTTGCATGAGCATGCGCCTGCGAGCCTCACTGTACGGTAATGGTTATGAATGTGGTTGTGGGGATAATGCATGCGCTGTGCCCGCTCATTAAACCAGACTGTGTGCAAATGTGGGCACGCAGGGGGGAGGAAAAAAGGGGGAGGGAGAGAGAAAGTGAGGCAGTTTGCCTCGCCTGCCTGTCTGCCACACCCGGCCCTCTTGCTTCCTCCTCCTCCTGCCTCCATCCCTTTCTCTCCCTCCATCTCTCTCACACACTCCTCCTCCTCCTCCTCCTCCTCCTCCTCCTCTGCTCTTCTAGTCTATCTGCTGGTGTTTCCATGAGAACAGAGAGCGCTGGGTATGAGGGGGGGTGGGTTGGTGGTGCGGGTGACGTGTCCTAAGAGCACAGAGTGTGTGTGTGCGTGCATGCATCCGTGCACACGCCTCGCGATCATCACTGCTCTCTTTCACACGTCTCTCCTGGCGAGAGCTGCTCCCGGCTGTGCCAGAAAACATGCTTTTGGCATCGCCGTGGCAATTTGGACGCGGAGCTCGCAGGCTCATAACAGTAATCAGAGACCCAGAGAGTGTATAACACACAGTCTGAGAGGGAGCCTGAGGAGCAGACTCCCATTTCTTTTCTTTTTTAAAAAGACACCTCCTCCTGTGCATGCAAGGGGAGGGGATAAAGTGGGGGGGCAGAGGTGGGACGGAGAGAAACAAAAATAAAGCACAATAAAAAAAGGAGGAAAGCAAAAACTGGAAGTATCCAGTCAGTCTTTTTAGGGTGGGGCCGCAGCTTTTGCTGGAGCCAGGCTGAAAGAGGAGGGGAGGAGGGGGAGCAGGGGGGCTGAGAAGATGTAGAAGAGAGGAGTGCTGATCTAAAAGAGGTGGGGGGTTCATCACTATGAGCAAGAGGAGGAGGAGGAGGAGGAGGAGGAGGAGGATAGTGTGAAGGGAAGAGGGGAGGAGAGAGGGATGGAGGGAGTGCGGGGAAGGGAGGGGTTTAAAGGGTGGGCTCGTAGTCATTGTCAGGCTGCGAGAGAGAGAGAGAGAGAGAGAGGTGCGCCCAGGCAGACCGACTGAAGAGCGTGTGTGTGCAAACTGGGATGAGTAAATGCACTGGGCGGCTTAGCTGTTGATACAGCCAGAGAGAAAGAGAGAGAGAGTGTGTGTGTGTGCACGAAAGCGAGCGAGAGAGCGAGCGCGCGAGAGAGAGAGAGGGTGAGAGAGAAGAAGTGAAAGGGAGGAAAAAGGGAAGAAAGAAGCAGAGAAGAAGAAGGAGGAGGATACAACAACTACAACTATGCTGTGCTGCATAAGAAGAACCAAACCGGTAAACTGCTCTGATTCGCTTCCTCTCTGTTTTCTGCTGTTTTCATGTGACAGATTGATGCATCTCACCTCTGAACTTTGCTCCTGCTGCTGTTCAGTCAGATCAGGCTGCGCGAGGAGGGATTAGACAAAACGCTGGTGTAATTTCCTTTGACTCGGGGCCTGGCTTGTCTTTACAGAAGTGTATCCACAGAGCCCAGACACGCCTAGTTAATGTGATTATCCCGCATGAATGGATGTTGCCACAATGCCTCTCAGACCTCACACTGTACTTGCAGAGATGCTCCGGACTGTAAGTGGATGTCGGGCAGCTGGGCTTTCCCTCATATTGATCAGGCACTTGAAAAGTGAAAGATTAGTGAAAGGTGCTCGATAGGCGCTGTTTGGTCTCTGCCCTGAAATCCAAAACACTCCCTCCTCTGTTCAGGAGCTCAGCAGATTCCACCATCGTTAGTGAGGATTCGTGCTAATTGGACCGACCTATGTGCTGTTAATTGGTGCCTGAAACGAGGGTCTCGGTGTCTTTTGTGAGCGTGTTATCTTGAGCGCAAGCGGGCGACACAGGAAAGTAAATTTCCACAGAGAGGAAAAAAAGGGCGGGGTACGGACTGAGTGAGCAGCACCATCATGTCAGGGGCCTCGGGGGAATACAATGGGAATAAATGAGTCTAAATGGATTATCATAGCCCTCCAGCTTTATAAGTGGATGCTGTCAGTGGAGGGTACTATGAAGTGTGCACTCGTTTAAAGGGTGTGAAAGGGTGGCGTTGGGGAGTTTATAACAACCCGTGGCCGCTCTCAGTGGCCGGGAATATTCAGGGATGAAGGTGTAGCACGGAGCGGGTGGGTCTGGGCAGTGGAGGGGATGCTGCCACTCGCCTGTGCTTCACTGTATTTCAGCAGCTATCACGGTGGTTTTGTGTGTGATCAGGGCCAGTCTCCTGCTGCTATCTCAAACTGAGTATGATTTTATCGGACTTGTATCACGCTGGATTCCGATGGCACTTGATTGCTTCTTAAATGTTACTCTGGATGAGTCATATTAGCTCTGGCAGGCATGAGAGAGAGAAAGGAAGCAGGGCTGAAAGACGTGCAGGAAGATCAGGATGCAGAGAGGCAGGCAGGGAGTGGTGTGTAGCTGGTGCACATGGAGGTATGGATGGTAAGGGGCGGGGGGGGGGGGGCCTGACGGGCAGAGAAACAGAGGTAAAGAAAAAAGGTCTGAGGCAGGGAGGGAGGCTGCACGCTATGGCGGGAGGAAGGGAGAGGCAGGCATGCAGCACAGCAGAAAGACAGAGGGAACAAAAGTGGAGGGAGGCTGCAGCCGGCAGGAGCTGTGGTGGTGACATCGTGAGGGATGTCGGTTGGAGCAGTGGAGCAGGCGCAAAGGTGTGAAAGATCAAAGAAAAGGAAGCCGGCGCGCTGCACACTGCAGCCATGTGGGTGAGGCACCGGCTTTTCCCACACAACGCTGTCGCTGCCTCGAGCGCGTGCGTCTCAGCACAGGGAGAAGGATCCTCCCGGCCTGCGAAATGAATCCAGACAGGTCTTCCTCAAACTCTTCCTCCATCAGCAGGCCTACCCAGAGCTGCCATTCCCCCACAAAGCCGGGCTTTAAATCCCACCCGTAGGTGCTCTTCTCCAACTCCGCCCTGACTCCATCCTTAATCGGCTCCCAGCACCAGGACCGTACCTGCCTCTCCTGTCCTGATTCCGCCTCCACTTTCAGCTTCAGCTTTAGTTATTAAGTCAAGACCAAACTCCAGAATCAGGACCCGGTCTGCTTAAGACTATCTCCTCTCTTACTGTGGCTCTGCATGCGCTCAAAGCCCCTTCCCCAGCCAGAGCCACAGCCCATATTTTAGTGGCTGCCCCCCCCCCCCCCAAAAAAAAAACCCCTCGTGTCCAACCCTATAGCCCCTCTGCTCCTGCTGCTCTTGCCCCTTTTCCTCTGCCTCACTGCCCCTCTCCCCGTCCTCACCCCTTATGAGATCAGTGGCGATTGCAGAGCCTTTGTTCAGGCAGAGAGTCAGTGTAATTGAATTAAAGGCAGCTCCAGAGGATGTAATGACGCTGGCATATGGCCGCTTATTAGTTGCTTCAGAGCATCTTTTCCCGGGCCGTCGTAAAAGAAACAGAGCATCCTTTAACATCGCTCATCAATTTCCCATCAAACGACAGAGAGAGAGAGAGAGAGAGATGGCGAGCGGGGGCTGTGGCAGTCACCACCTGAGCCCCCCCTCTCCTCATCTGCAGGAGATAGCTGGCTAAAAGGGTGTGGTGCTCGACTGTGTCTGTGCGTGTGTGTGTGAGGGAGAGAGAGAGAGAAAGAGAGGGAGAATGAGTGGGTAGCAGTTCAGTTCAGTGAGGAAGAGAGTGCAAGACGACAGAAAGAGAAGGAAGGAGAGGAGACGTTCAGCAGCAGCAGACAGCAGCCAGTCTCTGCTCTTTGGTGTCTGGATGCTTCCTGCAGAACAGCAGACAGCCGCTGAAATCCTGCTGGCTTTTTAGGAGAGAGGTGTCATCGCAGGAAGTATGTGTGCCACCGTCAGGGAGGCTAATATTATCCCTGCGCCTGCTCGGCATCTGTGCTAATATGACAAATGTTGGTGGAGTTTTTCCATGTGATTTAAATTGGCCGCTGCGCTGTATATTGTGTTACTGATAATATCTGCTTTAATGGACATAAATCTCCAGTATTTACACGTCAAAGTGGAGTTAAATCAAGTGAATTCAGCAGCTGCGCTTGTTGGGTTGGTGATAAAAGGGCCTCTGCAAAGCACCGTTCTGTAACTCCACCGTTATAAAAGCAAATATTACCTTTAATATCCCTCTCCCCTCTTGCTAGCGGCGTTCGATCCAGGGCTGGGCGGAGCGGCGAGGTGAAAATGGAGTCTCCTGCTTCAGTGGATCAGAATAAAATTTTAAAAAAACCCCAAAAGACATGATTATATGCACGCCTGCTGTGTGCATTAGCGTAAGTTGTGCTTCTGTGGTATAAAGCCCAGCATAAAGCCCACCTCTCCAGCGTGTCTTCCCCTGTTTCACCCCCCCCCCCTTCCTGAAACAAGCCCCTAATGGCAGTAGCAATGAGGCAGTGGGAAGGTGGCGGATTGTTACTGTGTGTCACCATGGGGGGATGGTGTGTGTGTGTGTGTGTGTGTGTGTGTGTGTGTGTGTGTGTGTGGTTATGGATCTGTCGGTAAAGCCATTGACTCTCGGGTGTGGTTCTCACGACAGCCGGTGCCCACCCAAGGACAGAGACAGGCAGGGAGGGAGCAGGGACTGCAGCCGATGGGCAGTAATAGACACATCCAGCTGTCAGATGATGCACCGAGCACATCTCAGCACGGTCATTTATTACCCCCACAGACAGACACACGAGACAAGACGGAGGCGTTTGTCCTCTGGTGAACGGCACTCTCGTATTCAGATGACTTAACCTGTGCTGGGCTTTTGTACATTTAGATTCTGAACATGGCGATGGCAGCCATTATTTGTCACCTACATACTCTAAAGTGTCCTGCAGCGGGCTTTTAATGTTCCTACATTATACTGTTACTATCATAATTGCAGAAGGATCGCATAATCTGTTTTACAATCATGCAAGAAAAGCACTTTGGTACTGCAAACATTCCAGTTTTTGCTGTATAATAAAAACACTTTTCACTGGTTAATGTGGTGTATCTATGGCAACCAGAGAGACCATGCTGCAGGAGGAAACACCGCGGGCTAATTGGAATAAGTCACTTGATTAAACTGATAAAGCAAATATGTTGTCTCACTGCAAATGAATGGGGGAGGAGCGCTGGGGTGAGGGCGTACAGGGAGTGTACCTTGCACCTTTGGGAGGTGCTGCTGTATTTATGAATGGGAGCGTGTGCCGCACACACGCACAGTGCAACAGCGCCTGCAGGAGACAACGTGACCGGGGTTCACTTAACAGTCAGAGTCCTCAGGAAGCAATTGTTAAAGGATTTGCAATAATGTTTTCATGTTTAGACGATATGAGATTTTAATGGAGGCTCAGTCTCAGCCGTTAAGCCCCGCTGCATTGTATATTGCAGCATAATAAGTTTGATCTGACAGGTCAAAGCGGCTCGGCCCTGAATCTTACGGTCCACGGAAAGAGACGGCAGCGGTCGGATTATCACAGCGCAGCACTTCCGACGGGGATGCACAGACATACTATGTCAATAATTCAAATGATGATGCTACAGCTGTGGTCAGAGCACGTTGGCCATCTTTCCTCCCGTCATCTTTTGCTGACATGACATCACCTGGACTCTGCTGGGGCTTTATTACATTTGCACTCAAACACACCCAGACCTCTTGATTTAAATGACGTCCCCCTCTGTTCCAATAATGATGTCATAGCCCCATATTCCCAAACACCCTCATCCATCGCCTCCCCCTGCTCCCCCCCCCCCTCTGACTCACTGTAATGCAGCCAGTAAGTAACTCTGCTCAGAGTTAAGTGCTCGGGTCAGTTTTTTTGGCGATTGTAAGCACCGGTGAGATCAGACATAATAAAAGCTGAAACAGCCGCTGGAGACCTGCATATTATTGAGAGCAGAGGGTGTGTCTGTGGTGCTTTGTCTGTTGCTGTCTGCTCCAGGAGCTGGACACTTGCTACAGTTTATTCCCACGTTTAAGAGCTGATTGTAAAGCAAACAGGTATACACACAAATCAGTGTCTTTGCCTGAAAATCCACTCTCTCAGTCTGCACAGTCTGTGTTTTTAATATAACACCATACACAGTTGCTCCAGGAAGATGGAGTGTGTTAAGGGTTGTAGGAGGGCCAGGGCAGGATTTACACCCTGAACCCTGGGGATGGGCATGTGAATGAAGGTGGAGGAGGAGGAGGAGGTGGACAGACCAACACAGCTGCACCTTGGCCTCTCTGCTCCAATATTGGACTGACACACTGACCCTGAAGAAGACATGTTGGTTTAGAGCCTCTGGCTCTTAAATCAAGTGACACATATGTGATTCCTCACACAGGCAGCTGTCCCGGTCGAGCCTCATATCCAATGTAATGACACCATCAGAAACAGAGGGGGCTCAGGAGCTTACGGATGCAGCTACACCTGGAAAATCACTGGCCTTAAACTAGATGCTGCTGCTCAGTGACACAGACCGCCAGCATTGATACACACACACACACACACACACACACACACACACACACACACACACATAACCCCTGTGGCCCCCCCACTGGCCCCACGCCGCTGCATCACACACAACCCCTCCTTAACCATGCTGATTGCTCCTCCTGATTTATGAGTTCCTATTGGCCCGCTCCCCTGAGGGGTCAGGTGCACTGCCAATCAGGGTGACATATAGTCTTTCAAAGCACCAACCAGCAGACAGCGCCGTGATGAGTTAGCACTCTGGTTGTCAAGGTAACCTTTGATGGTTGGGAGGGGTATGTCAGTGAATGCTGAGGAGATTCAAGCAGGCAGCTCGTTCCCTAGCAGCCGGGGATGGAGCTGCAGAAAGCGACTGTACCCAGAGCGCAGAGAACAGAGCCCGGCTCATTATTTTGGAGAAAGAGCCTCGGTTTGAGCGCTCACCTCTTCTCTGCTTACGACTGTGCAGCCGTCATTAGCAGAGAGAGCAGCAGCGCTGATGAATGCAACAGAGAGGGTCTGCATTTAACTTGAATTATTCACTAAATCCATTTCAGCAGCATTATCAAGAGGACAATATCAGCCTCACGCCGGGACTGAATAACCGCCATAAATGCCTAGAGTCATTTGTCGTGCCCCAAATCCCAGTGTGTCCAATTCATTACGTGGAGACAATACACACACACACACACACACATTATTCTCATGATTCACAATGGCACCTGATGGACACAAACACTCACAGGTTCTGCAGGTTTCACATCGTTTGGCGACTGACGCTGCAGCGCCTGCATGCTCCTTTGACTCTTTGTGTTTGCTTCATGTTGCTCGCTCACATTCATTTACGGTGCACATTTAAGGCTTTTGATTGGTCAAAGCTTGGCCACAGAATGTTTTACCTTGATTTGTTTGCCTGTTCATTTTGACTGTACTGATTCATTTTGTTTCAGTGCTCATCATTCATTCTTTGATTTGATTTGATTTCTTTTCATTAGATTTATATGACATAGCACAACCCACTATTTGATGGACAGCTACTGTATGGATCCAGTTACTGAAGGTAATATCATGGAACCCCTTTCAATATTACACTGTGTACTGTTCCTAACCCTGCTCCTCATCCAGTCCTACACTCTGACTCAAGTCCAGACCAGTCCTGAAACCCTGACCCGCCTTTTTCCCAGTCTGTCAGTCTGCAGTTAGAGCTATAAAGACTTCCCTTCACGAGTTAACAAATATACCACCTCTCATAGAGAATTACCTTTGTCTTCTTCTGACTCCTAACCTTCCAACTCTTGACCTATTGTACTTATCTTAAAAGTTCACCAGCATGATATTTGGGGATGATCATCCTCAGGCTACATGTCCCCACAGCACAGGGATTCTTTAGTTTTAGCAGAACAGACAGTGCTTTGACTCACTGGTTTCCAGTGGACCTGCATGATGGCGTACACCGCTCACAGGAGATATGAACCAGTTGTTTCCTTTGTCTTTGCTACCAGGTGGAGAAGAATGAGGAGGCGGACCAGAAGATTGAACAGGATGGCACCACCAACAAACCCGAGGACAAGGCCCACAAGGCTGCCACCAAAATACAGGCCAGCTTCCGTGGACACATAACTCGGAAAAAGATGAAAGACGGAGAGGAAGAGAAGGAGGGAGACAGTCCTGCTGCTGCAGAGGAGGCGACGGAGGGAGGAGAGGAGGCAAAGACCGCGGAGGGAGAGGAGGCACCCGCAAAGGAGGAGGAAGCTGCGGGAGAGGAGGCCAAGAAGGAGGAGGAGACGAGCCAAGCCAAAAGCCCGGTGGCAGACAAGCCAGCTAACTCTCCTGCAGCTGCTGCTGCCTCTCCTGCGGGTGCAGCGACGTCTCCTGTAGCAGCAGCACCCGCTGCTGCCTCTCCTACGGCTGCCACAGCGCCCTCTGAGCCCCAGAAAGAGGAGGAGAAAGCTGAGGAGAAGCCCAAAGAGGTGGAGGCCCCAGCGGCGGCAGCCAAGAGTCCCACCACAGCCACAGCTGAAGAGAAGAAGGAGGAGGAGGTGAGCGAGGAGAAAAAGGAGGAGGCCAGACAAGCCGATGTGCCTGCTGCTGTCAGCCCGACAGCTGAGAAGGAGGAGCCTAACCAAACAAAAGATAAACAAGGTATGCAGATCACGCCGAAGCCTCTCACACCCAGTCAGTGCAGGAGGCCTGAACAGCCGGCGCACAACTCAGCAGGCTACATGAGACAGACCCGCTGAGAAAGGACCAACAGCAGGGTTCAGATCCATGCATTAAAGTCTAACGTGTGTATATATGAGGGCACCGAGTTCAACGGCAGACATAATTAAACACACACACACACAGACACAGACACACACCGATCAAGAAGCAATTACTTACTGTACAATACTAATAAAGAGGAATAGGTGAGTCTCCCTGCAGTCTGCTTGGCAGGCACCACAGGAAGTAACTGCTTGTTGAGGGGTTTAAAGATCTTTGGCAGTGCTCCACCATTCGCTGGTTAACACAGCTCGATATTAGATTAGACAGCCTCGTGTCTCAGCCTCTGTGAGATGGAAACTCCATATTGATGAGGCCGGGACAGAAACGCAGGTTTGGAGATGATCAGTGAAGAACGTCGTCGTACTGAGCGCGGCCAGGTCCGTGAACATCTCACACGTCGTGCTGCGGCTGTTTATTCAAATTAAAAGACAGGTGATGGCGAACGTGGAAAACCCCTCTGATGATTCACAGCCTGCAGCAGGTCAGAGTGTTTACCTCCAACATCAGCTGACAGAGTTTAAAATAAACCATTTCATGTCCGGCTGTGAGAAGAAACTGGAAGGAGATGAAATCACACTGATACAGTAACCACCCCGGCCCCCCCTCCGCAGCCCCCCGGCCCACCCAACATGCAGTGCTTGACGCGATCTCATATTTCGGTCCAAGGACTCTCCAGACTGGGTCAGACAGGTAGTTAATGGGTATGCTCAGTCTCGAAGTAGGTGGGGTGGCCAATTGAGGAAACACACACCAACTGGAGAACTACAAGGAAACTAGGTCACCTAGGCAGCACTGTCTCCCTGTTGTCATAGTTACCACCTCGATGGGATAGCTGGCCTGCATGGAGCAGAGCGGGATAACAGGTGCTCTGATTTCAATGAATGATTAATGATCCCTATTGGTCACGATCCGCGCCGGGGAAGTCTGTCGCAAGCAAACACTTCCTGACAAAGAGCTGCTAATTAAAAACCCACTGCTGGCCACAGCCTGCCCCACCAACCAACCGGCTCAGAGAGGAAACTCATATTTATAACTAAGTCACTTGGTTGAGGTCTGTCAGAGCTCAGAGCGGAGTCACATGCACAAGGACGGCAGGTACTCTGACCCGACTGAATAATTTATTAGACAGCCGGGGTTTGATCCAGATTCTCCGCCACGGATGGTCCCTGTCACCGCTCTGACTTAGTTACATCTGAGCAAGCTGTTACCTGTTGCAGCACGGTTGACACAGCACTGCAGCATCATATGATGAACTCTATTTATACATAAGGCCTTTCACACATGAAATGCAGCCTAAGGTGCAGACGAATTAGGCAGCACTTAGACTATTAACGTACATTTTTATGTAGTGATGTAATCGAGAAGAAGACAAAACAAGTCAAAGGGTTTTTAACTTGTTTTAAGTTGTTGTTGCTGCCCTCATATTCAGACAGAGAGATAGTTTGGGTCCAACACTACAGCGAGCAGCTTCACCAGAGCTCTGAGCAGCAGAGACATTTTATCTGAGACGTGTGCTCCTCCAACAACCTGAAGTCCATGTATTAAACCAGTGGCTGCCGTGACCAAGCACCTCTGGTACAAATACACACCACTGGGAAATCACTTTATAGTAAAAGGTAACACAGTGATTTTTACCTGAGATGTGAAAGGATGATATAGCTCAGGCTGTAGTTTGTAGAGCAGTGCTGCTGTAGATACATCTCCTCTTTGGTGTTTTCAGACAACACGTCAGTTTGAGGGCGACTATAACTTGAGGCACAGTCCTCAGGTGATCGCCATCAACAGCCATGTAGAGCTGGGTGTCATGTGCATAACGGAGAGGCTCCTACTTGTCAGGAGAAGATTCACACTGAGACCAAACAGTTAGTTCATCCTTATTTTAAAAGCAACACGATGAGAATAAACAGAGGAAGAACAAACAAGATTACTGCACTTAAAACAGGACTGACAGTGACCACATGTCAGTCCTCTGGCTTCTTCTAAGTTCAGTTCCACTTTGCACTTGACTTATAGTTTCCACAGAAAGCTGTGTCATGCTCTCGTTAACATTGTTTACTGAAAACTGTGAAATCAGTGGGCAGGAGCACCCAAACATGACAGAGATCACCAGCGCCTGGGTGTTTGTTTTCCCATCTCCACTTCTAATTTGTCACTGCATCAGCAAAACCAAACCAGCATTTTAAGTCAGTGGCATCACAGGTGCAGGCGGCTGAGGTGGCGCTGATGTCAGAGTGGCAGCAATGACGGGCTCCGGCTCCGTGGATTGGGTGAAATTGCATTTACATCACACAGTTCAGTGGCTGTGGAGAAAGACATTCCCAAGTCTGTCACACTGGCTAACAAGCTAATTACCTCTTACCTGAAAGATCATGCTGTCTTGAGTCTCTCTCACACACACACACACACACACACTTACAAGCACCAGCACAGACACGACTGGCCCACTTCTCTGTCTCCATCTCTGCCTCGCCCTCGCCCTCACACGCACACACACACACACACACACACACACACACACACACACTCCATCACCCTAATCTCCAATGCAATGATGTCATGCTCTGATGTCTCCTCTTTCTATTATAAGAGTATGAGATCATGGTGGTATGACATCACCGCTCTCACTTGAATTAAGGGTTTGGCTGGGAACAATGAACAAAATCACTGAGGCTGCAGTCCTATCATCAATAAAACACACTCCACTAATGATTTTACAGACAGTGAGCAGACATAATAATCAGGTTTGTAAGCAGCAGATCAGTGTAATGACACAAAGAAAAACAAAAGCAACAATACTCAACAAACAGGATTGTCGGTGTGTCAGTGATGCATCATGGACGGTTGTTCAGCAGTATTCACCTCTCAGTGAGCCACCACTGGATGTTATTACAGCGCAGCACACTGTGGGCGTCACGCGGTATCAGATGTGACAGGCTGAGATGCTGCTGTTAGCGTCCTGATGTCACGGCTCCATTAGGAGCACTCTCCCTTCATTATTTACACAGCCGGCTTTGAGAGACAGTGGGCTTTGAGGCCCTGGGCTGCACCTTGTGACTGACACGCTCTCAGTTTTAGTGCGGCTGACATCGTGTCAACGTCATGCCCTGACATAGGTCCTTATTTTTCTGCAGGATCGTCCACCTTCTCGTGGTCTTTGAATGCTGCCTTACGCTGGTTTTGATACAGAGATCTAATGTTTAAAACATCAGAAGTAGCAGTGGACGTGTGACAGCTTTGATGTTCAGTATCTGAGAAGACCCAGAGAGATGAAACACCTCCTCTCCACAGGCTGATGTTCTACCTCTCTCCTTTCTCCACCCCACCTTTTGTCTGTCCTGTCCTCCTCCTTACATCTCGTCTCCCTCCTCTCCTCTCCTCTCCTTCTTTGCTCCTCATCCTCCCTCCCTCCACCCAGATGCTGTAGAGGAGTCTAAAGCAGAGGAGGCCACCCCGGCAGATGCAGCAGCGGAGGCCGCCGAGTCCAAGGATGACTAAGGCAAAGTCTAACCTAAAGAAAGCAGAATTAAGAGTATGAAGAATAACACAAAAACAAAAATCTTAAAAGGTTGCTCTTTGCCTTCCCGGTGTGAAGGCAGTCCGTTTCTATTTGTTTGTCATTTTTTGTGTGGCAATGATTTTCTCATGTTGGGGGAGTTTCCAGCGTGACGTTTTTTGGCTCAAGCTAATACTCTGAGGAAGTGATGATGATGATGATGATGATGATGGCGATAATGATGATGATGATGATGGCGATAATGATGATGATGGGAGGAGGAGGAGGAGGAGGAGGAGGAGGATTTGATTTGTTACATCTTCACTATCTATTGTAGGTGAATCAGTGGTGGAGTGACCGCTCCCAGCTGGACCGTCCCACGTTTAAACTGCATTGTGAATGCACCGAACTATATTTGCATCGCAATGCACGCTCTTCAAACACATTTTGCGAATTAAATCTGTACTTCTGCAAATGCACGCACAAAAACGGGCTGGTTTTAAAATGCAACTCCAGTTTTCAAACACGCAGTACAAGCGTGCTGAAAACACAGCATCGTGGGTAATGTAGTGACACATCGGACGGAGAAAAGAATGTATAATTAAACGTGGGACGTTTCCAGTTGGGAAGCTCGATCCTGAATCCAAAACACACATATAGGACACGACTATTTCTCTCTCTCTCTCTATTCAGCTTGAGTCATTCGAGCTTGGTTTACACCCCTTTTACAAACTCTGTTTACTCACATACACAGTAAAGGACCTGTTGCTACTTAAATGACATGATCATATAATAAACTATAGAAATCAGCTATAGTATTGATGTAACTGGCTCTTACATGACGATTTGTGTTCTGCCAACCAAACGTGAGAACAGTAGCATGAACCATCGAACCAGATGCATGATGGGAACTCTCCCTCTGAGAGGAACTTTTTCGCAGTCACAAAAACTTAAGAGGTGTGGCGGCTTCTTTTTGATGTCTTTGGTGTTGTTATGACAGTTTATATGAATTGGAAAAATACTCTTGCACTGATGTTACAAAAAAAAGTAAAAAAATCAAACGAACGAGCAAACAAAAAAAACTTTTCCCATGTTCCAGTGAGTGCAATGTCCAGTTTCAACCTTATCAAGGAGTTCAAACTTGTGAGAAAAAATATGAAAAAATAAAAATGGTTTCAATGTCTGTTTTCAAAATAAAGCAAATGTGCCAATTACCATCATAACCTGTGGAGTTTGTTTGAAGCCACGTTCAGGGTTTGCTTCCTCTGCGGGGGGGGGGGTCCAGCAGCCGATTAGCTTAGCTTAGCATGAGGGACAGCTGGGCTAGCTTTGTGCAGAGGTGTGAGATGTTGAGACAGGTGCTTATCCTCCAACCGATCATGACTCTGTGTTTAGTCAATGCACAGCCTGATTTAATATCAGAGTGAGAATGAATCATCTAAGCAGACACTGGAGGGTAACAGAGTATTAGTTAGATAACATGGTCCACTAGTAATGAAATAACAGTATTATCATAATAACATGAATATTAACCTATAGAGCAGCTGGTTTTCTGAACACGCAAAGGTTTCTGTGCCAGCCTCTCCTCTCTGAGCCTTCCTCCACTCTACTCTTTAAACTCTGTTAACATTTCCTTATTCGTGCATTAAGTTGCATTGCAGCTTGTAAGCGAAAGGATCAGGCCTCAGAGTCACACCCAGCCTCTCGGGATAAAACCAGTTTTGTCATATTTAAACGTCCTGCCTGAGTGCCCCTGTTTTCCCGGCTGGTGACGGGGTCGGTGCCGGACACCACCTGTAACCTGTGACGCTGCCACATCCTGCTCATCCTCGCAGTCAGAGGCTAATGATGCAGAATTATGCATCTGTGTCCTCATTCTGCCAAACACCGCGACACTGCGGGACAACACCAGGCCTGTAATGACACCTCGTGGTGAAACACTTTACTGCAGCCGTTTCCATGGCAGCACGCAGCTCAGTGGCACAGAGTCTGAGCCGTGGCGACACGGGTGGAGGAGGCAACAGCGGCCTTACCGTCATCCATGGCACAGAGAGAAGCTGGAGCATTCCCCCGGTGACGGGCTGAGACGTGTTTCTAATTTGTTTCCTGTCTGCGGACAAAAATGTCTTCCAGAGCGAACATAACAATACATATATTATTTTATTTGCATGTTACATGGTGATAAACACAACAGCACCTTCAGGATTCTGTGTGTTTCAAGCTATCTCCAAATTAAAAGAGGTTACTTGCCCCGACAGCTCAAGTCACATTCAAATACAGAACATTGAATTCAAACAACTTTATTTTGTGTTATGAACATTTTCTCATATACCTTTATCACATATCATTTTTTTTAGAAACTGACTGCAATCACCTTATGCCATAGTAAAGTAAAGTAGCCTAAAATAGAAAAGAACCAAAGAAAACAAACGAAGGAGGGACTTTGCTGAGTCGTAATCCATGATTGAATCTTCGTTTCCCCCGACAAAGGGAAGGGACGTATAAACGTGAACGTTACATTTCCTGTTTAAAGTTTTAAATGTTGAGCTGTATAAACACGATCGTATGGATTGGCTGACTTTACAACATTCTACTGTAGAAACATCATACTGTATATACACACAGAGGAGCGAAAGAAAAGAAGTTCAAACCGAGGGTTACCACGGTAACCATCAACGGAAAGTCACGAGCCGGCTGTCGGGCCGACTCGTCGTGTATCTCATGCCTCACACCGACTCCTCAGGTAGTCTTAATAATGGACAGAATCACACGCGCACAAGCCAACAGTGAAGCGATGGGGATGATTTGAGGCTCTGCTCAATAGTAAACTAGATCGCTGTATCTACAGTCTTCAGTAGATGTCTGTCTACAGGGGGTGGTGCTGTGTCCTTAGGCTGGCTGTTGGTCTCTACGAGCAATGGAAGGACGGTTGTTCCTTTTCTCTCTCGCCTTCACGGACAAGACAGAGCGCCATGGCTTTTACCGCGCTCGCCGGCTGCGTTTAACCTGCACAGACGCACAACGGAGAGGCCCACCCCACGGGAACTTCACCTGAATGGCAGAGAGTTCGGACCACGACAGTCCATTTAACGTCATGTTCCTCACACCGTCGGCCTCGAGGCAGTCAACTCTACCCATCATGCATTTGGAGCAGGTTAAAGTAAGCGCCGAGCACATTGTGGAGACCCTGCTCTGGTATCGTGTCGGGGTCTCCTCCGGGAAAAACAACTACAAAGAATAAGAGAAAGACGACAGCTCAGTTTGTCTGAGAGTCTGCCCAAGGCCAGCCCAGCTCTGCCCTGAGGTTTTCTTTTATATGCCACACATAATGAGACAGACGGACTCACTGGAGAAGACATGTAGCACAGATCGCTCTCATGCAAACTGATCATGAAGGACGAGTTCACCACGGAGTCCACATCATTCACTTCTTACTGCAGGAAGAAGACGATGCTGCCGATGAACGAGCGTCCTCAGTGTGGGCCCGCCGGGGCCACGGAGCGCCAAGAGCCTGCACACCAGCGCGGTAGAGAAACGCCAGGCGCCGAGTTAATCCGCGTCAGGGCGGTTCAGCCGCGTAAAGTTAATTTAAAAAAAGCACGCGTGACACCATGAAAGCATCCGAAACAAGCGGCTCTCCTCACTCTCACACCGACAGATCTGACTGGAAGATATCGTGCATGCTGTGGCCGATCGAGACGACGGAGACGCTGTTCGAACCTCAGGCCGACGCTGACGCTGACGCTGACGCCGCGGCCGGGCTCGGCTCTTCTTCTACACACGTGGCAGTCAGGAGACATTAGCGACACTACAGAGTCACACGGCCGTGGCCTCAGAAGCATTTACAGTGGAAACACTGGGAGCGACGTCTTTAACGGAGGCAGGGATGACTTAAATTACACCTGTGTTTTACAGTACTGGCACTATCGCAGCCTGGTTGTTAGGAGAGCGGAGACGTGAACACACAGCCGGCGGAGGAGCCGAGCCGGGCAACGGGGTCTGCACGCTATCGGCGGCCTCACAGAAGGTCAACGTAAGATGGCAGCCAACGGCGCGCCAGCTTCAGCAACTCTCATCGCCGCGGCGACGGCCTCCGAGCCGTTTCCTCAAAGAGCTGCGCCGTCTAAAAGAGCTTCTTCTCGTGAGTTTTACAAAGCGCGACACGAGTGCTGGAGAAATAAACGGAGTGATGTGCAGCGGTGACGGGGCGCGCACGTGACACGTGATTTGATGCAGTTACTTTGTTAGGAGGCCCTTCAGCTCGGTGGCCTTGGTGGCCATTGAGGGGAACAAGCATTCAGTGTTGGTTTGGTTTCTGCTCTCCTGGCACGTGACAGAGCGATCACAAGCCTCCCTTCCCTATAACGTCGTGTCAGCCAGCACCCGTATCATCTCAGGGATAGGTACAATGACTACGGCACGTCACTATCTTCGTTTTCTGCTAGACTTTTTTTTTTTTCTTTTAAATAAAACATCATGGTCTAATGAGAGCAGGGCTGCCGGTTCGAGAGATCTACGACTTACTCATCCTCAACAGGTCACTACCCTACTCAGGAACATGGACACATGAAATCTGCCTTTTCATATAGTATAAGGACATTGGATTCAAGTATATATATATATATATACAGACAACTAATATGAATGAGGTAAAGACAGAAAAAAGTAACCTCAATATCAATATATTATGAATTGTTCTGTTTTGCTTCATATTAAAACACACACACTTCTTTGAAAGAGAGGAACTAAAAAGTAAGTCATTCATTGGTGTCATACATTTTTATCCAAATTCCAGCAGTAGAGAAGAATGATCCTAAAAGTCAGAAACTAAACTCAAACACTGTCTGTGGTTCAGTACGAGTGGCTAAATGCTGCAGCCTGCTGAGGAGCACAGACCAACTGCACAGTGTGGTTGGTTGGCCGTCACACGAGCAACGTACACTGGGACAGTCGTCTCCGTTTCCTGATGTTACAGTGGCAGAACAAGTCGTCTCAGCGTAGAGAAATACAAAATGTTTCTATGTACAGTACGCGTCATCGTAACCTACTGTGTTTCTTTTCCTGTCGCGACAGAAAAGAGGAATTCGTTTGGAGTAAAGGCAGAGAGTGGTCGCAGAGCCACTGGATGAAGGTGAGGGTACCATCACCACATAAACTAACTTCCTGTTTGATCTCCGCGGGGGGCAGCGCAGTAGGACCAGTCTGTTCTTCTCACCGCGTCCTCGATCCGACAGCAACAAGCTGAGTGACTGCTGCATCTACAAACGCTGTCTCTGATTGGACGGACGTCCGGCTAACGCTCCCGGTTTCAGTCTGGCAGCGCCAGGTTACGGGTGCGCAGACTTTAACATCGAGCTCTAATCTCGTGACAGAAGCTGCTGCTGCAGTGGTTTCCCTTTGATTTCTGTGTGTGTGTGTGTGTGTTAGTTTCAAACAGTTTATGGATATTTGGCAGAAACTTTGCATGTTGCTCATTAATGCACTGGTTAAACGCTCGGTTAAATCTAAAACTTTAAGTTAACGTAACACATCTATGGGAGGAAGAGGAACACCATGTGGCTTCAGTATTTCTACAGACAAATGATTGTGGGTGCCCCTGTGAGCGGGGCGCCTTCGCTCTCACTCCCGTGGAGACAGAAATACATGAACAACTCCCGACCCCGACCCGGACCCCGAAGACAAGATATAGCAGAAACAAAGAAGTGCATACGGATTAAAAAGAACAATGCAATTCTGTAAAAGAGCACTGTTTGCTTGTTCTGTCCTTCATTTCACGGTGTTGTGTTGTTCTTCTTATAACATTTTACTCATAAACCATCACTTTTCATTATATCTGTAAGCTGTGCCCGAGAGCACGTAAGGTTTCATATCATGATGCAAACAGTCTGGGGGAAGATGGTTATAAGGTAGCAATAAGGATGTCGGTGAGTTGGAGAGAAGGAGGAGAAGGGGAGTTCAGGAGGGGAGAGGAGAGGAGGAGGAGGAGGAGGAGGAGGGCAGCGGTATTAACACTTGAAGAAAAGGCAGGCGGAGCAGGCGAGAAGGAGCCACAGTGACTGAGACACGCAGGCTGAGCCGTTGATGTCTCGACCTGTCCCGGGTCCTGGAGAGGGAGACAGAGAGACGGAGACGCGTTAGTGTCTGACGTAGCGCTCAGCAGACCGTCCACCACGAGAACAAACACACTCCCACTGTTGATCTGATCAAAACGCAGAACGACAGGTTGGTTATTTATCCACCATTTTGATTCCCTGAGCATTTAAATAAATAAAGTCTCCTGTTCAGTCCCACAGGCTAACCACAGACATTAGGTGGTGTTTGGTGACACCTGGTGGTCATGTTGTGATCTCGTCTGCTGTGATGGAGACTGCTGTGTGTCAGTTCACATGTGAATCAAACACACGCATGGACCTGCATAAAGAAGCTGTGGGCGCAGTTTAACAAAAGACAGAAAAAGACAACATGCACACGCAAAAGAAGAGCACATCCTGACCAGCAGGGAAGCACCTCGCTCAGAAAGAAAATGCTGCAGGACACAGATGTGCTGCGGGTCGAGGGGAACGCAGCAGAGAACAGCAGACGTTCCCAGGGGACGTTACAAGGTGGCGCGCACACCCAGAGACACCTGGAGAATGCCATGCGCTGCTCACACTGTTCTCACATAATGCTCAGCCTTCGCTGCGCACTGGGACTTAATGATATTTAATATGTGACTCATGCAGAGAAAAAGCTCCTTTGGCTCGTTTTCCTGCAGTGAACTGACGTGTTGAGCAGCTCCCTGTTGTCATCGTGGTGAAGATGTTGTCCTTCATTTGCTTTTGTTGTGTCTTGTTGTGTGTTGCACTTGTGGTGAAAGCCCCACCAGTGATGTCACGGCAGATGTTGGAGAGCTGCAGCTCTGTGTGTAGGGCCGAGGGTGGAGTCGGCGGCTCGAATGCGGTGATGGAGCGGCTGGCGGCGGCAGGTATGAGGGTGTGAGTCAGCTGGTGATGACACAGCAGCGGCTGCAGAGACACTGTGGTGAACTCTGATCTTTGCAGCGTGCAGGTTTCCCTGTGACTTCAGGCAGCAGAGGCCAATCACTGATTGGACGGGGGCCAGGGGAGCGACATGCTTCCAGGCTCGGCCCTGCACAGCCATTCAAGCTGTGTCTGCCTTTTACAGTTCAGTCGAACAACAGTGTGGGATCTTTGACTGTGTGACTCTGTGGAGCCGTTTGACGCTAAAGTTTGGACTCATCAACAGCAAAACAGGTGTTACTGTCTGAGTATCTGCAGCCACCGACGCCGCAGGAGTCGATGGAAACCAGCAGCTGAGAGGAAACTGCACTTTATCACGTGTTGGTCTGAGACGTAACGCTGCTCTCTGTCCAGTTAAATGTTCTTCTGCCCTCCAGAGGCCAGAACTGGATCATGCAAGTCTCCTAAATATGATGACTAACCTGATCATTAGTGTGCTGCGGTTCTTCCTGACTCTCTCATCCAATCACAGATTTCTACCTTTCAAGTCTTTTGATTTGTGTGAGACTTGATGTGTATGGACATACACGTGTCTGAGGTTCATCACATGCTGCTACATTATGGAGAATATCTAAATAAACCCCACTGTGTTCATTTCTCTGCACACTCTGCTTGGAAACAAAGTGCTGATTTTGGGCTGAATGAAGTCATGGAAATGATGAAGAGACACACGAACCTTTAAACATCTTTGGCTGCTGAACCTGTGTCTGGATCCGTCAGAGGACACATTCAGACAGCGATGTTCCTCTGAGTTCACCTTTGAACGCCACCTTGTTCCACTCACATGTCACCTTCCCTTCCTCCAGCCTGGCTCGTGTTGTCACCAGGGTTCAGTTTAAACCACGCTCGTGCTCTGAAATGGCTGCACAGCGAGGTCTGAGCTCTCACGCCAGCCTCCAGTAGTGAGGCTTAGAGCAAAGCACACAACTGAAGCGAGTTTCCTGCCTGCTGATCCATTCACAGGGAAGTGAGTTTAACAGAATTAACACCTGACAGTCCTTCAGCCTCACCTTGAAACTCACAGTGGTTTCAGTGGTGGTTTGTTCAAACACAGAGCTGATACTAAAACCTCGCCGTGCCAGTTCCTGCAGAAAACCCTCGACGTGGCACAGCTTCATCTGCAGAGCTGCACAACTTTCAGTCACTTCAGCAAAGTCACTGTGGTGGTGTCGATACTCACTATAGAGGAACAGACTGGCATTCTGGACGCCCATTCGGTTCGAGGCCACACAGGTGTAGTTCCCATAATCCTCTTCGGTGACGTTGGCGATCATGAGAATCGTGGTGGTGCCCAGAATTTGGATATTGATGCCCTGGGAGTTGGACAGCCTGCAGAGGAGACACACACAGACGGGAAGTCGTCTGAAATAAACTGCAGAGCAATGAGAAGGAGAGTCGGAGCAGGAGGGAGTCAGTGACATTTCAGGTGAGCTAAACAGCGTTAAAGCAGCACAGTCACCTCGCCGCAGCCTTATTAACCAACAGAAACACCTTTCCCAACAAATTAGTCATAACCTACTTGTGGCTTATAAATAGACTTGATTATCAGCCTTACAGCAACACTTTCCACAACGTGGCTGACAGGATTCAGCTGTTTTCTGGATGAGGTGTTACATCCCAGAGGCGCAAACCTGCTGACAGCAGAGCGCACTGTCGTATTAAATCATTTCTGAGAATCTCCTCACACAGTGACTCATGAACACACTTTATTTCACCAGCACCACCACCATTTCATCGTTTCTTCATTATACTGAATCCACTTTTAGGTTAATGTGACGGTTTCTGCAGAACTCCTGCAGCTACAGACACCTCAGTCCATTACACACACACACACACACACACAGCAGACACTGAATGTCTGTACTGGCAGCATCGTGTGTGAGCAAACCTCTTCGGGCAGCTAATGACATGAATTATAATCCACGCTGCGTCCAGCCACAGTCCCACCCCCTCACACACTTCCATTGTTATTCTCCTCTCGGCCACTAGATGCCCTCTGACTTTGTCTCCCGCCCCGGTCGTCTGCCCCAACCGCAGTCACCCGACTCTCCCCGCCCGCCCGCTCACCTGTTTCCTCTCTGCAGAGTCTTAACCATCGTCCCTGCTCAGACTCTCCGGCTTCATCCCAGCTGCTCTGCTGCCTTGTGTCCTGTGTTGTGTCTGGGTCGCTGTTACCAGTCAGCCTGCACACATTGTGAGCCATGTTCTCACTGACGTCTTCCTGTGTGTGTTTCAGTCCTTTTCTCTTGAACGTGACCAGCACTGACATCCTGCTGCCAACAGCTCTGCCCCAGCAGGGTCAGGCGCTCAACTCTCTGAGTGTAGGCATGGCGGAGAGATAGGCCTTTCTCATTTTCATTAACAGTTCAACACAATGCTGCATTTACAGGACGCAATCCTTGACCTTTGTGCTACGCGCTGAATGAAAATCAGATGCAGCTCTCGGGGAGAGGCGGCGTCGCTGCCCAGCCTGTACATTTCTGTTTTCATGGGGGTTTGCAGTAAGGAGCTGGCGTTTACAGCCAGCGCTCGGTGAAATGAGGAGGACGCACCTTTGCACTGTGACGTCTGTGCTTTTACGAGAATCACAACTCAAATGTCATTGTTCTCGTTTTGTTTTGACAGATTGCTGCGTTGTCCCCGGACAAACAGACAGGATGAGTGCTATCCAGTCTCCAGATGACAGATTAGCATGCTGCTGCGGGCCCTCGCCGCTCTGCCGGGAATCTTAATAACCACCAAACTTCTGACAATCAATTATGTCAACCTTGAACCCCTTTCAGCACAAATGAATCAATACAGTGTGCTGACTCAGCCTGTGTACCTCTCTGATGAACTGTTCCTTACATCATCACAACCAAATAACACTCTTTTAATAACACGCTGCACATAATGGATTCTCTGCTTGTTCTGGGCTGACTGAGCCCCTTCGTATCATGAATGAGGTGAAGTTCATTTAAGGCACCTCAACTTAATCCTGCTTAAGTCTGGGTAATGTGGTAATCGGAGTTTGAGCAGGGGAGCGAGAAGTTTATGCTGACGCACACTTGGCTGATAGGGAGTATTAACATAAAAAGGGAAACGCACATCACGGCGCAGCATAATTTGGCTCGCTGGGGAGCGGGGACTTGATAAAGTGCTGAGGTCCTTCCCATAGGGACACCTTGAGAACGGCAGCAGTGTGTGTGTGTGTGTGTGTGTGTGTGTGTGCGTGCATGCGTGCGTGCGTGCGTATGAAAGCAAAAGCAAGAGACAGACCTAAGTGAGGGCAAGTGCACCAGCAGTGTCCCCACTTCATCTAAAAGCAAACCCCCCTCCCACGATAAGGCCAGCAGCAGATATATTCTCCAGAGTGTCTTCATGAGAAGTGACGGTACTATTAAAAAGGCCTGGCTGCCCACGGAGCTCGCTGAGAGAGCCAGATAATTCACAGCACCGCAGGGAGCCCGGAGCAAACTGCCATTTTTACTATAGATTACAGCGCATGATTGCAATGCAGCAGCAGGGGAATAAAGTGACCCAAACAGGTCAAAAGAGACACAACTCTCTTTTGTTTTCACAGCCAAAGTTTCAGGCCGGACTGCGTGTGTGTGCGCAGGCTTTGAGTTCAGTGCCCAGCAGGCTGAGCTGGAGAGTGAAGAACTGGATCTCTGGCCTCCCAGAGTGCATCGCCTCCTCTATCGGCGTTTATCAGGCTCCGCTTTCCTGCTGCCCATTTTGACTTTTAACGCGTTGGCACACGCGGATATGCAGCCGGCACCTTCTCTCACTTTTGATTTCAAGTTCATCCTCGAACTATGTCTGTGTCTCTGCCAGCTTCCACATCCGGCATAACAGACCGGAATACATTATCGGGGAAGTTGGCAGAACTGGCGCACAACAACCTTTTCTAGAGGGAAGTTTATGGAGTGCTCTCATCATCCCTGTGTCAGACCTGCTGCTGTTCCCGGCAGGCAGAGGGCAGCAGTGCTCCTCTGCAGATCTGCACACATCATTTGCCGATGCACAGAGCCACTCTGTTATATTAAAGCCGCAGATTGAAATGACTTGACCCCTCTATTTGACAGAGGGCGCGCAGTGTGTGCGCAGGGCTGCAGTCGCAGGCCGGCGGAGATGAAAGAGCAGAGCAAATCATCAGATGGACAGATTTGATTCTGTAGCGTGTGGGAGCATCTAAAGCAGGTTATCACTGCCAGAGAAAGTGACAGGCCTGTTATGATTCAAGGCTGATGATGAATGAAATCAAGTGGAGAGTCCTGCTGCGACTTGTAACCCAGAGATGATTGAAAACGGTCCGGTGGCTGTGACAGCCATGTATCAGCTGACAAAACAACCAGCCCCACTGTCTGTCATGTTAGCTAACATCTCACTTTGGAGGCTCTCATGCTGGATTAAACAGGGATTTACTGCACAAGGAGCAACATCCAACTTTAACAACGCTTCTCAATGCGACGGGTGATGCTGCGAGAACACGGCCCTCACACAGGCGCTGTTCTGAATTATGGAGTTGGTGAAACTGGACGATATGCTCCGTCAGATCTGTGGCTCCGTGATGACCAGAAGCCTTGTCAAATAACAAGGCTGAGGGTGCAAACAATCTCCCCTTTATTCACCCCTGTCACAACCAGCCGGGCAGCAACGGCTCTCAGGTTTGAATTCGGGACCTGCTGCTTTAAGATCACGAAGCATCAGCTTCTACCGGGGCTGGTCTCTAAGCACAGTGGAGACTCTCAGATCCTGCTGCAGCCGGAGATGCAAGATGATTCATTCATTACGTTGCGTCAGCTGAGGGGGTCCATGCTTCATCAGGATGTGCAGACTGACAGGGTGGGTTTGCACGAGGTTAGGTGAGTTAAGCCTCTCGTCAGAGGAGCAGGGAGGGGCCGGTGTGTGCTCTCCAGCTTGTGCCGAGTCGACCTCTGAAGTGTTTACTCCTTCAGCCCGTGTCTGCTTGGGCAGGTGACAGCGATGCTTTTTCAAACTTGGCACTAGATAACTGGAGCGAGTGTGTGTCTCCATGCTGTTCCAGGACAGCTGCGGTCCCCGTTTGTTTGGGGCAACGAAGCCCATCGAGAGGAACCGAGGAGGAAAAGTTGGACTTTGTCAGAACGAAGGGGTCTGGACCGAGAGACGCGCTTTCATTCCAACTCTGCGGGATTATCGCTCTATTAATGAGACAGTGCTGCTGTGTACTTGGGCAAAAGGAATAGTTTCATCCCCAATTAACAAATCAAAAACAGAAGATATTAAAAGTGTAACGAGGGATTAAATAAATCAATGTCAAATATGGTGAGACTTTACAAAGATAAATCCTGCGTCTGAAGGGAATCAGTAATTAAAAATTGAAACGTGACAGCTGATCAAAACACAGTTTCAGGGATTAAAGGAGGCTGAATTCAGCCGGGGAACCTGAGCAGCCACTCATCACAAACCTCAGCTGAACCTCACTGTCCTGACAGACATGCAGGAAATGTCATGTTCCCCGGCTCCTCCTGTGTTTTCACTGACACCACGAAGTTGCTGGTGCAGGTGTCAGGTGAGTTTGCTCTGTTCCAGTGGAAGACTTGCTGACTGCGTCACCATCGACGTGTGATTAAAGTGGTGTTGGAGGCAGGCCTGAGGCAGATGTGCTCACACGGCTCTGATGAGAGTTAAAACGTCACATCTTACTGGATCGGCCAAATCAAAGCAGCCAAAGGTCCAGATGAGCACAACAACAACACGATACACAACTGTATGCACAGTTGTGTATCTCTTGTTGTTGTTTATATTTTAATTACTTGTAACATGCCATGATCCACCTCCATCCAGTATTTCTAAAGCCCTCCTCCACACAGTGAATGTCCAGTGGCTAAACAACTGAACAGCCACAGCTCCACATGGCGAGCGTGTGTGTGTGTGTGTGTGTGTGTTAGGATCAACGCTGAGGGATCTGGAGGGTGTTTGCCTCTTTCAGCCTCCCCACTTCCCTTTTCTTAACGAAGACTCGTTCATTCATCTCTGAAACATCTGTGATGTTGACTTTAGGCCCGGGACGTGCAGCTTCAGCCTCACACTGTCACATATCAGAACCGAGTGTGCATGTTTGAACCCTCTTTCAGCAGGATCCTCGTCTTTAACAGTAACACATCACACGTTGGTGTTCTGCTGTTATCTAATTAGTAATGACTGATTAAACCTGCAGACAATCAGCTGGTGAAATCAGTATCAGTCAGTGAGGGATGAGCAGGGCGTCTGAAACAAAGAGCCCATTGTTTTAATGATGATGGTGGTGAGAGTGACTGCAGGCAGCGTTTGAGCCCTGCGAGCAGCGGAGGCCTGGCTGCAGCTGTGACTCGCACAGTTTCTTTGTAATTTAAATGCAGATTTCAGGTGTTGATGAGGTTAAACTGATTAAAGGGAAACACGCGCAGGGGCAGGACCCCACCTTAACAATCAGCTGACACAAAAGGCTACAGTGCATTAGCTGTGATTCTTGGGGAGGGGACTGTAAAATTAACTAACCAAGCAAGGATAAATGATATTATTATGGTGCATTAACATCGCCATCCAAGGAGAAAGAGCAATAACACTTTGCAGCGGCACAGAGCGAGAGGAGGCCGAGAACAGGCACGCAGCCAAAATCCTCCAGGGGACAAAACAACCGAGATAGATGGAGGTTGGAAACAACAGATAATGCAAAATATTTCAACGACCATAAATCTTTCTTTTCAAGCGCAGGTCTGATAGGCCTATTACTTCAGAGACCATATCTGTGATAACACTTGTGACACTCCTCCGATATTTCCCCCCAGTCTTCAGTGAACTTTTCCTGCTGCAGTTTGGCTGCCGGGGAAATTGCACATCGCGACGCTCTGCATGTGCAATGTTCTCATCATTAGCTGCCTCTATTCAAGCTCCTCCATCCCCAAACCGACTCATGTGGTGAGTTAGCTGCAGAGCGGCGAATCTCTCGGGTTATTAAACGACAAGTGTTGAAATGGAGAGAGTGGGTTGTCGTTGCCTTTGAATGTTATTACGCTTCGATCCTTGTCAAGTGTTTTCCAGATACATGCATATGACACTTAAATTGATAGCTTTCCAATGAACATCTGTGTCTGGTCACACATTTTGCAATTTCACAGGGGACAGTACAGCGCCGGGAGCCTGATTTCCATTTCAGTGGAATTACTTGTGCTGTGAGAGAGGGGTTGCTCAGATTTTCACCGACTCCGGGAAATAAATTGCACGCAGGAGAACCCCGATCTGTTCTGCTGCTCCTCCTCTCAGAGCACCGCCAGAGTCCGCCGCCGTCCGACACGCCAACGTTCAATTAACGGTGCAGAAGAATAGCCTGGTGCGTGATTAAGTGGGTGATTAGTCGTTTTCAAACTACACAGATGATGTCATCAGATTAACGCCGGGATGTGACAGCGGCACCGCTGATTTGACAAAGGGATCAAAGAGAGGCCCCCTGCCCCTGCCTGAGGGAGGTGAAACGGTGCGCGGCTGGCGTCGAGGAGACACTACTCATGTAGAAAACGTCTGACCCAGGACGTCCATGAGAAAAACAAGCTTTCAGTCGTCTGTGGTGACCAGATCCATCGTCATGGTAACAACAGAAACACGTTGCTGACATCATGAAATGCTCACACTGTGGTCAGGTTCAGGAACAGACCAGGAGTTGGAGTGAAATGATGATGATGGTGACTGACCTTGTTTTACTGATGTTCTTCACGGCCTCCTGTGTCTGTTTGACTCATCTGTCCACCTCCATCATACGCAGGCTTACTTTAAACAGCTCCTGTCATGATCGTGTGTGTGGCATCTGATGCATCTGTGCATCACCTGCACGCAGAGTTGGACTTGGTCGTATGCACGGCACACGGTGTGATAGAGCCTGTTATTAGTGCACATACTGAAGAGACTCTGCGGTGTTGTTTGAGCCCAGAGATGAGAGCTCATACAGTATCCACCAAATACTTGCACGGGGAGCAGTGTTAATATGATTTTTAATTTAGAAAGAAATGCTATTCATTAATAGGCTCTTAATGGTGCTCATAACAGGAAACAGCAGAGCCTCTTTACAGCTGTCATGGTCATGCTGAAGTAGCTTCTATGTAAATCTCATTACTGTGCCTCATTATTTTATTTGTAATGGCAGCAACACAAAACATGTTTGGTCTCTGCCTCGAGACAAGTCAGGTCAAGTTAACTGAAGGTTATTTCTGCAGCCTATCATCACGGCACCAGCAGGGCTCACAAATCAGGACGTTTCAATCCAGAATGCACCAAAATAAACTGAAGAGAAAGCACAAAAATACACTCTGGCACTGAAACGATGCAACACTAAGTTTGTGTGACTGTTGTAATGCATGTGCAGTATGATCTTTTCAAAATGCTGCGGAGCAACTGTGTTTGCACAAAGAGAAACTCGTTTCCAGTAACTCGACATGTGAGATAGAAGGTTTTCCATCCTGCAAACATTACAGGGCATCAGTTCGCTCATAAAGGGGCTTCAAAGCACAGGAGTGCATCAGTCTTACAGCTGAGATGCTTGTTTGCGATGCAGAGGGCTAATGGCTGGTGCTCCATTTAATGGCTAGTTTGACTGGTTGTACACAGCTCATGTACTTTAGCTCACTCTCTCAGGCCTTGATTGACCTAGGGCATGAAAAATGCACAGAGCGAGTCTGCAGCATCACCCTGAATCAGGCTGATTGTTACATCTGATCAACAGCTTGTGACGGCAAAGTGCTCCGGTCTGGCTTCTTAATGGTTATTTGATCTTAAAGGTTCCTCGGACAGAATCCTTCGATCCGCTGACACAACTGGGCAATTTAGAGTAGCCACTTAAGCTAACCTGCACGCATTTGGACTGTGGGACAGTCCAGTCCCAACACACAGTACAGTCATCTCTGCATGTCCATCAAGAGTGTCAGCTCTGCTCAGGTGTGTGCAGCTCTGCTCAGGTGCGTGCAGCTCTCTCCAGGTGCGTGCAGCTCTGCTCAGGTGCGTGCAGCTCTGCTCAGGTGTGTGCAACTCTGCTCAGGTGCGTGCAGCTCTGCTCAGGTGTGTGCAGCTCTCTCCAGGTGTGTGCAGCTCTCTCCAGGACCTGTGCAGCTCTGCTCAGGTGTGTGCAGCTTTGTTCAGGTGTGTGCAACTCTGCTCAGGTGCGTGCAGCTCTGCTCAGGTGTGTGCAGCTCTCTCCAGGTGTGTGCAGCTCTCTCCAGGACCTGTGCACCCCTCTCCAGGTGTGTGCAGCTCTGCTCAGGTGTGTGCACCTCTGCTCAGGTGTGTGCACCTCTCTCAGGTGTGTGCAACTCTGCTCAGGTGTGTGCAGCTCTGCTCAGGTGTGTGCAGCTCTCTCCAGGACCTGTGCAGCTCTGCTCAGGTGTGTGCAGCTTTGTTCAGGTGTGTGCACCCCTCTCCAGGTGTGTGCAGCTCTGCTCAGGTGTGTGCAACTCTGCTCAGGTGCGTGCAGCTCTGCTCAGGTGTGTGCAGCTTTGTTCAGGTGTCTGCACCTTTCTCCAGGTGTGTGCAGCTCTGCTCAGGTGTGTGCAGCTCTGCTCAGGTGTGTGCAGCTCTCTCCAGGACCTGTGCAGCTCTGCTCAGGTGTGTGCAGCTTTGTTCAGGTGTCTGTACCTCTCTCCAGGTGTGTGCAGCTCTGCTCAGGTGTGTGCAGCTCTGCTCAGGTGTGTGCAGCTCTGCTCAGGTGTCTGTGTGCATTGCTCTGATGTAAATGTGTTGATGTGTGCTGAGTTTTACCTTTTTTCGTCTCTGTACCATTCAAACTCTGGCGAGGGCACAGAGGTGGCGTCACACTGCAGCGTCCCCATGCGGCCCACCGGAGTCTCTGAGCTCAGGGTTTTCTTTATTGTCGGCGGGTCTGCGGAGTCACACAGTCATGACATAAGTTACATCTGAAACAGCAGGAACCAAACCAACAGTCATGCAAGTGTTACGCTCAGCCTGAACAACAGCATATGTGTTGAAATGTGTGTTTTCTTTCACTTTCCCTTTTCATAAAGCAGTGAATTCATTTTATTTGAATAGGGTCATTGGTATGAGCCCGGAACCGGAGAGAATCCCTTTCATATCATAACGAATGCTGTGTATTGAATCTCACTGATAAAAGCAAACAAACAAAGAAGCCAACAAACACAGTGGGTAAGCTCAAGGAAGTGAAAGTTTCTTCAGAGTGCTGCTCTGGGCGACCTAAACCTCCGCTCTCTCCTCCCAGAGTAAGATCGATTACTTGGGGCCCGACTTATAAAACAAAATCATCAGAAACTTAAAATTCATCAAGTGTATTAACATTCATCATACACACATAACGACCTGTGCAAACATCACAATGGCCAGAAATATGTCTGCTGTGGATTAATGTTCATTTTCCATTAGGATTAAACACTAAGAAATGGTTTAATATAGAAATCTTTATCATTTAATTCAGGCACTCAGACTTGGCTAAAGCTCAGTTTGGGCAAACAGCCACACATGATTTGTTCAGATCAAAGTGAACTATATAACTCCTCTGGGGTGTGTGTGTGTGTGTGTGTGCGCGCGTGTGTGATGTCTCATGAGCTGCTCATCAATCCTGCAGAGCCAACGTATGCATTACACTCATCAGATCCAACATGGACCCCTGACAAGCTGTAATTAGGTGATCTTGTTTTTAAATGCTAAGTGGCTCTTAAACGATGATGTGGCGCGTGAGAGTCGCCGTGGAAACGACAGCTGCAATCAAAGGCAGAGATCTTTCGCTTCCTACCTGGATTCATCTTCAGAAGACTGAAGGGTGCTCCAAAACTTTCAAGACAGAGCCTCCAAACAATCTGGGTGTCTCTAGCCTGAACTGCAGTCCTGACTTGTGTATGCCTGAGTCCGCGGAGTGTGTCGTGTGCAGAGTGGTGCTGATGGAGAGCGCTCAGTCAGGAACAAGTGCAGCAGTCTGTCGATACTTACAGTTCACCACCACATTGACGTATTTGACATCGGGCGTGGCGACGTCGTTGCTGGCCTTGCATTCGTAACGACCCGCTTGGTTTCGCATGATACCTGTGATGTCCAAGAACTCGTCTCCATCCAGCGGCTCTGCTGCAGAGAGAAGGAGTGAAAGAGAGAGGAGAAGGGGTGAGGGAGGGAGGAAAGAGGGGGACGAGGTGGGATGGAGGCAGGGTTCATGTTTGAGTAACGCAACTTCCTCTTCCTGTTGACTCTGCACCTGAGTGATCATGCTTTTAAAGGAGCAGTTCAACATTTAGTGAAATGCACTGACAGGATTAGTACCTGCCTGCTAGCTTAGCTTAGCATAAAGACTGTGTCCAGTGTGGCTTCATGGGGACAGGTGAGCCAAACTAAAAACACATACACATCAAACAAAGATCTCTCCACAGACGAGCCGTCTGTCGTTTTAGGTCTTCTTTGACTTTAGTTTGCAGTTATACAACTCTCTGATCAACAGCTCACGTGTGATCGAGTGAGTCTGCTTTAGACGGTGTCACCTGTGTCCGCGGTACTCTCCCATTTATTTTCGAACAGTGGGAGGAAGCGTAGACGCGTCGGCCATCTTTACCAACAGTCTGAGCTCCCGACAAAGACATAATCAGCCTTGGTCGGTTAAAAGCTGCGTGGATGAGTCACATTTTCCACATTATAATGAAAAGACTGAATGCACAGACTCTGCTGTGTGCTCGGTGTGTTACTGCTAACGTGCAGTATCTGCACTCTCTGGATGCGTTACGTTCTGTCTGACATCTACCGCTGCAGAAACTCATGTCTGTACTTAGGGTTTTACAGCTGAAATGTTAGATTAGAAAATAAGAATTCGTCTGCGTCGTCACGATACATGAGTAATCTGCTGTCCCCTGAGAGTACTGCTATTATTCTGCCGCCCACGTCAGCTCGGCACGGACACCATTAGCGCAGAGGACACAAGAAGCACTTTGTGAGAGTGGAAGCAAAACATCCAGCGAGATTAAGAGCTAAGATTCACGCCGAGGTTTCAGGGACGTGCTGTATACAAACATGTATGCATGTTTGCGTATTGTTGACGCGCTTCATGTTTCTCGGGTCATCTGTGAAGCTGCAGTTCACTACACTCAAACACTTTGTGTGTTTTAGTTTGGGAAGGTTGTTAAAAAGTCTGATCCAGGCCTCGATTGCCCCCACTGGAAACGTGAGGGAGGAGGAGGAGGTTTCACATGCTGTCAGGTCCTCGGAGACTCTGATGAGGGGCCACTCTTCAGCTGAGAGCACATTTGGTATTCAACAAGTTGTTGAGCAGACTTTTATTGGTTTGTCTGCGTGAAAGCTTCGACTAACAGAGGAATAATATCTGCAAATGTCAGACAAAACATCTGAACAGAGAGCAACAAAACCACAGAGACCATCACACAGATATCTGACTAATTGTTTAATGAGCAATCCAGCTAATTAGCCATGTAAAGAAAGCAGCGTCTGGGCATCTCATTAGGAAAGATGCTACGTCTTAAAGATCTATGAGTGGGTCAGGAGGAGAAGCTCTTTGATAGGCTGCCATGGTAATTACATCTTTTATGAAATCTGAAGACAGTGTCAGTGCACAGACCCTGAGATGTTTTTATTTGTGATGTCAATTAATGTGTTTGCTGGATGTTTGTGTGACACCGCGGTTAATTTGACAGAGATGTCATAATTAATATGGTGCGGGTTGATATCGTGTTCGCACATCACGCAAAGACGCGCCGCTTCCTCATTCGACGTGAACATCCATTCTACACACGATGGGATATTAATGGAAGTATATGGAAAATAAAGCCCTGTAAATTACAGTGACTCAATACAGAATTATCTGTTTGTAGACAGGGTGTTTCTCAGTAAGATGCAATTATCTGCGCTGAACAAGTGGGCGGGGGGGGGGGGGGTAAATGTAATAAATACAGTGATGGAATCTGGGCAGGGCAAATGAGTTGCACAAAGCAGATCTCTGGGGTAAATGGGGAAAATGCAGCGTTGGTAACAACAGTAAATGTCAGCAGTCGCAATCGTGTTACGAGCGAGGGGCTGCGGGCTCTGTGAGAACGGAGCGCCACGACCTGAGAAATGAACCAGCAACCACAGGGACTCTGATACGGGAGGTTAGCTGAAGAAACAGCTGTTCTGCTTTGGTGAGCACACATAACTGCGGCGCCATTTCAAGCCACGCAGCTCACAGCGAACACCAGGTAACAACAGCCCGGAAACACCACCGGCCTGTTACACACACACGCCTGAAGCCCAAATGGTAATGAGCCTGGTCTCAGAGAAAGAGCAAAGTAACTAAATGATCCAAATCAAGAGCCCGGTGGAGCTGCAGGTCAGCTGATGCTGTATTATTTCATATTGATTGAAAGATCAGCGAGATCATGATCAAAGTCCAAAGCAGATCATATTCAGCTCTCCTTGGACGAACCGCCGGGGTAACGTGATTGGAGAGGTATGATTGAAAATCTGTTGCCATGGAAATTCTATTGAAGCTCAATCTCTTCTTCAGTGCCTGGGTTTGGTGCTGGATAAAGAGTGGGAGAGAACCAGGTGACTGCAAAGATCAAAGAACAGGAGGAGAGAGGAGAATTTAAATGTGAGATGAGAGGAAACGGCTCGACGAGGTTTTCTAAGCGCAGCAATTAACTGTCAGTAATCTCACCTGGTGCGCGTGGAGAGCGACTCAGTCATGACGGATGAATGGGACGTGATGTATTGTCTAAAGAAACAATTAATTACAATACAACATCTCGCACGCCTTTGTTTGTGCCCACAGGAGAATACAGCGTCCTCCACATGAAACATGTGCTTCACATGTTATCTGTTTAATGAGGTGTAATGAAGATAGATTGCTTAATCTTTTCTGCAGGGAACTGATTAAAGTGTGTGTGTACAGTACACGTGTGCATACGCATGCACACGTGCCCGTAGCTCGTGGAGGCATCGTGTCTCTGTGGCGGGTACGGAGCGAGCATGCACGGATGGGGGTGATGACACGTTTCCATGAAGGTCTTCAGGAGCGGTGACTGATTCAAAGTGTGCGCATTAGAAAAGCCCCATGAATCCTGGAATTACACCACATTATATCATCCTGTGCTAATCTGGGGGGAGGGCGGGAGGACGGGGGAGGAAACCTGCAGCCTCAGTGAGCGAAGGACGACGAGTCAGCAGCTCTGTTTATTTTACATACACACATTCTTCTGTTGTCACAGCTGTAATGTGCAATATTAATTTAGCGTGGGAGAGCGCGCGCATTTCCTGATTAACACAAAGCGCAGCTGAAGGCAGTTCGCTGTTCGCTGACCTGACGGTGGTGCCAGGCCACAGCATCACTAACGATATTAGGATTCATCCTCTGTGCACCATGAATGACATCGCTGTCAATTCACTGCACATAATAATGTCTGTCTCACGGCCACACACACTGTTTATTACAACAAAGCTAACCATCAATAACAACAACAACGACTCAGACGCTTCTTTCGGGCTGTCTGATGAACTCTGATGACTGCGGCGCAGCTGAAGACAGATCCTTCCTCTGAGCGCCACAGGATGACGACTGCAGTGACGAGCCGCTTGGTCACATGTCAGTCTGCGAGGTGGACGTCTGGTCGACCTCGTGCATTAAGTCCAGACAGAGGACACAACTTCCCTGACGATGTGTGTGGCATTTAGACTTCACTGGTGATTTGCTCGGTCAGGATGAAAGCCCTAAAACGGAAACATCAGTGCTTCTAACAACAGCTCACGCTCCACACCAGTGACACGAAACCCTGCAAACACTCTGCCGCCGCAGCCAGGAGTGACGACAGCGACTGTTTTCCATCAGGACTGCAGCTCTCACTTCACACGGTGGCACACGAACAATTACCTGCAGATGAACGTAACAAGGACTGTTAATTAACACTTCCAGCACACACAGCAACGCCCACAGCTCCACCCACAGCCCCACCTACTCTCTGTCATCCACAAACTCAGAGCACTTCCTGTCCCCCCCCCCGCATGCTGCTGCTGCTCCACAAAAGCAACATTCAGCTCGTTCTCCTCCATTGTTTCCTGTTGTTGCTTCACCACGTTAACGGCCTCCACACATATCACAAACAACCCGAACACAGACAGACAGGTAGTCAGACAGACGTGCAGGCAGGCAGACAGACAGACAGAGAGACAGAGAGACAGAGAGACAGAGAGAGAGACAGACAGACAGACAGGCAGATAAGCAGGCAGGTATTATTTACTTTCCAACTGCTGAGTGTGAAGGCTTTTTCTGGCACATTATTTCCATCTTTTACTCACTCACAGACGAACTCACACACTCACAGACAAACTCACTCACACACACACACACACACACACACACGCACGCGTATGTATGCTGCCTCCTCCACCTGTGAACGTGTGAATGCGGGTCAGAGTTTGAGCCGAACAGCAGCACGTTTTGCTGCGCTCCTTTTGATAACGTCTCCACGTCGGAGGACTCTTTCTGTGCTGGTGCACTCGGAGCGGGGGCCACACCAGTGTCAGCAGCCTTGAGCTACTCTAACAATAGAATTCACAACGAGGAACACGGAGCGAGGAGGTGGCGAAACGCACGGTGTATCTTCTGCTCTGAGAGAAAAGCGTTAAGCGGAGTCGAAACTTGGTGTTTTCTGCCGATGAACTGTGCAGATAAATCACCCCCCTGTCAAAAATACAAACTTTCTCTGAGATACGAAGACCCCGCTGTGTGCCATCACTTGGATGCAGCAATCATTATGCAATGAAAATGCTAAGTGTTATAATTTGCCCCAATTTTGAGCTTGTTATGTTTTTTCAAGAGGTATCCCATTTCCAGGGCCGCGCGGCTAATTTTAGAATGAAACTCTTTCATGATTATCAGACAGAACTGTATACCCGGCCTGCAGAAAACCCTAAACTAGATTACCTTTGCTGAGCTGCCTGGTGATTGGAAACCATTTCTTATTTTAGAAAGCATTGTTCTAGGAGCTGCTGAAAAGTAATACCTGTGATGTGGGAGTTTGAAACGCGGTGGAGATCAGAGATACATGGAAAAACCACTCTGCTGCTGCAAAAAAGAAATACTGTAAATGGAAACTGTGTAATAATCGTGATTTACAGGAAACATCTGCGAATAATTAAGTTATGCAGTAAAGTGCATTAGAGCTGCCTGCAGCTGAGAGGCGATGGCCTGAATGAAGCACTTCAGCCAGCCTGACTCCCCGGCCATCAGCCCTGAGAGCCTATGGAGTCTGCTGAGGGGGGTGAGACCAAACCACACGCAGCGTGTAGCACACGCTCACACACAGAGCGAGCGGCGACAGCACGTCACTCTCTGTGGGTTCAAAGGTATTTAAAGCCGTTCTGTACATCAGCCTTTCATCGCCTCTTGGACACCTCAGATTGTTTGTCTGCCATCCTCTCATTCACCGTGCAGCCTGCTGCTAGCCGTGCTGAAAAGGCACTGCATATAATTGCTGTCTTTTTCCACACATTATACTGTTGAAAGCCCCGTGGCCTCTGGGATATGCAACAGCAGGCTTTTGTGAGTGAGTTGGGAAGAGTTGGGGGGCCTGGAAGAAACACACTTCTACAAATGCCTGCTGGATACTGATTTGCATTGCACTGGCAACTTCAAGTTCCTGTGAGCGACGGCAAGTTTTCCTCATCAATTAAAGCACTCTGTCGGTGTGAGGGGCAGCAGTGCGACGGGAGCACCAACACACACACACTCCGAAGGTCCATACGTGCACGCGTGCCCCCCCGCATTGCCCAAAGCAAGAGAGGGGACCAGAGAGGAGAGAGGCAGGGGGAGACGGAGGAGGCTGCGGGGTGAGGCATGCGAATCACAAACCAGCAACTTCGGCTGGCAACCGCATGGTGCTCATTTGCATATCCTCATGCATGATTCATCAGCATCACTTTACCACAGTGCGCAACATTACATTTATTTTGCAAATGCTAATTTATGTTAAGCAGCTGATTTGAGAAACTTCAGAGTTGAGGAGCATAAAAGACCCTGCGACATTTATTTTCTTTTGTCTGCACCAGTGTGACAGTGTGTGAGTGTGTGTGTGCGTGCTAATGTCTGTGTACGTGCACACACCCAGCCCTCCCCTCTGGACCCTCGGCTCTGTGTGTGTGTGTGTTTGGACAGTTGGTCTGGCTTTATATCACTCAGCCCCATGGCGGCGATCTTCCAGTGTGACTTAAACGACGGGTCAACACATAATTACCGAGTAACTGTCCTCATCAACACATTCCTCACAATGAAACAATGACTGAGCTCAGGAACTAAATGAATCTGAAGCTCACTCTTCAGACTCTACTGACAGCGCGCTGCCAAAAGCAAACACACCGTGCAATGCAAATATCTGCGGGCTCGATGCAGCGCTCGCAAAGGGAAGCCGCACTCACAGTTCAGACGCATGACCTTTCACTGAGCCATCGTCATTTTACAGCAATAACAATGCATTTTAAACATCCCTTTCTGTGTGTGTGTGTGTGTGTGTGTGTGTGTGTGTGTGTGTGTGTGTGTGTGTGTGTGTGCAGCCTGAATTGTCCTGACTCCTTCAAAGTGAAAGCACCTTGTGGGACTCCTCTTGTTAATGTGCTTTATTGCATGAATTCTAATGTCCTATTACACTCGGCAGCCATTCTGCGTATCGGAGACGAAATCCTACATGAACAATATCTTTTCAGCGGGCTGAGGACAAAAGGAGAACTTCCTCCTCTGTTCACAGCCATTTGCTGGCTCTGCTGCTGGCAGTGCAGAAATAACACAGGTGTTGGAGCCAAAAACAAGACGGCTGTTTATTTGCCGCTTCTTGAGCTGAAGAAATGATACGCACAGCAGAGCGGTGCGGCAGTCTGTTCCTCTGAACGCTGTCATTCCTCTCTCTATCTCATTTTCCCACTCTCTCCCTCCTCTTCTTCTGCTCCTCGTGTGCCTTTGTTGTTTGCCGAGCGGCTCCGGTGTGGCGTCTCTCGGTGTGGCCGCACATTGTACAGCGCTGCATACCGTTTGGCTGCTCGCTCCATTCGAGGCGGCGGCTTTAAAAGGAGATTAATTGTTGATAAAACAGAATAGGGTTTAGTGATTGAATTCCCATGAAGGGTAGTTGGGTTGTCTGCTTTCTCCCACACTTGGCTGATAAACGGATCGAGCCTATTGTTGAGGGAAGACTTCTCATTACTGTCTGGATAGATTCAATGGGCCTGTGTTTGCCATGGGAGAAGAGGCTTTGTGTTAAGCAAGGAGAGCAAGGTCAGGCCCAGAGTGTCCCCGCTCAGCCCTCTATCACTTCTTATCTCTGCTGCCCTCGTGCAGCACACACAAGCACACGCAAAGATACATGTACGCAAATGATGCACATCCATACGAGCACACACCGCTTCACATCAGAGCCTGAGTGACGGTGAGAGAATCTCATAATTACACTGCTTCGCTGCGTGTTTGACTTCAGGGATGAATACCATGAGAAGGAGCACACAAAGATAGACGTAAAAGGATGCATGCGTGCGTGTGTGTGTGTGTGTGTGTGTATGTGTATGTGTGTGTCTGTGTGTGTGTGTGTGTGTGTTGAGACATGCTGAGGCCAAGGCTCCAGCCTTGTCACATGCGCTCATCACTCCACATGACCGTGACTCCATCAGTTCTGTTCAGTTTCTGCACACAGAAACTTGTAAATCACTTGAACTCGTAAATCACCTTCCTGTTGCAGAGACGTCTCCATCTCTCCGTGCTCTCACTGACGGATGACACTGCTCCCCACACACCTACAGCTCTTACACAATATCCTATTCATATGGAGCTCATTGAGCATGCACACCGCCGACCAGCATGCTAACTTCTGCTTTGACAGAGTGTCTGTAAATTGATTTAATGGTTCAGCTCCTCTGGACTTCTGAGCGACTTCTAAGTTGCACCGGCGTGTTTCTACAGTAGCCCAGAATGGACAAACCAAACACCGGCAGAAGGCCTTCTGTGTTTTGGCTGCTTGGAAGGGGAGGACTGCAGTTGTTTGCAGTCTGCAGCCTCACCACACGACGCCACTGATCACACTGCGCCTACCATCAAATGTTCTGCTCCACCTACTCACAGAACCAGAAGACATCTATTAGCCATGTCATTGTCCTCATCAGGGAAGGTTACACTGCCTACACACTGAGGGGAAAAGACGCGTTTTAAGCTAACGTTAGCGGCAGTTAACAGTAATGCTTTTTCTATTTGCACGTTTTATAATCTCCAGTGGTCTGTTCACTTGAGGTTACCGGGTGCAATGACAGTTCCAGACCCACAGGCTACAGTGTGAACGTTGCTAACAGCAATTAACACTGTGGAGACTTAGACAGCATTGTTGTAACAGGCAGGGAGACGTCTGAAGGGTGATATTCATACGTTTACATCGGGTCTCATTAAGGTAATAAAGACTTGCTATTATAGCAGAGGATGGTCTTTATCAGTTCGTTCTCACTATAATGTGCTCACAAACATCAGCACGGCTCAGGTCAGAGTTCAGCTCACACCTCGTTACAGCACGTCACATACGCAGTAATGGAGGAGCTGAGTGCAGAGGCTCTTCATTAGAAAACAACAGGAGCAACGCGTTGATCAGGATCAGCTGCACAGAGGATATTCCTTCATCGCTCCCACAGATGATCATCAGGCTGAGCTCGAGTGAAGCAAAGGTAGAGTCACATCAATCACGTTACATTCAGAGCCAACCTCTGAAGCACTTCTCCACTCGTTCATCCAGCTTTGTCCTTCCATCACCTGATTGTGCAGCTGCCCAGTGCGACCACATTATTCCACCACTGTCTGTCTGACAGCTCTGCTGCAGCAACAGGGGGCCTCCTCCGGGCTGTGTGACGGGAAGGTGAAGAAGGTAAAATGAAGAAAGTCCATCTCCTCCCTCACACGTATACATTTCCTTACTTTGCGCAGGGATTCAAACCAGAAACCCTCCAATCAGGAGTCTGCTGCTCCTCCAGGCTGCTGCCTCCCGGAGGGGCCGTGTGACTCGGGGCTCTGGAGAAAGTGCTTATGGGCTGGAATAAAAAGTGCTGAGCTTCTGTGCAGTCGTGACTTTAAACAAGCGTGAGCTCCAGTGTTCAGCCAGCCCAGCGGTGACTACACCTAATGAGGCCGGGCAGACACGGGGCAAGCTGTGCTCATGATGCTCTGCGCTCCGCGTGACAGCAGACTGATTTCAGACCAGCTGCTGATGCTGCTGATAGTAAACAAACAAGTGAACAGTGACAGTCAGCAGATCTGAGACCTGCTGAGAGACGGATGAACAGCTGTCTGCTCTTGCTTCCCAAATGGCTGGTGTTGAACTGACTGTGCACACACACATGCACACACACACATGTGCGCGCACACACACACACACACACACATACCCACACACACACACATACACATACACACACACACACACATACACACACACAGCTGGAGACACGGAGCAGGAGGTTTGACCTGGGTTGCTCCGACAAGAACCTGTCACCACCTTACACTTCACTCCCACAATCAGCAGGCTTGTCAGCTTCTCTCTGTCACTGACAGCTTGGCACACAATGATGTGTGTGTGTGTGTGTGTGTGTGTGTGTGTCTCCTGCCTAATCTGCTCAGTGAGTTACACGGGGAGTTACACTACTGAGGCACCTATGTATCTGCACTCTCACCAGCTCCACTACCTCCTGAGAGTCAGAGTGTGTGTGTGTGTGTGTGTGTGTGTTGTGCCATGCTCTTGAGCACTGTGTCTCTCCCCAGACAGCGAGATGAGGTGCAGAAAGGACAATTGAAGTGACTGTCATACTCTGCTGAAGGAAGAGATGGGAGGATGATGGAAAGAGGAGGAGACAATGAGAGTGAAAATGAGGTAGAGGAAGACGGAGTGACAGCTGAGGATGGATAGACAAAGAGTCGCAGGGAGGAACAGGCACTGAGCTTCCCAGACAAGGTGACAGTCCTGGGGAGACTTTCCTGAGCCCGGTGTTGGAGTGTGGCCGACACTGCCGAGTCCGGCGTAGGAGGGATGTCAAGGGCACTCAGCATCAAACCTCTAAAAGGCCGCCCTGCCAAGCACTGTTATAAAAGGGTTACGACTTCAATATTCAGCCGGATCATATAGCGTAGGAGCGTGGGCTGCGGTCCAGATCAATTCATTTGGACAGATGTCTTTGTTGCAATGAAACTGTTGTGGTAGATTCATAGCTTACCATTTACAGTCAGCCGATGCTGTTACCCGGAGCACCTGAGGGCTCCAGCGTGTTGCTCAAGGACGCTGCAGCGGTACACGTGGCTGCTGATGGACAGGTAATTGGCGCTGGGAAACTTAAACTTATTGATATTTTGGTTACAGGACACAGTCTGCAGCCGTTCGTCACTTCGGCCGCGACGGTGCAGCATCGTAAACGAGTCGCGGCGTCTTTACGACTTGAATTTAAATCATCGGCAGCGTCCGACTCTCACAGCAAGCTCCTCAGATGTCCAGATGTGAGGTTGTCCTCCCTGCAGTGCTAAATGACAAACTATTACACCAGAGAGGTGAGAGGATCTCGAATGCATAATTGAACATTAATTAACTACTGGAGTTACTATAACTAATGATAAGAATGATTGCACATCTAATGAAACTGGCCATTTGCATACTGAAACACTGCTCTGTTCGGTCCCTCTCCATCTCCTGCCTGTCTCCCTTATCTCTCCTCTTTGTTCCTTCCTCTCTCCTTCCCTGAGGATAGTATAACTTCCAGCCGTCTCTCCTCTTTCCCACTCTGCGTGGGTCCTCCCTGTGTCGCGGAGCACCAGAGGCAGCCGGAGGGCATGTATTTTTCATACTTGTCTGACCTCTATTTTGGTGGTCTGAGAGCCGTGCTGTGAAGGATTCCTTGCTTGACCAGCGGCTCCATTTCCCTCCTCATCGTGCTCGACTGGGTGCCGCCGCTCCCCCAGCCTCCCGCCTCCCAGGAGCTGCAGTCTGAAACCTTTAGCAGCGATTCTGGGGGAGTTAAACACAAAAGCAGGAGTGGACTTCGGCTCAGGAACCAGACAGCTGCAGAGATCAATGCCAACATGTTTGCAGCTCTCTGCACATGCATGTTGCACTTGTTCACATTACTGTGCAGTGCATTCCTGCACACACACACACACACACGCACACACACACACACACACACACACTCTGTCCTCACCCTCCTCTTTTATCCTCTGTCCTTCCTCCCATCCTGCTGAGTATCCCTTCACCTCTGCTCCCCTCCGTCCCTCCATGCTCTATTGATCATTCGCCTCACGAGCGTGAGTTATTCAGTCAATATTCACAGCAGCGCCCACGCACAGGCTGAACTGAAGGAGCTCGGATGAAACACACAAGAGCCAGGAGGCGGCGTGCGGCGTGCAGCGTGCCCACCATGCCACGCAGGTAAGAAAGATGTCTCACGGCTTCTGCAGACACTAATACACAGGGTGTGCACCTCAGATCTGCTCTCTCCCATGCTGCCTTCAGTGACCGCTGTAAAGGAACCTATTTAATGAGACACACGGTGTGTGTGTGTGTGTGTGTGTGTGTGTGTGTGTTGCTTTTGTTGGTCCCGTGGTCTTTGGGCTTAAATTCATTATGAGCTGAGCAGAGCTGATGTCAGTCTGGACTCAGATCAGTGAGGACGGCAGCAGCCCTGAGTCTCCGGATGAATCACACTGACGAGGGGAATCAAGGTAAAAGCCATTAATGCTGATCGATTAATAAGAGACGAGGAGATGACCTACTGACTCTCAGGCTCAGGTAAAACTACAAAAACACAACACTTCCTCTAATGAAGCCCTCCAATAATCATTATTTAGCTCTAGATTAGATCATCTGTCTGACACGGACCGTGAAAACATCACAGGTTTAAGGGTAAAATGACTACTTTGTTAAGCCTGAGGGACCTTCGTTGCCATGGTTACAGTAGTAAGACTCAGTAAACTCCAAGTGTAGGAGAAGGCTGAGAAAAGACGCTGTGCTGATGGTGTGAAACAGGAAATGACCAGGGGCGTCCTGTGTTGAAGTCTAATGATTCGCTGAGTGACACGCCCCGACCTTTGTCCTTTCACGGTAAAGTCACATGACTCTGCCTGCAGCCGCTCTGCCTGTCGCTTTGAAGCCACAGGTGGTTTGGGGGCTTCTGATGGAGGCCGGATGTTGTGTTTCAGAGAGCTGACGGGTCAAAGTGTTAATAGTTAAACTCTGTTTCAGGCTGCTGGAGGTGTTGTGGTAACGGTTACACTGTGCTCGCCGTCTGCTCTGACAATACAAGCCAAACAAGTAAACCGTGGATGATCCGGTGCATGTACCACTCTAATGAGCGCCCTGTTTGCTCTGCCCACTAAAGTCCACGTCCTGACTCCTGATGAAGCATCTCCTGCCTCGGTGCCATCGCAGATCAGCCTCTCAGGGTCGTAATGTTTACCAAACCACAGTGTTCCTCATTTCATCTGATGGCTCGGCACTGTCTCTGCGCAGCAGGTCCAGAGATCCTCAGACCCGCTCAGTGTCGTGAGACGATGTGAAATTCATTCACTTCAGTCCCACAATCCCTTAATTACAAATGGAGCTCCACTGAGCAATAACCTGCCCGACTCCTTGTCTCAGTGACAAACACAAACAGCATCTTTGGTGGAGTCTAATTATCCACACACACACACACACACACGCACACACACACACACGCACACGCACACACACACACGCACACACACAACACTGGAAATGATCTTTCTATTTATCCCTCAATCCATCCAACATACCCACTTTGTCTTTAAGAAACCTCACACGTCAGATTTAATCTAATTAGCTCCGTGATAACCAGGCCAGGGAGGCAACAATAACACAGAAACAGGACTGTGTGGAGAAGGAGCAGTCAGAGCCTGGACGGCCTCGTACAAACCGATGACAGCCGTAATCAATGTGGACACCCTGAGAATCCCCGCTATTAACTATCTCATAAACAAATCCTCCGATGGAATACCAATGCAGCCGGCTCAGCGCCGCCGGCGGCGGCTTCATTTGTCACTGAGATTATATGAATTGTATGAGATTGCTGCAGGTTTTACGGAGCCTCGGAGAAACGAAGATTCACTGACAAACTTCACAACAAGCATGTTCGTCAGCGCGCCGGTCACAGCTCGATCGCTTCCTGCTTCCTACGGTCCAGTCTCACACCTTGGTTTAAAGCAACACAGACAGCCTCAGGGAACCCAGAGTATGCACTATATCTTTATCATAAAAATGAATCAAATGAATACAATCAAAGTTTTTGTTGATCAGCTTGTTGCAACACTAATTTTGAGCGAGCGTCTGATGGAAACGTCTGTTCAGCTCTGTCTGCTTTAAAGCTAATGGTCATGGGGCAGATGGGAGACGGGCGCTTCAGAGGAAGTGCTTGTTTTTAGTGCTTTGTAAGACAGAGACGACTTTAGCTGACCAACCACTAAGAAGATGAAGTGGGGCGTTCTGGCCCTGACTGCACCAATAACAACAGCAGGACAGCTTGTTTCTGTGTGTCCCAGCTTTGCACAGTTTGCCTATGTGATGAATGTAAGCAGCTCGTCCGTGAGGAGCTGTGCACATTCCCCCTGAGTTTATTCAAATATGGAAAAGTGTGAACGTGTCTGTGTTGTTCAGGCAGCGAGGCAGAGTGTGTTTTCCTGTCAAGGCCGTGCAACTCATTAAACATCTGAGAACATCTCACTGTAACACAGGACCTCTCTGTGTTTCCTCTGACGGACCTCAAATCGCTGCTGCATGGCAACTAATTCCATTTCCTTGAGTATTTCCTTTTCCTACATGTCAGCAGGAAATATTCCATATTTACATGTTTTTACGTTGGTTCAGGCTCCCTGTCATGTTTCGGTGAGTTGTCTAGCTCACCTGTAAACTGCTCTCACGGTTTCATCTCAACAAGTTTGAAGCTGCACAGATTTCAGTGTATTAAAATGAGAAAAACATCCACAGACTGACTTTTCTTCAACTTCTCGACTCTACATTTTGTTTTTCCAGCGGTTGCATTGAGACTCTTCTTCTTCTTCTTCCTCCCCTGCAGGAACGTCCTCCTGCACCTGCTGAGGGACAGTTTGAGCTGCGGGACAACGTGAGCTCAGACTCTTGTTAAATGAGATGATTTTAAATCTTTGATGTTGGGTTAGCATCAGGTTCCAGTCACAGGTTACAGCTTTACTTCATGCATGCACCGGTCAGGGTTTAAACCACAGTAAATGATGAGGCACCTGGAGGGTGCGAGCGCCACCGAGTTTTCACACATTTGTGCACAACAACGTGCACAAAGTCCTAGGATGTGAATATGCATGTGGTTATGCAGGGATGAGCCTCAGCCAGATCCTGGCACTCGACTCTGTGACTCACACTTGAGTCACGGTCTAGTTCAATTGGACCTGAATGCTGTCTGTGCTGATTTCAGACTCGTTACGAATGACTGACGAACACAGGGAGCCTCTCGGCTTCGTTAGGGTTTTGTGAATCTCGCTGATGGATTTGGTCTCTCACAGCAGAGTGGGTATTCACCAGCAGTGTAATTAGCCATCAGAGCCCGCCTTGACCCCGCTGCTGCTCTGGAGGCTCAGATGTTCTGGACGCTTATTAACTATATTTCAACTGTGATTCACCATGTGAATCGTTTTAATAATAAATTGTGTTTTTGTATTTCAGGGGAAAATGGTAGCCAGTTCCTAATTTGAGTCGAACTGCTTCTTTCATTAATCGTGTTACTTCTGTTCAGATTTTCAGTGTTTTGCTTGTTTAGCTCTGAGACTGATGACGGTGCTGACCACTGACTGAGCGACTGAGATGTATGAAACTACATTAATTAAACATAAACTAAGGAAGGCTCACTCTTTAATAATCAGCCTGCGTGCGCTTTGCCGTGTGTTCTCAGTGTCTGCATCCTCAACAGTTTCCTTCAACCCTTTAAAACTGTAGAGATACAACTCATCTGCAGCTAAATCTGGGGAAACAGACGAACTGAAGCATCACAGACTTGACCTTGCTCTTCGTTCCGTTGAACAGACTGAAGGACCTGAGCCTGACGACACGGGCGGGCATTTTGTGACTGCAGACACATCTGTAGTTCCAGCAAATAGCCGAGAGCCTCGCTCGCAGAGTGAAGCGGCGTTACCGCCCAGGCAGGCGAAGGCGTGAAGCAGTGAGACCACAGGCTGCCAGACATCATTATCTCGCTCAGCAGTCCCCCACACGCTCTCGAACTGGGTTAGACTTATGGATTTTTTTGTTGGGGGGGCACCCGCTAAACAACAACAACAATAACAACAGCGGCAGAGTTTGCAAATGTTGTGGGACCGCCATCTCCAGAGCCACATGTGCCCGTGTGGACTGACAGGAACCGGGCCTGCCTGGATGCTGATGGGATTTTCCTTCTATCACAGGTTCAGCCTTCACGCTGTTTCAGTGGAGAACAAAGACTTGTCGAAGGTGGTCTGCCCACCACTTCCTCAACAAAACAGACAAACAGAGCAATGAGGAGAAAAGCTGCAGCGCTACTGAGGCTCATTCCTCCTGAAAAACCTACTGCTGGATATTACCCCTCCCTGCCCTCTGTGTCCACGTCTCCGACCATTTCATCAGAACAAAAGCTGCTTAAACTTACAAAGGAGCTTCACCTGCAGCAACTTCAAACCTTCAGGGCTCCGCTTGAGCAGGAAAGAAATGAAGGCGGGCTTTCAGCTCCCACCACAGCTCTGCAAAGAGCCAGTCAGAGCCGTCTGAGCCAACCACTCGCCTTTAATGCAAATAGACAAACGAGGCAAATACACTCATCCACGTTGTTCAGCTTCCAGGTGCAGGAAACAGATGTACCCGATGAAACACGTCTGCAGCGCTGACAAACTGACACAGTAATTGATAAAGACACATAAATAGAAAGACTTTCAATCAGCACAGGCTGTTATCAAACCGAGACGCTGTCAACTCGAGCATCTCCATCCATCACACGACGAGCGTATCAGCAGAGGGAGACGCCACGCTGTTCTCTGAAACTGGATTAAGCCCCAAAACAGGATCGCCGCTATCTGAACGCACGCTCCGTACATGAGAGACCTGCACACACTTTGATAACATGTCCAAACACGTCATGCATGAGACTCTCCGCATGGTGAAATGAACACGCCTTCACTCACACAAAGCCCGGTCTGTGTCTAAACAGTGTCTCATCTGTGGTCGTGGTTTCCGACCTGCACGAGATGTTTCCGTTTACCGCTGATGTGAAATATGTGATAACAATAAGCCTGAGATAACCTCAAAGTGGGAGGACGTGGACAACAGACAGGAATTAGCTGCTCGCAGACTTTGGTGCAATTACTTTTAATTGTGCATCTGCACAAATAAACAACAACAACAGAATAATGAATATGAAAAATGAAAAATTGTTAACAGTGGGTAAAAAAACAAGCGAAGTCACATTAATATAATGAGAGCAGCCTCGTAGCTCCTGTACGAAGCGTCCTGAGATGCCTTCGGTTTAACGTGCTGCTGTAAAAATAAAGTTGGACTGAGATGAGCTGCATCGGGACGTGTTCCATGGTGTTTCTCACATGAGGTTAAAGTTGGTCTCAAGCGTCTGTGACTGCATAAACTCATCGTCAGTAAACTGTGTCAGTGAGATTACGGCATTAATAAAACAGGGTGTGCGTGCAGCCTGAAGTCAGTCATGTTGTTCAGGTCCAAGCAGCTGCAGAGATGATCCTGCATTCCTCCACACTTCACTGCGGCTGAGTTTAAGATACTGGGCCGGTCTCACGTCTGTGTTTCCAGTTTTAGTTTGTCTGCATCTTTATGCATCTGCATCGTGGACGGCTTAGACACCGACAACAGTCTGAATCTGATGAGCTTCTCATTTCTATGTTTGTCCTCACTGGACCTGCGTCCTGCCGCCGACACCATGGTCGGTGACAGGAGTTGACCGCGTGCGGCGTGCGATGATGCTGTTTGTGTCATTGCACGCGGCTCGCTCCGTGCTCTGACACAGATTTAGCTTCTTGGATTGTTTAAAACAACCGGACCTGTTGTTCAGATGATGAAACACTCTGACACACCGTTGGCCAGACATCACGGCGGACACAGATGCTAATGAGCACTGATTGGAGAGTCTTACCTGAGGGGTTGAGCAGCCGCCAGGTGATTGCCGGTTCCGGCCTGCCACTGGCCAAACAGACGAGCGTCAGGTTACTGCCCTCATTCACCATGATGTCCTCTGACACCTTGTAGATGTTTGCAGGAACTGTAGGCGGAGAGAAGACGTTCACATTAATACGAGTGGGATTATTTATGAGCAGTTTGTCTGACAGAGATGAAGATCAACAGAATTTGAGGAGTGGAGAAGTGTTTTTGTCAAACACATCTTCACTGCTCAGAATAACTGAGGCTTCTTCTTTAAAGCGCCTCCTGCTCTGCTGCTGCCCCGCTCCCGTTTCACCCGCTGCCATCTCCTCACAGAAACCACTGGCAATAAACAGAGTTTGAATGCAAACACAAGCTGACCTTGATCGTCTCAGTGAAAGGAAGAGTTTGGAGAAGCTTTGGAGAACCTTTGCTTCCTGCTGCTTTGGCCCTCAGAGGTACTTACAGTAAACTTTCCCAACCCAGGATCCAAATAAGCAATTTAATCTCCTGCCCCGGGACCTGAGCTCATGGAAACAGATTGCTTCTCCTGTCATGTGGGGACCCGCCAGACGCTTGGCACTGATTCTGGGTTCAGACACACACTCTCAGAAACGCAGGCTTTAATATACGGAGCAACAATTTAAAGGTGAAACGAAGAATCTGTGTGTGTGTGTGTGTGTGTGTGTGTGTGTGTGATGTTCAAAGTAACACAGAGTTATTTCATCTCGGCACGGCGCTTTAATGATCATCCCGCCTCACGATCACCATCTACTCCTCACTCCCACACAAACAAACAGAGAGCAAGGGGGAGGGAGGACAGAGGGAGGAGAGAGGGAGGGGTGAGAGAGGGAGGGAGGAAGGGAGGGGGGAGACCTGCACCCTGCGAAAACAACTCTGCTGAATTAAGAAGGTACAGTCTGTTTTAAAGCGAGTCAGCAGCAGCGATGCAATCAGTCATGAGAGCTGTGGAGGACATACATCACTGTTTACACACACTGTCGGCTCGGTGTTGGGGATAAGCTCTGGTACAAACTGATACGAGACCAGAAATACAAATAATGATCAATGGCTCTGGAGTATGATGAATGCTGGAGACGCTTTAATGTGGAGAAATGAAGACGAGTAACTTTGTTCTTCTGCTGTAAACCTGAGCAAACTGGATTTACTATTCTAATTTCAGCCGCCTGTGTGTGTGTGTGTGTGTGTGTGTGTGTGTGTGTGTGTGTGTGTGTTCCAGGACTACAGTCCTACACCTGACGACATGTCGTCTCTCTTACCTTAACCCTGCAACTCTCAGTAAATCACCTGCGTCCTGTCTGGAGGATGAATCTCCAGGTCAGTAAACACATCAGTGATCAGACTCGACTGTTGCCTGATCACACGTGTTACATGTGCAGTCCAACATGTTCATCTCACTCTCCTGAATGTGGCGAATCAGATGGGCGTTTTGTGGAAACATTACATGGTTTAAATCAACTGTGTCGTAAATATACTAATAGCAACAGTGAGAAGAGTCTGAGGAGCCTGTGGATCTTTGGGCTGCTGCACGCTGTCGTGAACATGCAGACGTGTGATGGATTCGAGCAAAGTCCTAAATGTTTCAGCTGCTGACCTCGTTTTCTTTCTCTCCCTGTTTGTTTCAAGGACAACTGTCGTCCATCAGATGCAGTGACACCAGTGATCCGCTCTCGACCTGCATTCGGCGGCTGCAGAGCACCGAGCACGTTCACACCAGCACCTTGTCATTCACAAGTCAATTTATAATAATCCCGCATATCCGTGTGCATCAGCCGAATGAGAACAGGACAGCTTTTCAAATCACTCGTCTAGTTCTGCTCCCGCAGCGTGACCCTGCCGTGAACTCGCCCACAGACGGATAATGACTCTAAACCCGCTGGAGCTGCTGAAACTGTGAACTCTGGTCTGTCGTTTAGTCTTTTCATTATGTTTCATATTGTTCACGGCGACGACTTCACCTACCTTCACACACTCATTCCTCAGTGCGGCCACGAAGTTGTGTTTGTCCCTGATCAGCAGATATTAGAGCAGCACGCTCTGACTCCTCAGGACTGAGTGTGTGTCCTGCAGCGATATGTTTTGTGATTCTCCACACAGAGAAATTTCATTAATGAGGACATTTCTTAAAAAGATGTTTAGCCTTAAATATCCCTGGTTTTAATCCTGGCTCAGATGAGATGGATCATTTAGAAGTCTAAATAATTAAAGCATCAAACAGCTGCAGCACATCCTCCAGTCAACAAATAATTTACAGTTAAAACAGCACGATCTGATCGACTCCATCACTTAAAAACATGAGGAACTTCAGCAAACCTCAGTTGATGGACCCTCGCTCTGTGTGTGTGTGTTCCTAAGGTCAGAGAGTGAGCGTGCAGACGTGTCGCGGTCCTGTGACCCTGACCCGTCTGCAGCCCGCAGTCGTTCACTGCCTGTCGTGAGTCTTTCGGATGAAGGCTGAATTCAGGATTTGTCTCTTTCTGAATGAACCACCAGTGTGTACCTGCGCCTGATTAGACCCAGCAGACCGCTCTGTCTGCACGTTCACTCAGCCGTCCGCATTATTTGCACATAAGGAGCAGGGTCGGGGAGTGAACCGTTAAAGTTTATGGGTTACCTTCTTAAAAGTGTCAACAGCAGCACAATCAGCTGCAGGAAGCTGGTGTGGGGAGTAACAGACTCCGCCAGCTCCCAGCAACTGTTGTCAATGTGTCCATAAAGAGCGCACTTAAACTCCAACTGCTCCATTAAAGTTAGTCGGCGGCCCCACACTGAAGACCACTCGCACTACTGTTGCTGGCAGCAGGGAGCGGGGCTGGGAGCGTGTCCTGCAGCGAGGCAGCTCTCCAGTTTCTCCTGATTGGCTGCAAAGTAAATCAAGAGATTTGCCTATTTGCTAAGCCGAGTGTGTAACTAACAAAAACACATATGGAAAATCTATACTGAACGCATTTAAGAGCTCCAAGTTGTAAACACATTTGTGGGAGCGGCATCATGTGGGAATTCAGAGGCGATGTGAACCTGATAGGCGCTGCTGTGCTGAATTGAAATCAAGCCGCCCGTTCCTTCATATCGACCACGTTCTCCAAGAAACAATATTTCACTGTTTGTCTCTTTCAGATTGTTTCTCCAGCAAGGTTATTATTGAAGCTTTGTCTCTGTACAGCATCACTAACAGCCTCCCCACAACTACCGTCTCCCTATCTCGCTCTCTCTCACACACACTCACTCACACACACACACACAAACACACACACAGCATCCCCAAGTAACCCATCTCTCTAATACCAACTGACAGGACTTTCACAATTGTGCCAAACAGCATTTTAAATGAAGTCATACAGAGTTATTGCTGTAGTCAAATGACCGAGTCGAAATGAAGATGTGTTTTCCAGATATGTGGAGATGGAGCGGGAGGGTCGGTGGGGCGGAGGCGCTCGATTGAGGTGACAAAGAATCCAATTGGCCCCCCCCCCCCCCCCCCCCAAAAACAAGTAAAGCGGGGCGGGGTGGGGCAGGAGAGCTGATTGGCTGAACAGGATGTGTGACTGGAGAATTAATCCTCGCCAGGCGAAGATAAAAATGGATCGGGTGAGAAACAACTGCTCCCGCTCTGATAACCCTGTCACCTCTATAAATGGGAGGGGAGATGATGAGAAAAGTGGAAAAGCAGAGGAGATGACGAGAGGAAGGCAGTAGTGCAGGAGACAAGTGTGAATGACATTTCAGCTCTCGCAGCCATTCAGAGCCCAGCGGTGCCCGGCTGTCAGGAGGGCGGGGGAGGAGGCGGGGGAGGCGGGGGACAGCAGTGGATTGCAATGTTAGTCATAGGTCAACCTTCAAGGAACAGTGTTGGGAAGAGAAGCTCTTTGAAAAGCTCTTCACCTCTGCAGCTGCAGCAGGATGAATCCCACGGAGACACTCCGCACTCCCCGCTAATGTTTTCCCCGTGGCTCTGTTTGTGTGAATTACGGTATAATTCACACCCACACCCACAGGCGTGAGCGAACAACATCCACATTTAACATCACGACGTGTGCAATGCAAAGGCGCACACTGGCTTCACAGACACACTCAGACCTCTCCACCTGGGAGAATTTATTTTCTAATTTATTCTGTTTTGATTCCACTTTTCTCACACGCTCCCCAAAGTCGAATTCATTTCCATTCACAGCAAACGGCGCCCGGCACAGCACACGGCAGCGATTTCCTGCTCAGGTTCAGCAGCTTTCACCAACCCGGAAAAAGAAAAAAGGGAAAAACATCACATCCTCCCTGGCTAATGATCTCCTGTTCGGTCGGTTTTCCAATTCCTCAAAAATAATAAATCTCTGATGAAAACTTATAAATACACTGACCCTGCTTTCAACTCTAATTCCAACTTCAAAGAAAGAAAGAGGAGAGAGTGAGAGGCAGAGACAGCCAGAGCAATTAGAGGGAAACGTGTTTGTGTTTGCAGGGTGGTGCATTAACCACGAAGGAGAGAGACAGACAGGCAGAGGGAGAGACAGGCAGGCAGAGGGAGAGACAGACAGGCAGAGAGACAGAGAGACAGGCAGGCAGAGAGAGAGAGACAGGCAGGCAGAGGGAGAGACAGACAGGCAGAGGGAGAGACAGACAGGCAGAGAGAGAGACAGGCAGGCAGAGAGAGAGACAGGCAGAGAGACAGAGAGACAGGCAGGCAGAGGGAGCCAGAGGCAGTTCCTTGGTCCATGTGACAAGTTATTCACTGTGGGGACAAATGAGAGGAGATGAAAGCAGTGAACTTGTATCCCTGCATGATTAACCACTCACTCTCTCTTTCATTACTGGTTATATAACATAATATAATATAAGATAAGCATTTATTGATTCCCACAGGACAAAAACACAATTGTTGCCTCAGGACGTGGACAGAAAACACTGAGCACAGAGAAAAAGAGAAGCTGAAGACTGAAAACACGGCGCTAGTTTAACTGGTGTGACCAACAAGACGCCAACAAAAGACGACAACAGTCCAATCTGACACTTTTACAACTGGTGTGTCCAGTTTAAGACACACAGCATGGAGGGAGGGAGACACCGTGCCTCACACACACACACACACACACACACACACACACACGCACACACACACACACCACGGAGCGGACCAGCACGTGCACGGTGACAGGAAAACAGCAAACACACTGACGCCGCCTGTGTCTGTGTGTGTGATCAGAGCGTGGAAACACTCTTGTTTACCACTGTCCCACTGCTCCCCTCTGTTCTCCATTTCTCATCATCACAGGTGGTCTTTTCTCTGACGGATCAGAAACATGCCACCGCTCTTGTCTGGTCCGTCTGACGCAGGCGTATCGAGCATGAAATTAGCCTCTGAGCAGGAGCGGCGACGGCAGCAGGTGATACAGGATGCAGCCTCGCCCACCTGGACTCTGTCAGATTGCTTTATATTCAAGCTAAACCGTTCATTACAATTCAGGGATTACTGCACCAGTCTACTCCGCTCTTTAGCACACATACAGGAAACAATGAGCAGCTCCACAGCGCCGGCTTTGAGATCCGCCGCCGCAGGGGGCCACATAACAGGCTCCTGGTTAAAACATCAGCATGCGCTCATTTATGGACACAGAGTGAACATGTTTGAGTGAAAGTGTGTAAAGCAGAGAAAGGCCACAGTTGCAGTAGTTTAATATGACAGACATTAAAGTTTGGCGCGGTGATAAATCATCCATACCGCCATATCTGTGCGTACCATTTTCCATGTTTTGTGTTTTTACCCTCGGGCTCATTTCGCTCCCTCCTACATTTACCCCCCGCTGGCTCTGGATGTGACATTTGGAGGAGTGATGTGGCAGCGAGTGGAGAAGAGGCGTGCGATTATGCTCAGCTAATTTGAAACCATTAGAAGATAATCAGGAGAAAGCACTCGCAGCTCTTTAGCTTTTAGCTCTTAGTGCTTGGAAGCTTTACTGCCAATTACCTGCTTTCTATAAAACAAGGTCAGCCCAAACTCTGCCTGCAAACACCCCGAAAAGAACAGTCCTGACACCGCTTGGGGAACCAATAATGTTGCCTTAAACAAGCGTGTGCTGGGCCTCGCAGCTGGTGTGTGTGTGTGTGTGTGTGTGTGTGTGTGCACTTGTTTGTGCCTCTGTGTGCATCTGCACTTTGACCTGAGAGCGCAGTCTGCGAGGTGCAGCCTGAGAGAGCAACACTCTGGGAATCTCGACCAGTCAAAGGCTGGAAATCAGTGTTTTGGCCCCTCGAGGTCAGACAGAGGAAAACACACTTTGTGGGAATCTTTGATAGATCTTCTGGCCGCACACATAACGTGACTGCTGAAAGAGGACGGAGCCAAATGTAATCACAGCATCTCCAAACGTCTGCAATGTGCTGCTGTTGATAAAGAATATCTCTTTAGATTAACACTAAGCCTTGTGGCTGAGCTGCCGGTACCAGCCTTACTACCGGTGAACACACACACCTATATGCATACACACACAGCAGAGTCATAAACACACACTGTGTTTTCAGTGCGTCCCCATACTGTGTGACTCATTGTTAATATCCGCCGTTGATCCCTTCAATTATTCATGTCGACATCGTTATTCGATGTAACAACATGATACATCTGCGCTGCATGAGCCGCGCACACACACACACACACACGCACGCACGCACGCACGCACACACACACTTCACTGTACTCTCACGTCACTTCATGCAAAATACAGGGGAGCAGCGATCTCATTTGATCTGAGACCTCAGGGTTCATTCTGTGCAGCGACACACTCGCTCACTAATTCCTGTCTGCCTGCTGCTGCAGAGCTGAGCAGGCCTGAGAGGTGGGCTGATGCTGCTGTTACTGCTGCAGGAGAAGAAGAAGAGCTCAAGTGGCCCGATAATGCCAGTGCCCCCCGCCCTCGCTATCCGCCACCGCACCCCCACGTCTCTCAGCTGGTGCAAAAACAGAAGAGAAGAAGAAGAGGCAAGATGAGAGCGGTGATGACAGAGAAGAAGACACCACCTCCTCCCCATCCCCACCGTAGCCGTCAGCAGCGACAGCTTTAAGAACCCGAGCTGCCTGTGAAGCTTTCAAAGGAGCTATCGGATATGAGACAGATGCAGTGGCCTGCTGGAGGCGGCGGCGGTGGTGGCAGCGGCGGTGGCGGCGGCAGCGGCGGTGGGAACAGAGCTGCTCTCTCTGTGAGGATTTTCTGCATTTGAGCCCCATCAGGCATCCGTCCGCTCCTGATATGTAGACCGCGCTCTGCTTGGGGACACCGAGGTGATTAATTAAGGAGATGGTTTTTCAGTCTGTGTTGAGAGGTGTTTTTCAATGAGGGTCCTGCAAGGTCAGCAGCTCGTAAATCACACGAACATTTAATTGGTGTTTGCACGGAAAGAGGGAAAACAGAGGTGGAGGGTGGAAAGGTGTAGCAGGGCTTTTTTTGCTAACAAGCTCAGGAGGGTCAGAGAAGAGAGACCGCTACAGACAGCGTTGGGTTTTTTATAAAATAACACCAACTAATGGCAGCTCGGCCTCATGAAAGCCGTCTGTGCTGATATATTCCATATGAGCTGCGATTCGTATCGAGCACAGCTCCGCCCGTAAATCCTTTGCCTCCTCAGGAGCAATAGCTTTGTACTTTAAGCTTGGCACCCGCAAAGAGTGGAGGGCTTGCCAAAAAGGCAAAGCAGATTGTGCATTCAGGCCATCAGATGATTTAGAGGCTTACGATATCATACAGCTCATGATAATGAGAAAAACAAAGATGGCGAGACAAGCTAAATCCAAGGTTACAGGATCCTGGCTGCACCGGCCGTCGTTCTCTCTGCAGGTACCGATTCCTCAGCTGCTTAATGCCACTTCCTGCCCTTTGGTCCTCCTCTTCCAAATACCATTCCTCATTATGCCACTTTGTCCAGACAGGGCTTATTTGATACTGCCAGCTCTCCCACAGCCCATACGTGCAGCTGCCCAGCACAGTTTAGAGGCCTTTTACGCCCCACCACCTCCCATCTTCCTCCTGATGTGAGACCGCCTTCGCCTCCGATCCAAACTCATTTCCTGTCCGGCTGCTTCAGCAGAAACTGCGTCTGGGACGGGGGGTCACTGCCGTTGTGCAAATCGTGTGTTTCCCCCCGTGTTTGTCTTATTACTGTTCCAGCAAGAACAACAAAACTGTGATTAGGCTTTTCAGTGTTTTCGTTATTAATAAAGCTCTTATCTATCAATAATTAACACAGTTGTGATTCCAATAAAACATCAAAACACCACTTCAGGACTTGAACTCTTCAAATTGAATAATAAAGCTTAAAACTTTCTTTAGTAGTAATTATGTGTAATTATGTGCAAAATGGAAAAGTCTAAAACCCAAATGAGCTGTGAGGGTTTGAGCGAATGAATATTTCACAGCTGATCATTTTGTTTTCGCCTCTTCCATAAAAACGGTCTCTGGAGCCGTGGCCGTCCATGTAAACGCAACTGATCTCCTTTATTTAAACACTCCACAGTATCTTATTGATTTATGCAAATTCAAAGTGAAAGCAGAAGTTCAAAGCAACATCACACGGCCTCCCTGCTCACTCGGGCTTCAGAGGAGGTCTATCAAATTACAGCTTGACTTATTGTGGCATTCAGATGGCCTTTCAGAGCGAGTCCCCTGATTCCTCGAGGCCCTGAAGGATGTTCGGAGGAAGTCAAACCAGCAATCAGCTCCGACTAATCAATACCAGCTGATTTGCCCCCATTTGCTATAAAACACCACATTAAAGTGCAGGACTGGAGAGAGTATTGAGGTAGGGGTGTGTGTGTGTGTGTGTGTGTGTGTGTGTGTGTGTGTGTGTGTGTGTGTGTGTGTGTGTGTGTCCGTCCAGACTCTTTGGTGAGCAGCCATTACTCTCAACCTGAGACTGGATCCACAGGTGCTTTATCTCAGTCTGGACGAACTCTCACAGGGACACAGTGGATCAATAAGCATCCAGACAGCCGACACATGATGACAGCATGATGAGCAAACACATCCAGACCGAGTCCACCTGACAGCCGCAGGTCGGCCTCTGGTTTCTGCCAATGAGCTGATCGGGACCTGAATGGCTCAGGCTCCATCAGGCCTGTTAGCAGCTGCGTGTGTCAGTGATGTGATACTGCAGTAACCAGCCTGCAGCACCGTGAGATTAACAGATAATAACATTAGACACCTGGGAGCAACGTCAAACAACGGAGAAGACACGCAGGATTAGTGATGCTGGATGAGTAATGTTGCTGGCGATGATGGACAGCAGTCAGAGTTTGCACACTTTGCAGCGTGCGTCAGTGAAACGTAAAGATGGAGAGCTTCAACTGCGCTGACGCTGATTAGGTTCCAGATCTGTAGACTCTCAACAAGCTTGTTGGTTCTCGCTGTGTGAAGAGCTGCGAACAGCTGGTAGAGTGCAGCGCACCTGACACACTCAGCTGGAGACCTACCACAGAGCTCCTCACACACACACACGCATGCACACACACACACACACGCACGCACGCACGCACGCACACACACACATGCACACGGACTGGGCTCACAGCTGCTGCTGCTGCTACACCAGCTGGAGGGAGAGGTGTGTTCACCATCGCCTCTCTCTCCCGTGTCTCTGCGGGTGTCACTCCTGCTGCCTTTCAACTTCCTCTTTCATCAACTCTTTCTCTTTTGCACTCAAACGCGAGCACTTGGATGCAAATATTCATTTTGTGCACATTTTACATACACACAGCCTCTCTGTGCGCCTCGCTGCCTCCCATCAGGGCCTTGCGTTTCCTCTATTGTCTCCGCTTTCTGCCACTCTGCCTCCTCCACCCTCGCCTCATCACTGTCACTCTCTCTCCGTCGCCTCTCCTCCCTTCTTCTTCCCTTCACTCTGTTTCTGCGCTTTGCCTTGAGCTGCAGTCTAATGAGCAAGTGGCTGGTGTTGGGAGAGTGTTTCCTCGCTCTGAGGAGAGATAACAAGCCCATATGTTATTTACCACAGCGGCCACTGCAGCAGCCGGCCACTGCCAAGTCTCAAAGACCCTCCCAGGAAAAGATGTTTCCCATCAAATGTGTAGCTGTGCCATCAAAGTGCTGGGAAGAGGCGCGCACTCCGCAACACTCAGCCAGCGCTGCTGTGAGACGCCCATGCATTAGAGAGCAGCATATTGTAATGAAGAGTCATAAATATTTTCCCACCATAAGTGAGAAGCTCTTTTTCTCATTAGTCAGATGTATTTTTAGCTTCTCCCAGGGCCTCTGCTTCAATTACAGTGCATCTGTGTGTGTGTGTGTGTGTGTGTCTTTAACCTGACTGCAGAATCAGTTTAAACAAACACACGTCAAGATAAAAGTTGAAATCTCTGTATGGGAAGCAGACCCGCTCTGCTACTTCTGCCTATTCGACACACAATAAGATCAGTTTTCCACAAAGCTTCGCTTCGCACGCTTCGCTCCTCGAACACCTGCACGTTAACGACTGAGGACTGAGAGCTGAAACTGCCCCAACCTCAGCAGCCCTCCTGCAAAGACACATCCAACAAGGCATCTGCTCCATCACGGGAAGTGTTGAGCTCTCTCCTGCCACACAGAGACTTGGTATGTACGGCACTGCATCAGCGCCAGCACAACCACATGCCAGACATCTGGCGGGGCAGCGGGCACTGGGAGAGGAAGCAGCCAGGCACACTCACCAGACAACACTGAGGATGTGCACGAGTACATAATCCAGGCAAAGCACATGACGAATGTCAGCCAATCACTTCAGAGTCTCAGAAACAAGGCTCTGAAATGCTCTCCTGCACACACGCCGAGTCTGCAGCCATGCAGCTAGTGTTTGAGCTAAATGCTAACATGCTGCTGTTCTGCAGGTTTACCAGGCTGACCAACTTATTCTCACATGTCTCAGTCTCTCTGGACCTGTTTGTGGATTCCTGATCCTCGCCAGACTTGATCCGGTTTTGACTCCTGGCTCCCTCACCGTCCCGTAAGCCTTTTGTACATTTTGGGTTTTGTGCATGAACTCATTTGAAATGCTTTAGCTCTGCCCCTGGTGTCTGATTTCAGGTCCGATCTCTTGTTTCCCTGTCGCTCTGGTCATAAAGCAAAGAAGAAAGTCAGGGAATCACTGACCTCCGTCCGCTGGATTCAACTTGTCAGAAACACGAGTGCATGCAGAGGTGACCCATCTGTTTTCTGTTTTTAGACATATCAATTCTGGACCTGACTGTCCGGCTGACAGACCGACAGTGCCATCCCTCAAGCTACGCCGCTAGTGTGGCTAAAAAGAGACTGCTTAGTTCAGACTCCTGTCGTAAGAGGGTCATTCTTCTGGCTGCTGACGGTGATGAGAGGTGGAGGAAATGCGGTTTGAATCCACATGGGCTTGAGCGGCGCTGAGCTTGGTACAGCCACGCCACCAGGAAGCCTCTGAAATCAGATACTCCTCAGCGTGGATCTGAAGTGCAGGCCTGTGCTGCTGACACACAGCCAGTGCACACAGCAGTACAGAAAACATGTTGCTTGCTACCTGTCATTAGAGGTGGAAGTCAGAGGTGGACCCCAGCAGATACACAGTGACTTAATCAATTAGAGATAATCAATATCTGCAGATATTCAGCTGCAGCTCCTCAGTATCTCCATCATGCCTCTGCAGCTCCACCACGTCAGCTCTCTGCTCTTATCAAGCCCAGGGTGATAAAAGTGGGATCAAGGCCTAGCTGTGGGATTGACCTGAACACCAGTGGGGCTGCGTGGCAGAAGGTAAACACACCCTCACACACACGCGCGCACACACACGGAGCAGGTGACCCTGAGTCACGCAGGCTGCAGACACTGAAGAAAGGTGACAGCTTCCTATTAAAGCACAGTGGGGTGAAATGTTAAAAAGCTGCGAGGGTGCAAGCCCATATATGTACCTGCACAGGATCCCCCCCCCCCCCACACACACACACACACACACGCTGCCACATGCTGTGATACACACTGACAGACACACACACCTAAACTCATCTCTTCCCCCTTCAGAAAGCAGGTGAGGTCAGGTTCAACCGCTGCCACTCAATCCCGCTTCCAGAGGCGCTCACAAGCTCGGGGAGCGCCACGCCGTGGGCTGTCCATCTGTCTGACAGGCCCAGGTCACTCAGAGGGTGGACGAAGATGGAGGGAAAGGATACTGGCAGCTTCTATACAAGTAATGGGTTTGTGAGTGGGGAGCGGAGGCAGTGGAGAGAGAAATAGTGGGTCTCTATATCAGAGCCCGGGGAGACGCTGTCCAGAGCCGATGGCCACCGGCGTGCCTGGTTAGTCTGTGAAATATGGCCCCGGTGGCTCACCTGCAGCCCCTGTCAATACCCCTGCTGTCATGTGTGTCCATGGGATGGCCCCATTTAAATGCATGAGAGCGCCTCTCACAGCCAGCATAAAGAAGATTAAAGGAGACTGTGGTTTTATTTATTTATTTGTTCATTTTTCAGAGATTCAGTCTACGCAACATAGCAGCTCGGCAGCCCGGGAAGAGAAAGGGGTGAGTAAATTGTCGCTTTCATTAAAACTTCAAGGAGTCAGTTTCATTATGAAGGTTCAAAGGCAAAGGAAAATGCGTGTGGCTGCTCTCTCCCAGTATCTCTGTCTCTCTGCCTGTCTTTCCTCCACTTCCTCCGACTGGGTAGCTACATGGGATAATAGGCGATGTGGCGGCGAGTGTAATCTCGTCCCTGGAGGGCCGCTGTATACGGATATGTGTCTAGTCGCTGGTGTGCCGTCATGCTCGCGGCAGGCATAATGAGCCGTGGCAGGGCTTAGTGCCGGCCTTCACACAAGCCAGTGCCTGTGCAGGGTTTACTGTGGGCTCTCCGAGAGCTCGAACCCTGGACTTCGATTTGCTCTTAATATCTTGAATGTTTACAGGCTGAAGATAAGGCACCGCGAGTGGTTTCACAGATAAGTACATCAACTGTGTGGTAATGCTTTTAAAGCCGCACTGATCAATATTTTTATATTAACAATGGATCAAATGACTGTGTGTAACGTCAGAGGGTCGGCTCGCAGTGACAACCCTGCGAAGAATGATCACCTGACCGCCGCTGCTCTCAGCGTGGAACAGTCTTCTCTCTTCCGCCTCTTTTTAATTTCGATACAGTCTCTGCTCCCATGGCGCTACTTAGGCCACAGCAGGCGGCTGTTTTCAGTAAAAACTGCACCTGAAATGTGTGCAGCACCACAGATCAGATCAAGTTAGCGCCTAGCTGGAGAAGAGGGAGGAGCATTTATCATTAACACGCAGATATTTCCCTCAGCAGACTGGGAATGCAGCTGAAGCAAGGTGGATATTGGACTCGTTGACACAGTTTGAATTTAAAGCTAGCGTTGCTACGTGTCTGTCAGCTGCGTGTGTAAGTAGGCATTTCAGTGCTAAAACATTAGCCACTGACAACTTCATTAGCGATAAGACGCCAGTGCTGTGTTCACAGCGTGTCCTGCTGCCTCACAATGGACACAAACAAAACGTCTAATGCAGCTTTAAAGAGGAAACAGAACCCATCGAACCAGAGGCTGTACAGAGTGGAGATACACACATCTGCATGGAAATCTGTTTGGAAACACTTCACAGTCCCATTCTGCAGTGTGCAGCACACTCTGATCTGATCTGATCTGAAATCAGCCCACAAACATGCCATGCACACTCCAGATAATTCAGATGGTACCAGATTCATCAGGGTTTGCCTGTGAGCTTGGCCCAACACCCTTAATAAAATGCACATCACTGTCCTGGAGCTGATATATTGCAGATTGCAGTGTAGGTGCAGGCTGGTATTTGCAGTAAACACTTGGACATTGGACAGAAACTAAATTGCGCTCAGGGCTTCGAGTGCCATGCTCCGTGTGCTCCTCCGCCGCTGGAAAGCCCTTGATGAGCAATAGCTTTGCCTTGAGCCTGAATGAGAGGCTGCTTACAGCGGCTGGATGGAGTCTGGTGGAGAAGAAATGCTGTTGATGTGTTTGTCTTGTTTCCTTTGGTGAGTGGAAACTTCATTGATTTCTCTTTACATGCTTTTTCTCAGGCAGGTAAGGAGGGATCAGTCAGCAGCACCGATGCGGTCTGAACTCCATGGCTGGCGGCAATACAAGCAATAATGTGTATGTGGGTGTGATCATATTGCTGCAGCAGTCCAGGCAGACAGACTGATATCTGGAATTAATGATAGCCACACTGAGGCCACACTTCCCCCCGCCTCTCTTTCAATGCCTCCGCCTTCCCCACTCTCTCCATTTCCCCTCCTGTCCACATAAAGCCTCAGCTACAGTGTGAGAGGAAGCAGGAAAACACCTCAGCAGCAGCACAGACAAGGGCGGGCCCCAGATACAGGAGCGAGGGCTGCGCAGGGGCAGAAGAAAAGAGGGCGGAGTGGTGGAGATGGGAAGAGGTGGAGAGGCTTCACAGGCACCACTGAAAGGTTCTGATTGTCCCATGATAATTGTTGAAAGGTCAGTCCTCCTGCTTGTCCAGACTGTAGAGTAGAAGATATGCACAAACACACAGACACATGCATGTGAGCACACACACACACACACGCAAACACACACACACACACCTGCCCCCTCCTGCTAGGGTGCTCTTTAGAGTGACGCAGGTGCCTTTAGAGAGTCCCGCGGATTAGCTCCTTAAATACCATGGCATTGTGATACGAGGGTGGAAGGAATGAAAGGAGGAGAAGACGGATGAGTGTGAAAGAGGAGAGAGTTGATATTTCCTATCTTTTAGTCTAAAATTCAGCAACGCCTGCTCGGGATAAAGGTTATTTCCTGTGGCTGAGTGAGAGTCAATAAGAAGGTTGGGGCTCACACTGTAAAAACAAGCATAAAGGCACTTGGCAGATACAAAATAAAGGTTACAGCAGGCGACGCGCTGCGGGCCAACGTGGTTAAACTTCAGAGGGTCACTGCGAGCTCTCTCTGTGCCGCCAGATTAAATAAAAGCACAACTCTGCGCCAGGCTGTAATTGTGTTTGTCTGATTTTGTGCCCACACACACACACACACACACACACACACACACACACACACACACAACATCCTGTTGCTGCATTAATTCTGTCAATCCTCCATGCTACAGAGCAGGCGTCTGCAGTACATTAACATGTGTCACTTCTCAATGGACACAACATATTGAAATGGGGTCACAGAAGCCGGCGAACAGCTGCTTACGGGACTGTTCGCTCTGTCTGCTGCTTTATAGTCACTGTGTTTCTGTGACATTTATGAATGGATAAAGCCATCTGTCTTGGAGGGAAAGCTGCTCACCAGGAAGGTTTCGGTGATAACTTGTAGATTTAAGAGCTAATCCAGATTGCCTTGCCAGACTGGTTCTGGTCATAAACTCAAAAATAAATAAGATTTATGACGTTGCACTGAAAAATAAGCAGGAATACACAGTCCCATGTTGTTGTCTGTGCAGCTCTAAAGCACTGTCGGAGGAAAGTTTTAAAGATGACTGGTTTAGTTTTACATAAACATGGCTACTTAGATCGATTAACAAGGCCAATGCATATTAAAGTGCTGACTTTATTAATTTAAAAGTGACAGCATGAGATCAATGCTGATTTGAATCAGCTGATCACGCACCGTCATCACTTGAGTGAAAAGGAAACTGCGTAAAAAAGAAGAAAAGGAACCAAGAAAGCAGCAAGAGGACACCGACAAGCAATCAATAGTATTGACAGGCTCCGAGGAGCTCATAGGATCTGGCAAACAACCAATGCTTTCTCTTTTATAATTGGCTGCACAGGTTCACACGCACACACACACACACAGGGAGAGAGACATGCATGCAGATACACACACACACACTCCTTGTATAATCAATGGCAGCGGGGTGCAGCAACAGCGCATGTCCAAATCCATCCAGCTGTTATGGCTCCGACAGCTCGGGATGCACGATTCAGCAGAGGGGCTTCTGACTCACTCGAGGCTCGTGATTAGGCCGGCGGTTTGAGAGCGTGCACGCTGAAAGCTGAGCCGCTCGCCGGCCGCAATCACCAGAATTCTCCTACCTGCTGAAAGTGTCCGATAATACTGCCTGTTGGGTAAACGTGGGGAGTTAAGAGGTCAGCAAGCTGTAATGTTTCTGATTGGGGTCAGCGGTCTGCAGGCAGTTACAGTAGAGGCAAATGAAGTAAAAGTTCCCCTCCTGTGGGACGCGTATTATGGAGGACCTTGTGAGATGAATGAATCACTCCCCGGCCTCTGCGTTTTATAAAACACATTTGCATAGCATGTTGAGATCTGCTGAATTTGCTGAAACACTGCTGTTATAGTTGTATAAATGAGTGTGTGAAAATGATCGGAGTGGGGATCGGGGCTATATTTGGGCTCATGTTTACTTTTTTTTTTAACCGCGGACCTCCCTAACATCGCTAATATTTCACTGCACCTCCTCGTGGGTAAAGCGCACCCTCAGTGTTTTGCTAAACATAATGTAGAACTGACATTTAAACGAGAGTCTGTGGCTGTGAAGCAGCTCTGAGGCTGCGATCAGGCACAGCGGTGCTGCTTTCAGCATAATACAAACATGCATGCAGGCTGCTGTCAGGCTCACAGGGACAATGCTAACATGCTGATGTTCTGAAGATTTAATGACACTCTTCTTTATTTAGCATGTTAGCATGCTAACATTAGCTACAGTGCTAAACACAAACTAAAGCTGAAGCTGAGTGTGAGGTCAGCGATTGTGCAGGACCGATCAGACCAATGGAGTTATCCTCTGCCGACCAACGTTCATCACACCAGCAGACCCGTTCCCTGCTCACTTGCATCTGTTTGTTGCTTCATGGTGTCGGTGGAACCCAGTAACGCTCAGAGGTTGATGGTCATGCATGTGAGTATGAAATAGTTTTTGCCCTGAAGGAATAAAGAAGCCACGCAACTGGAGAAAGAAGTAAAATAATACTGAGAATCACTGCAGACCGCTGGACGTCCCAAGGTTACGTTAGTCTTACCCAAATGAAAGCCCAGGCTCCGTCAGTGTGACAACAGTTATAGGGGCCTAAGCTATTAAAGTTTTTAACATGTCAAAGATTTTTCTTTCACTTTCGGGGAAATGCACTTTTGCCGTCTGTCCTTTGGGAGTGGAACAGTATCGTTAATGACAGCAGAGCAGTTTATATGTGCTACAGACAGGATTTAACACCCTGGATATCAGCATGAAAGCACAGCCTGTTCCTCCTCACTGAGGCTGCTGTCAGCCGCAGCGTCTGCTGATCAAATGCTGGAATATTTAACTTGAACTTCATGCAAACTCCAAAAATCCCATCAATGCACTGCAGTTATATTTTTAATGGGGCGATATTTGGTTCGGATTCAAAGCATGTAAAGTGCATATTTGTGCTGTAACACCTGTGGGAGAACTGAAATCTGATTAAAACAAGAGGATTCGTTCATGATTTACAGCTGTTGCATTAAATCAAACAACTGTGCACGTGCACACACACATACACACACACACACACACACACACACACACACACACACACACACACACACACTCAATCACATGCACAAACATCTTCTTTGCTCGCTAACAAACTTGGCACACATCAAAGTCAAACCCTCAAATCATTGTGGCCTTGACTTGCCCATCGGCTACACTCCTCTGTCTGCGTCTCATAAAAATCAAATTGGCTGCGGGTGCAGAGCCCGTCATTATATTGGGATTCTGGTCATGTGCTGTGACCCTGCTGCTCGGTACCACTCGCCTGAGCCCCGTGAGTCCACCGCTTTCTCAGCCACCGCAAATTTACTTTGTCTGATCATTTGTTTTCCAATTACGTCCCTGTCCCTGCTAGCAGAAAATTGTCAGCTTTGGTTATGTGAACCTGCTCTTGGGTTTGTAATCGGGGGCAATGTTTGATGTTTGGAACATTTTCATAGCCATTAAAACATGAAGGGAGGGTGAATTATTACCCCGCAGAGCTGACTGGGTTTTTCAGGGCTTGCTTGAGGTTTCTGCATGCGACGGCCACACGCAGAGACACGGCCTTATCTCCCCTCAGTGAGAGACCGAACCCGACACTCCGGCGAGACAAACGGCCGAGTGAAACAGCACCAGCGTTAAACGAGCGGCGGGTCGCTGCTGAAGCAGGGTTTCACCTGTTTCGTCGTGCACTCGGTAGTTCCCTCACATCTGCGCTCAGTATTTGACCACAGTCTCAAAGTAAATAAAAACTTCACAGTAACATTCAGCGTAATTGCCACAAACCTACGCCTTCAGCACCGCGCCGCAATTTAGATGAAAGATGCCGAAGTGAACGTCAAGGAGAAGATTACGCCCACGTTGAGGGGAAACACAACAGATGAGCGTGACAATGGCGGCGGTATTGAATGGGACTTTGAGAGGCAGAGCAGAGGACAAAACAGCAAGGAAAGAAAGCAGCAGAATCAATGTTTGGCTATAACTGTCGCATTAGCCGTGATGAACGAGGCCGCTGACAGAAACTCTGCAAGTCGACGCAGGACATTCCAATGATCAAACGCCGGATAATCGGACACAATGGATTCTGGGAAGGAGAGGCAATTTGCTACCGTGGATCCATGAAGAGGAGGAGCATCAATTCACATATTGACCTTTATAAATGCTATTAATGGATGATATCTTCAGTTCATAGCTTTATGAAGGTCTCTAGTGCTGGGAAATGACACCGCGGTGCATTTGCTCCTCTGACAGCCTGCAGTATTTATCCGGGGTCGGCTTTCACGTCAGACGGTAGGCAGCTTTAAAATGGAACGGGCAGTTAAAACAAAAGCAAAGTCTGATTGATGAAACAATCATCGATGGCGAGGCGTATTGAGCTGCAACATGAGATCCGTCACTAAACACACACAGCGCTCCGTGTCGTGCCTCAGCGTGTTGTCTTGGGATAATGGGCAGATGACAGCTGAAGGATGCTTAGCTGGAAGCAAAGACACACACCCTCACACACACATGCAAACAAACAGACAGACTATAGCAGATCCTGCTTTGAGCGCTCAGCCTCTGCAGCACTTGTGTCTGTCACGCAGCCGGTTTCTGACAGGTTAAGAGCAATTTCTGTCAACCGACTGTGGCTTTGGAGGAGGAGGCTGCAGAGACCTGGGAACGTTGTTTCGATGGATAATGAACTCTTCTTGTTCTGCTGGCCTTGATGCACAGCTCACACGTTTAATTGTTCTTATTCCCTCATGGTCCCCAGAGGTTACGAGCAATTCAGGAGCATTTCAGGAGCGAAGTGACAGGACCAGGTGTGGTGATGGGAATACACAAGTCTGCCGCCGCCGCAACACGGAGAAGTGAGCGGATCACTGCTGGGCCTTAACGAGGCTGCTGCTGTCTGTTGGCTACTTTACCTTCAATTAAATGTGAACGAGTGGAAAATAAAAGGCACAAAGATGCACAGAGTCAGCGTTACACACACACACACACACACACACACACACAGGCTGTATTCCAGCTGTAACTGTGTGAGCTGTGGCTGGTTGGCTGGTTAGCCACAGCTTAGCATAACAACTGGGAGACTGGAATCAGGAGGGAACTGCTAACCTGCCCTGGATGAAACAAAGGTAACGTTGTGTGTCGTATCTCCTTTAATCTGTATAAAAGCTGCAGCTGCTGCCTCACAGGCACGAGAGTCGAATCAATCGTCACATGCAACTCTCTGCAGGAGGATTAATCATATTTCTCAGACTTTCAACCCGTTTCCCCTAAGAAGTTCATACTGTTCCACACTGTGGCTCTCAAGTAACGTCGGTCACATGTCCAACATGACAGTGACAGACACCAGACTAATGTGCTTTCCATCAGACACAGCAAAGCAAAGTTTTATTCTTGATTTGAAAGAATTCAGAGTTGGAGCAAAAAGCTGCTTTTCATCGTAGTTTGATCGAATGTGGTGCATAAAAACCTGAATCTGCAGCTCCTCTGTGCTGGATTTGAGGTCTGGATCATCAATAACCAGGCTGAGAGGAAATCTGGATCTAAACTATTCAGTGTTTCACTCACAGGGCAATAAAATCAATTCAATTCAGTTCATTTAGAAACAGAAGTCAGTGCAAAGTCTTGCTATATGCTTATAAGCCCCAACAGGCAGATGTGCATGTACCTGCATTCATCATTATGAGTTAAAGCTGAGTTTTAATCATTTCGGCACAAAAGCAACTTTCTGTAAAACTCGACTGGCACTGACCGCACCCAGGCGCTGACCGCACCCAGGCGCTCCACATCTGCTTGTTGATGTCTGATGCAAACCTGAGGTCAGTCTGTGTACATACATGCAATGAGTAAAATGTTTGAGATGTGAGCTGAAACAGTTCTGGGACAATGGTCGGCAGGTTTCACTTCACAGGGAACAAAAAGTCTGCGAGTCGGCGTCCACGCATACGTGCACCTTTCATCAGCACTCAGGTGCATCATTTCATGATGAGGTAGCTCTGCTTTCATCTTTCATCTCAGGAGCTACAACCTTAAAACCCCCCAAAATAACTTTCAGAAGACAAAGAAACTTTTCCAAATAAAGAGAAGCCTTTAATTTCCACGCTGCAGGCCTCGCATCCCATCCCGCAGCATCTCCTCTCTCGCTCCTCACGATTATCTCCTCTCTCAACTTTCCCGCTGTCTCCATTCAGGAGAAATAACTTCCTGTCCTTTGAAATGGAAAACTACCGCTGAAGGCTTTTCAAGTGCACTTAAGATTCATTTGAACTGGAACAAGAAATTCAGTTGCTGTCGGCAGGTGTTTGTGACATATGGCTTCATATATTGTGTCTGCAGCCACCTCAGAGGGACGCGTTTCCACATTTAATGAGGGAGGACGGTGACGCTGGCGTCTGGACAAAGACGTCTCCGACACTGAGACATTGGAGACTTAAGTGAGTAAACGTATAATGAAGGACATTTGTGGCTGATGAGCGGCATTAAGCTTCTGATTAGCGTATAATGTGAGTTATTGACCCAATTTCCTATTAAATGTCTCTCCAGCTGTCATGTGTAGCTGCCGTGTGTTGCCCGTGTGCAGGTGAGAAACACGTACCTTGTACGATGAGGTAGACCTGCGAGGTCTTGGGCTGCTGCTTTGTCTGTATGGAGCAGGTGTAGGAGCCCTCGTCGTACACATCCACCTGCAGAGCATCAAAGAGCATTCGTTGGTTTCAGCTGGTGAACTCAGGCGAGTTACTTTTCACAGATTCATTCGTTCATCATCAGTTTATTCACTTATCCACATAAACATGTGTGTTTCTGAAGCTGCGGGTATAAAAGCATAATAAAATGCATATTTAAACAGTCTAACCAGTGGAATAAACTCAGATTTTCATATTCTCTCAGTTTCAGCTCAGCTTTTGTTTCAGTAAGCTCTTCTGATTCTTCTCTGAACTTGTTTCTCAGCTTCAGTTGATTTGAGTTTTGTCCTGATCAATAAAATATTCAGTGACAACATGTTTTATATTTTCAGCACTTTGTTTCGAGCCAACTCACATTTTCAAAGCAGCCAGGGAGCTGTATGTGTGTGAGTCAAATCCCTGTTATTATAAAAACAGCTGGATTATATTTTATGATAACGAAGAAACACTGTTGATTAATTCGACTGTATAGCCACAACATATGAATTCAGCCTGATCACACACTTGGGGGTTTGCTCTTGATGAAGTTTAGTTTCCGTCCTGTTTAACTGACTCGATGGACGAGACAGCATGTGTTTAACATTTAAACTAACTCTGATCTCTTCCCAACGTTTCAGGACATGAACTCGGACCTGTGCGTCCTGCGCGCGTACAGCTGATTAAACTGAAATCCTGATTTGTTTGTTTCGTCCAAATCGAATGAACACTAACATAGTAACGTTCTGTCACACTAAGAGCAAAGTCTGAGATGCTTGATTTACTCCAGGCCGTAACGTTAACATGGGAGACTTGGATTATCTGTGGGGTCCACTCTCACATCTGTCCTGGCTGTTTCCTCCTGCTGCTCGTCTGCTGAGCTGAGCTAACCATCCTCCCTCCAGGAGGGGCTGAGGAGGCGTTTAGTCTGTCCCCTCGTGTTCATGGTAAGTCAGCGATTATTAAAGTTAATGCAGATTTCATCCAGTCGCAGCTCAGTTGGGTCCAGCTCACAGGTCGGTTTTACCTTCTGTATGCGCAGGCTGTACTCCAGCTGTCCTTTAGTGACCAGATCTACTCTGGGGTCCAGGGACCACTTGTCCTGACCGGCAAAGATGATGTTGGATCGATTGAGCCAGGCCACCTTGGACACTTTGTCATCAACGTAACACCTGTGGGCACAACAAGAGCGAGGGAGGTGAGCTGAAGGAAGCAGAAGGTGAGGTTTGTCATCAGGGGGTGCAGTGCGCGAAGGCGTGAAGTGAACAAAGGCCACGTAACTCGTCCTGTTTCCTGATGTGTAATCTCATTAGGAGGAAGGAAACGTGGACCTTTGCAGATACGAGACAAACAAATAACAGCAATTATGCAATCCTGCAGAGTGGGTGGGCTGCGTGAAACTCAGAGGCGTTCTAAGTGTTTAAAAGCACAATCATTTCTGCAAACAATGGACCACACCGGGTTTACTCTTACACGGTTCAGCAGAGCTGCGGTTGATACTGCTGACCAGCAGGGACACAGTTAACCCAATCAGACAACTCGGCGCTGCTCTCATCCAGGGGTTGGGAAGGAGAAGCCAAAGTTGAGGAGAGTGCTTTTTCCTTTCTCATCCTGAATTCATGGCTCTGATCCTCTCTTCCTCCCACTCTCTCTCTCTCTCTCATTGTCTCATTGTCTCTCTCTCATTGTCTCTCTCTCATTGTCTCTCTCTCATTGTCTCTCTTTAGCCCCTCTCTCTCTCTCTGAGTCTCCTTCTTTTAGTCTGCTTCTCTTCCTCCCTCTGATAAATACATCTCCTTTAACAGCGAGCCTATTCCTGTGGATGAGAAAGGACACCGGTATCCTCTTGTTTACTTCTTGTTGCACACTGTCAGAACATTACGCCAAGTAAGCTCGAGCTAAGACATCACGCGCGGGAGGGATGGGAGCCGGGCGTCTGCCTAATGAATAAATGTAAATGTGAGAAGACGTCGGAATCAATGAGAATGGATATCAGCTGTAATGCAAGCCGACAGCGGATGCGCCTTACATGCAAATTCCCACGACTCCCCGAGCCTTGGCTGTGCACACTGCTCTGGAGAGTACAAGAGAGTAGATTAGCGAGGCAGTGGAGTGAGGCTGACTTTGGCAGGTGACCCCGGGTGATGCACAAAAGTGGTGGTGCAGTCACCCCAGCCTGTTACCCAGTGGGAGCTGCATGTCAGATTTGTTGAAGGCTTGTACTCGCAGCTTGAATCCCTGTTGATGTTGCTTCCCTTTGTGTGCAACAAAGATAAGTCACTGTAGTTTCTGACTCGCTCTGACATCCACCTTCTTCTTCTTCCCTCACTCTGAAGCTGTTTGTTCTGTTTTGTCTCAGACTCATTCTGCTCTAATCACAGAGAGCTGCAGAGTGCGAAGAACTCTTCCCCCAAATGACAAAGGCTTGGATTCTGTGAATCCAGAGGAAACATCTTTAGCCAAGAGTCAGCAGACCTGACCTCCAACCTCCGCAACTCATCACCTAAATGATTGGCTCCTGCGTTGCGTGATTCATGCACGTTACACGTTCAAACCATCACAACTGTATTTTATGTTCCAGTGAAGACCGTGGGGCGTTCAAAGACACAGATCAGGATATTTCACTGAGCAGTGAACTGTGCTGCAGTGTAGCACTGACCCATGCAGGAGAGTCTGTGACACTGAGGAGAAGAGGTCAGCAGCTACACGATGTGCCACCTGTGCCTGACCGTCCTAGTGTTTTCTAAGTGACACAGTTCTGTATCAGTGAAAGTTACAGAGACACGGTGACAAGTTGAGCAGCGTTAAAGTGTTTGCAGTGAAGCAACAAACTGTCCTGACGCACCGAATGGTTGCATGTTGTTTGTTTTCTCTGAGTTGGCCTCCTCCCCTCCGTCATTACCAGTTGTCTCCCACCGTGAAGTGAACGGGAGGAGGTGGAAAAACAAAAAGCAGAGAGCGAACAGCCAAAGGAGACGTGAGCAGAATCCTGAGTTTCCTCCGGCTGCGTCCATCACACACTCGAAATATTAAACTGTATCAGCGGTTACTGAACCTGGCCATCATCTTATAAACAGTGTGTAGGTCTGAATGTCTACACACACACTTCGTAGAGATAAGGATGAAACTACATGTGGCCTATGAATCAGACAATTAACTTGTGGTGTCCTCACAGAAAACAACTGCAGCGGCTGTTTCTCGTCTCTGAAGTGTTACTGAAATGTCTAGACCAAGCGTTCTGATTGCTGCAGATGAGTAAGTGTTTGTAGATAATTCCTCGTGTTTGAGTTAAACACATTAAAATATGTGTGCTGAAACTGTACCAACACACTCACTGACACTTTTATTACTGTTTACACAGCGAACGCGGACTTTTGTCCAACGATCGACTGATGTGCGAGCTGTTGCTTCTGCTCTGTCGATGCTAAATTCAGATTTTGGGTTTCCTCTCTGAAGCCGCCTGACTGATGCTTTGTGATCGCGAGGAACCCAGTTCAGAGACTGCAGAATCGTTACTCAGCCAATTGTAAACAGACATTCATCATGCAATTAATATGTAAATGTGCAAGGCTTTAAACTCCTCAAGTGCATTCGAGATAAGATGAAACTTGTGTGGGTAAATGAAAGGCGCTGCCGCTGCTGCAGAATTCAGAAAAAACAGGCTTTCTAAGAAAAGCAGCAGCAGCGTCGACAGAAACAGCTGTGGAGATTACAGAAACATATGAAAATGACATTTTCCAAAGACGGTAATTAAAAGACTGTGTAATTTAATAAACTGTCATATAAATAACCACTGGTGCTATAACCCTTAATGTAATACAAAATGTAAATGTGCAGACAGGAGCGGTGTTATGTTTCACATACATTACCCCTGTGGAGAACGAACTGTAATAGAGAAACGTGTGAACTCAGGTCACGCTAGTGTTGAGCAGCAGCAGAACTGAGGCACAGCGCTGCCTTTAGCTCAATGCTAACGTCAGTATGCTCACAATGGAAGCTAACATGCTGCTGGCGTAATAGTGATTATGCTCAGTGTGATATGCTCACGCTGCCCAGATGAGAGTCCTGGTGGGGGGCGAGCGAGCGTGCATGTCTGAAGGATCCCTGCTCTGGGCTGAATGGACATCAGTCCATCCAATAGACAAGGAGCTGCTTCACTGCAGGAGGCAGTAGGTAAAGGGTCAGGGGATCACCATGGAGACCATGACTGTCTGTACCACATTTGATGGCATCCATCCAGTGTGTCCACAGCTATGATCCAATGATCAACAACATGCCGCCTCCGTGACGGTTCTGACATGTTTTCGTTGTTTTAACACAGTTGCAGGCTCTGATTTGAACGTCAGGACCAAACGGGATCCTAAAAGGCCTCTCCTGCTGTTAGTCCTCCGACAGAGGACTGTGAGGGAAATACAAAAACAGCCTACTCTGACTCCCAACGGTCCAGTGACAGCTGTCGAGACCTGTGGGCAGCCCTCAGCTTGCAGGTCATGAAGGAGGAAGGAAACAGAGAGCGAAATAAAGGAGGAAGCATTTGCAGCGTGGCAGGACGCATCCAATTATATCCTCTGCGTAAGCGAGACAAGCGGTTTTAATTGAGAACTGAACTCACACTGTGAGTGTGGCTCCTTCAAAGCATCGTGCACGCTCTTGGATAAATACAGGTGACTGGGACTATTAATCCTCCAAATGTTCCTGATTGTGTTACCTCCTTTCTGCTGGTGCTGACCATATGCTGCTCCGTATGGGTCAAAGAAATAGATAAATAAATACGCAACACATGGTGCCGTACATGCCACCGCGCTCAAACTTCAGTCAGAGCCATACTCCCGCTGCTCCGAACCTTCTCATCCTCCCTCGCCTCGTGTCTTTCCCTCTCATCTCTTCGCACCTCTGCATCACCACTCCTCCACTCGTCTTCCTCTCGCTATCCTCGTTTTCTCACCCCGTCTGCCTCTCATCCCGGTCCTGGCTGATCCCTACTCCTCTCTGTAAGTTACTTCTCCCCTCTCATCTTTCCATCAACACTTGGGAGCAGAGGTGGACAGCATGGAATAGAAATCAAAGGATCTGCTCATTGATGTTTGCTACAGATCGGTTTTCTCTGCTACCTCTCGCCCTCCACTTTGTCTGTCTCAAGCCTCCGGAGGATCCTGACAGCCCTCGGTGCAGAATGTAGAGCATGCTCAGTCGTGGCCATTTCCTGTTCTCACTAATGAGCGACTCCAGAAACAGAGAACTTCCTATCACTTGTCAGAGCAGTTGTCTGCCTGTAGCTGCTGCCTCCTTCTCACAGAGTAGATGTCAAGGTGTGTCTATGCAGGCCCGGGTTTCTCGGGCTGCTGCAGGGCTCTGCTGGTCCAGAATGAGAAATAGGAGCGGGGCTGTCTGCGGCTGGCCTGATCTGAGGCACATTCAACAAGTCGCTCGCAGGGAACTCGGTTTGATTGGAACAGCGAGTCACGGTTGAACGATTTGTAATGAAAATCCATCCCATTAACTGGCTGCAGCCCTCACAATGATGCAGTATCTGGGCTGTGTTATTTAGCCACTGTGACTTTATTTATTTGAATATTTGGCAAAAAATCAGGCTAACCCCCCCCCCCCCCCATTTTTTTTATCACAGCACCATCTCCGCGTCTGCAATCCCCTGCAGAATCCTCTCTGAGCCCATAATCCTCTGCAGACTGTATAGTCTCCGCTAACATAAAAAAGCTTGTAAATGCTAGCAAACATTTGCTGATGCTTGTAAACAAAAGGCCTTATTAAATGCATCTTTTTTATTGGATTTTACAAAGTGGCATTGTTGTTTATCAGTCCCTTCAGAGACCGGGGCCGGGTTTACGCCGGGTCTCCCTGTGATGGATGCCTGGGCTGCTGTCCTGCGCTGTTTTACCCTGAGCTTTGTTGATGGATGCTCCGCTCTGCCATATTATACTCTTTTCCTGCCCCGCTGTGCTGTGCCAATATGGACCGGCCAATAGGCTATGGCTGACAGGGGACTGTGTGGGCTGACAGATGCCTGGGCCAGAGCTGCTGAGCTGGGCTTGTGTTGACAGGAGGGCTGGGCTGGATGGATCCCTGCTCCAGGGCTAGCCGTGGGGGAGGACCAAAGAGCAGGCTGAAGCCAGGGAGTGAAACTGTAATGAGAGGAGCGATGTGCCAAGACTGACAGAACAGCTCCACCACCCGCTATCCCCATCAATACCCAGTTCTCCTCATCTCACCTCGTCTTTTCTCTCCTTCTTCGCCTCTCTGACACCTCTCACCCCTTAACAAAACACTTTTTTCCCTCCATTTTCTCTTTGTAGTGCGTCTGTCTTGTTCTGCCCTCCACCCTCTTCAACCTCCCGCCACCATCTCATTCCCCTCCTCTCTCCTTTCTTGCCTTTTATCATCGTATTGACCGGGCAACCTGTGTCACAAAGGTGCCTCTGTGTGCATGCATGTGTTAGGGCGGAAGTCTGTGTGTGCTGCAGCAAAGAGCCAACCTGCCATGGAAACAGAATCTGAAATCTTCTCTCCGACAGAGTCAAACAACTCGTTTCAGCAATCGATAAAGATTAAAGTCGAGGCTGGCACACCGGCTATTTGATGGAAATCTGCCTCACTCCAACCTGGTGGGCAAGAAACCTCTGTGTCTTTGTTGCGGGTGTGCATGTGGCAGGGGGCACAGCAGGCAGAGGGAGGGAGGCACAGAGATGAAGGAAAGATGCGACAGAGAAGAAAGCGACAGCAGGAAAAGAGAGCGAGAGGAACGGTGAGCTCTGGGATGGAGGCAGAGCTACAGCTGCATACCAAATCAAAGCCGGGTCATTCTTTCATAGCCCTCAGAGCAGCTCCATGCCCCAGTTATTCTCTGCACAGCGGGTTAAATGTATTTCCGGTAGGGTCTAAGTTTATCCCCAAGGACTGGGCTTAGTGGAACAAAGTATTTACTGAAGTACGCAGAGAAATGCTGCGCTGCTGCAGAATGCACCTTCCACCGTTTTCATGTTTGACAAATAAAAGCAGCTCAAACTCTCAGACGGGAACATTTTTTATCTGACGCGAATTAAATAAGTGGAACAGCGCGATTCGTCAGGTGGAGTCACACAAACATGAACGCACAACTTTCAAGGTGAGTGCGTCGTACCTGCGAATCTGTGCGTGTTTGTGTTGGTTCAAGTGTTTGGTTTCCACTGGCGATGAAGTCGTTTTAATAAAGCGCCGCGTCTCGCTGTGTTGTAGTCTGCTGGTTTAAAGCCACTGCAGCCCCGCTCTTCACTTTCAGAGTCAGTCAGACCGAACCGAACAAAGGGACGCCATGAAGCCGACGATGAGTGGGTGACGTGTCCACAGTGAGATACCGTGGTAACTGATCTTGAGCCCAGTGCTGGTCTGATATTTGTGATTAGCATGTATTTTTGCCATAATCGAGCAGCTCTGTGAGCGTGTGTGCGTGTGAACAATCAGCGGGTAAAATCCCGGTTATGTAAATTGGTGCTGACACCAGTGGCAAACAGGTCACATTAATTATTGTGATTTCAGAAGTCAGGTGCAAAGTGTTTGAAGCTTGTTTGTGAAATGTGATTTGCAGGTTTAATGAAGCATTAAAGGAGAGGAATGATGAGGGCGACATGTCGGAGGTGACACACTGTCTCCTCTCATTAACAGGGATTTTATACAGCGCTGCTACCAACAGGAAGTGCTACATCCTGCGGGTGCTGCAGACACCACAGACTGCCTGAAACAGGAAACAGAGACAGGTCCAGAGTCGGCCTGCCTGTCTGTCAGTCTGCCTGTCTTTTCAGTCTGCCTGTCTGTCTGCATCTGAGATCCCCACACACACAGAGGAACAACACAGACGACCACAGAGCCGTTTCAACCACGTTAACGTTTTCAAGACCTGTCATCAGTCACCACAATGACTTCGTCTAAGCCGAAGCCCGGAGCCGCGCCCTGCAGGGAAATCCCCGGTGACGTAAAAGCATCGGAGCAGAGTTGGAGTAACCTTTGTTGCTGCGGCTGATTTATCCTCTCTGCTTCAAAGCACCCAGACAGCCACAAATCCTCCTATAATTCTCCCATCATGAAGCCCCTCCATCTTGGTTGGCATGCGTCAGCGCTTAGAGCGAGCCATTAATCAGGGCAGGAATGATTGTTTTGAGACTTGGCCAGCAGAACCAGCGGGGGGAAATTATTAATCAGAAACGGTTACAAACAACTCAGGAGTCTGCAGGTCTGCTTCATGCAAATGTGCTTGGCACAGGTGTGATCTCAGCTCCGCAGGCGCCAGGGCGGTTAAGTTTCCGCGCGTCGTGTTTCTCAAAGTTTCTGAAGCTGCTCCAATTAGACACTGCTGACTTGTTTCGGCTGTGAAGAGCAAGAAATCTCAGCAGCAACTGTTGGGGTCGGGGGGAAAAGGGCAAAATGCGGATGGTGGACCAGTGGAGACTAACATCTAGCTGCTGATCAGAGTTCAGACTGAACATGCCAGCGGTGCAGGAGCCCTGACACTTCTCCTGTCAGCCCGGCTTCACTTTGACCCGCTCATCCTCATTTTAAAGTCAATGTGACAACTCCTCCATGGTTTCCTCCACCCTGCCCCTGTGCTCTGCCTGGAAGCAGGGTTGGTGTGTGAGGGAGCTTGGATGTAACGAGCCTGTGACAGATGGTGCCTCATTGAGACGTAGGCAGGACGATGTATGGCAGCGGCAGGATGCTGCTATTAAATCTCAGGAGATGTACTGCGCTTCCTCCTCTGTCATATTCCCCCTTTTTGTAACTGCCTCGGCTTCGCTCTCTCTGCTGTTTTGTCTTTCTGCCTCTGCCCCTCCCTCTGAGTCTCAGCGTCCTCCTCGTTCACGCTCGCAGTCCATCTCCTAATTTCATCTCATTTTATTACATCTGCCTCTCCTCTCCTCCTCCGCCTCTCATCACTCGCTCCCTCAGCACTGGGCTGACTGTGCAGGATGGATGAGATAACAGCAACGCTACCGTCCCCTCACTGAGCTTACAATATCACACCTTGAGCACCTGAGAAGTGTTATTTCAGCAGCTCAGATTGCATTGCATCAGATCTGTGTTTATGCTTATGAATCTGTGCCGTGCTGTGTTGACCAAAGTGCGTAAGTATAGGGGGGAGAAATATTATTGCTAATGCAAGCTACGTGCCTCTCACAGCCGCAAATTATACTCATTATTCCACAATTACTGGCTGCAGAGCGCCGACCTTTCCCTCCATCTCTGCGCTGCGTTTCCTTCTCAACTCACGGCCGGCTCCTATTATTACAGGATGTGACATAAGGCCTCGTCTCTGAGCCCGACACCGTGGAACTACTATTTCTCTGCTCTCCACTTTTACCTCTTATGCGATCCATCACTGTGTCCTGCGTTGGTGCATTACGGGCAGAAAGAGGTGAATCGCTTGATGATGCAGTGCCGCTGAAGGAGAGCGGAGGCAAGAGGGAGAAACACAGATACTCTTCTAAGTGCTGAAATACTCCCGACCTGGCTGTGAAATGAAATGCAGCATCACAAATTCTGTCTGAGATGAAATAGGCTTATTTGAATTTGTTGGCCCGGCGCACTATTTATGTTTCTTGGGAGAGCTTCTGATAATGTACAAAGCAGAAGCACCAAGACCTGCACTACATCTCAACAGCACAGATTCCAGCCGCAGCGAGCGGCGCTTTGAAAAGCCCCGAAAATCAAACAAATATAAGCTAAAAGCTTTGCTGCCTTTTCTTACTCGCACTCTTTTTTATCTCAGAGGTAACACTTTGAACTGAAGATGTGTCTTAAATAATTACGGTGGGAATCAGAGCTCGGGGCGCGGGTCGTTTCATCATCATTTCCTATGTGAGAATTGGCTTTTATACCCTGTTGCCACACTAATAAGCGTTTCTCCCTCGTGGGCTAATTTTCCAAAGCGCAGCCTTATTAAGCGGGTTGTGAGGGGCGCCACGATGCAGCCGCGGCATCGGTACAGTATGTCGTCCTGTGGGTGGATTTAAAGGTTATAGTGCTACGGGAGCCGGCGTATCAAGTGCGTGACTGACAGGTGTCATGTCACATGAGAAGGTCAAAACGGTCTTCTGTGATCTGTTGTCGGGGCTGGAATGGCTAATTCACATGCCGCTGCAGCAGGAGGAGCTGAAAGGTTGACAGCCAGTCTTCACAGCGCATGTGAAGCCTTCGCGGCGGCGGGCCAAGCTGCCCACACCATCTGAACACAGACACTAGGAGTCCAGCTGCACTTCACTCACTGAGAGAGAGTTGACTCGACGCAGCTGCTCAGATTAATATTGACAGTGAGACGGCTGAATTATTAACTGTGCGGCTTTTGATTTTTCACACTAAGTTTGTCTTTTGGGTAACTTTTATCTTTTATTTTACTTTAAAGCTCCTGAAAATTTGTCTTCACGGGAATTTACTTTAGAAATCTGGGCCTCGTGATGAAAGAGGCCAGAAAAAAGGCCAAACTGTCATCAGACGTTATTTATTCAAGATGCAGTGGGCAACAACTGCAAAACGCAAAATCCGCCCCCGCTCTCCCTGCTCAGTCTTATCGCTCTTCTAAGCTCCTCCCACCACGCCCACGTGGCTCGTAGGACCCAGCGTCCACGGCGAGAGCCTCACCAGGACCCTGGTCCCTCTCTCTGTGACTCATCTCCTCAAAGACGCCCCTCCAGCACTTCGTGGCCCCTGGGCAGAGCGCCCCAGGCTTCAGAGTCAGCTGCGTTAACGTCTAACAGCAGGATGAGAGGCCGGTACACACACACACACACACACGCACACACACACACACACACACACACACGCACACACACACACGCACACACACACACACACACACACACAGCACCCCCAAAGTCACTCCCCACTGTTTGTCATCCTGCTTCCTCCACTTGTTGTGAGCTCCACGGTATCGAACATAATGAGCCCGAAGCTCCGCGTGTTCATGTGGTCTCTGCATCTGTATTGGGAGAACAGCCAATAGGAATGACCTCTCTGAAATGGTCTGTGATTGGTTAAAGCCTGAGAACAGATCCAGGAGGAGGTGCAGGGGTCTAGTTTTCTCTCAGACCACTTGAATGACTACACTCTGATGGTCTGACTGAATTCCTTCAGTGACGCTGAAACTTTACGTGTTTACCCCTGAAAAACCCTCCCCGTGTGCTTCATCAGTACTCTGAGCGGTGGCTGGATGAGATGTGACAGACAGAGAGACCTGACAACCCACCAGCCCTCATTAGACTCTGATTCAAATGATGCTAAATCCTGATTGGTGCATGGTGACGTCAGCTCTGATTAGCCCCGCCCCCTTCAAACAAGAACAGGAGAATCAAACCTAAACCGCTGTGAAAGTTAAAAACTATGAAGTAAGAAGCTAATACACGAGAGCACTGATAAATAAGATGAAAGCACGCTGAGGCAGAATAAATGAATAGTAATAATTATAAATATTTGAATATCTGTTTCAGATTGAGTGATGTGTATAGAATATGAAATGTAATATACAGCGGAGCTCTGAACACCTGAGTGTGTTGCTTTGTCTGGGTGTTTCAGTGCCGGAGCTGCAGGGAGACACGCTGCAGCTGCTGATGCAGTGTGTGCAGCGCCTTCTGAGGCGACTCTAATGACTCCAGCGTTCACATGGAAAGCACCGCCGCGTCTCCGCTTCGCTTATTCGGCCGCATCCTTCACACAAAATTGCCCGTGTGGAGGAGGAGAGGACCAGCCTCCTGTTGTTTGACGACACATCAGCTGATGGTGTATCCATGGCAACAACACAAGGTGCCACAGCCCATGACATGTTAATATGGGCCTTCTACTTTTATTTTTCCTTCCTCTCCATCGGGTAGAATCACGATTAGCCGTATGACCGCCATCTCAGACGGTGCAGCACAAGCTCAGCGTGCTGGCACGAGGGTTCATCTCTGCATTTTAGCAACACGGATAAGTCAAAGCTGCAAGAGGCCCCCTGAGCCGGTCCGAGGCTAACCAGTGTTAACAACCGCCGCACGCCACACGAGGCTGCGGTGTCAGAGGTTCGGGCTCTTACAATGATCTTTAATCACACGCTTTATGCTGAGTTGGCGTCTGTCCGCTGATCAAAGAGCAGGAAACCAGTGAGCCTAATGGGCTTTAACATGCAGATCTCAGTGTCCGCGGCGCCCGAGCACAACCCGCCGCTGCAGCGCACCTCAGCCTCTTACAGCGCCGTCTCATCCAGATCGCAGCGCCTGGTGATAATGACATGTAAATCTATTGATTCATTGATTCTTTCATCAAGCTGTTCAGGCGGATCGGCACAGCCCCAGAAGTGCCATTAGGTTTGCTGTTAAACTCATTGCCGCAGAATAATGATATTTTAAGACCATAATTGTGACACAGCAGGGGACCCATGAATGCATGCAAATAAATCATTATCTTATCTTTGACCTAAATTACTGTTTAATTGCATTGCAGAGGCCTGAGAGATAAACAAACACCACACACTTGTCTTTTTAGCACCTTGTCACTTACTGTAAACGCACTAATGTGTCAGACAGGGAAGTTTTGTCTTCCCGTGTCAGACCATAGATATGATGCATTAGTACATAAAAAAGGCACTAATGCACTGAAAACATGCTGTTCACTGCTCTGTAACCGAAACTGCATTCATAATTTAATACAGTATGTGCTCCGCTGCTCTGATCTGCATATATTAACCTGATGGTCACACTTGAAGTATGATTTTACGCAACAACAACAGCCTGTGAATGCGTCAATGCATGATTAGGATTTAATCATTTGTGCATTATTGTTATTATTATTAGCACTAGTGGTGATTCTTTCTCTCTCTCTCTCTCTCTCTCTCTCTCTCTCTCTCTCTCTCTCTCTCCCTCCCTCCCTCCCTCCCTGCACCGGACAGGGCAGATGGCCGCCCACCTACATCCATGCTGAGGTTTGCGCCTGTTAAAGGAAAGTGTTTCCTTGCTGCTGTCTCCAGGTGTCTGCTCAGGGTGGAGCTGGTGAAGTCAATGTAAAGAGTTCAGTTTAGACCTGTTCTGTGTGTGAGGTGACCTGAGGCGACCTTTGCTGTGATCTGGTGACACAGAAGAAAGTGAGGAGAACCGTTTGTGGGACAGTGGCTGCACAGACACTGAAGCTTCACAATCAGGCCTAAATAAATAGCGTTGGCTCGAGTCGGCACGCCGCTTTTCACCGGTCATAATTAATGTTAACAGTGTTCCCTGGAGCGTCCACAGCTGAAGCCTCTTGTCAGAACTTGGTCTAAACAGTCAGTCAGACGGGGCAGGAAGAGAAGAACTGAAGAAAGCACGGTGAAGATTTATGACTTGCACCAAAGCCGTGGTTGGGAATAAGAGGCGGCGGGCCCTGTCGTGTGCGGCGGCACGTGTGCACGCTGAGAGAGGCACGAGTAAAGCCAAGATTCTGGGTAATGATCCAGCAATGCGTTATTATCATAACAGCCCGGGAACCTTCCCGGAGATGGCATAAACACAGACAATCTAGCAGATTCCCTTTTAATTGCTTTCTCTCCTGTGCAGGACAATGAGAAAGTGTGGGGGATAGTGTCAGGGATGGAGAGGCTGGAGGAGATGGGGGGCGGGGGGTTTGTCTCGTTCCTCAGAGCAACTGTTCCAGCAGATAATACGGAGCCACGCTGACAGAGAGGAGGGATGAGAGGGAGCGGGAGGAAACAGGAGAATCTGTTTTTCTACGCTTGAAATCGCTCTGCCTTCTTCTGCCCGTATCTGCGAAGGAGACAGAGAGAGGAAGCTGGAAGCTAATCTTCATGCTAAAATACTCAGCTGACACTGGAAAATAAACAAGCAGAAGACTGTAATTTCATCACAGTGGTGGTTTAATAACAAAAGAAACTATGCCATTGTTGTAAAACTCCGACTCTGTGCGGGAGGAAATTAGCCTCTGGCACGAACAGGGATTAGGAGGGCTTTCAGAACATTAAAACAAAATGCCACACACTGTTTGTCTTTGCACACAGCACCACTTAATGCAGCAGCGCCGCATCCTGAAATCACCAATAAACACAATGAATAGCTGCTGCTGATTCACTGTTACTGCCAAGGACATGGTGTACCCACCTGTAAACAAGGTTGAACAGCCTCTTCAAACAACTCTGAACTCTATCAGACGTCTTAGTTAGTGACATTTGCATGCATTTGCATTCAGTTCCTTATATGTCAGCTCCATTCGTTCGACTGCGCTGCCTCACATTTACTTAATATGTGATCCATCATGTGCAACGTCCGTGTGAGCTGCTCTGAGACCTGCTGCAGCCACTCTAATTAATATTTCAACAATGGAGCTGGACATAGAGAACGTACTGTTTAAGGCCTCCCCTGTAGCGTGGGTATCACCTGAATCTGCAGCTCCCCTCCGTTTTAACGGCGCCTATTAGTGAGTTTCAGCTCGTTGTTTTGCTGCGTGCCTCACCACAGTTTTGCTCATTGTGTTGTCTTCGGTTGCAGCAGGCTGCTAAAACCCCTAGAAGCTGCACTGCACACCGGCTGCTCAGCACCACACGACAGACAGACCCAGTTAGCAGCTAGCCGGTGAGCACAGTGGAGCATTTAGCAGCTAAACAGTCTGACATTTCCCCTGAAGTTGGTGTAGAGCAACAACAAGGAAATACATTAGACACAGCTCCGAGTGAAAGGTAACGTTGGATCCAGCAGATGCTGCCAGATGTGCAAAAAGCCACTTACAAGGTGACGACGTGTCAGCATTAAAACGCCGTCTCTGTTGCCTGCCAGGCCCGACAATCCCAGCTATGGCAGTTTTAATGAAAGAAATGTGGAAATTCATCTAACCCCCTCAGAGCACTGATGTTTGCTAATGTGCACGGCTTGAGTTTTAAATATCAGATGTGAATGAGATGATTTTCTGAAACCATCTGTCAAGTCGGCCCACTTTTCAAAAACCTCCTTATTATCTGCTGATCTCGTCACACATGAGGAGGAAAGATACAGGAGACGCAGCTCTGCAGCCTGCAGGACGTGAGAGGTTATCACAGAGGGCGCGGAGATAATGAACTTATCTTCCTGATGTGCAGCATCACCTGCCGGGGCTGATAGCATCGCCACACTCCAAACAGTGTGTACCAACAAGCCTCCGGACCACCATTACTGTTTGCAGCAATCTGAACTGCAGCTGATTTTGATTCCCCTCCAAGTCACTTGCTTTGGTGCTCTCGCTCACATCAACTGGAAAACCCATTTTGCAGGGCCTCAGCCCGGCCAATTTCTATCTGTCACAGGTAGTGGGGAATTGACTGTGCGACATGTAGCATATCACTTTAAAGTGACAGTAAAACGGGAAATCACTTTGTGCCAGCCACATGCTCTTGTCGCCTTCCATAAGAAGTTTGTTCAGTCAGAGGGAAAAGTCCTTAAAGCTAAACGGTTTGTGGGGGAAAGATAGCGAATCAGAGCCAAGACCTGTCTCCTTGCACCCACTCAGGACACACAGTGCAAGAAGCAACTGGGTCTCACAATCTCACAAACGCATACTTTAATTTAGGGAACACACTCAGAGGCTTGACTAACACGTGCACACACACTCGTACACGCATTAACCCAAATGTGTGGCTGTGGCTTCAGAAGCTGCAGAGAACACCACGGCTAACGTTTACATTCACGCTGCAGCGCAAACACATGCACGCATGACACACAGAGTGTCAGCAGCTGCATGGACGCCATGAAACACACACACACGCACACACACACACACACACACACACAATATATATTCAATAACCTGTTCACTCATCTAAGACACCTTCTACGTGTGCACGCCCTCTGACAGACGATGGGTTTAATCCTGGGGGAGGACACAAACACGTGAGAGGCCTTTTCATCCACAGGTATCTGCAGTCACGCTACATTCATGCATGAGCAAACACCGGCGAGGTGATTTCTTGGATTCTTAGCTTGTCACAGCAGATTTGACAATGAATGAAGCTTAAAACACGTCTGCGGGAAGCTGGGAACCAAAGTGTGACCCGTGAGTCTATTTCCACAAGCACAATTATTGTGCTGTTGACAGTGGCACCTTCAAAAATCGAACGCCACGAACCGTTTAAAGCACATTTATCTTCTGTTGTCCTCAGTTGCTATGGTGACAGAGTCACACTTAAGAAGAAACCAGCCAAATAATTAACAGGTTATTATTTTTTAACATGCATCCAGCTGCAGTTCAGACACTGTGAACGACAGCGGAGCTGCGCTGTTTGCATGACAAACCACCCATACGTGTGATATACACGTCTCCATACGCAGCTGCTGCTGAACAGGACAGTTCATTTCAGCGCAGAAGCTGTTTATGCGTCTGTGGACATTTTGATGTCTCCTTTAAATGACTGTGTCAGCTTTATCGTGTCGAGTATCAGCCGGTGACAGAAGTGTGTGTGTGTGTGTGTGTGTGTGTGTGTGTGTGTGTGTGTGTGTGTGTGTGTGTGTGAGAGGGACTGTGAGAGAAATGGCTGAGGGGAGAAGACAGATTGCAGAGGCGTGCAGCAGCGGGAGACGATAAGTGTTTCTACAGTGGATTTGCATGTAAAAGGCGGCTCTCGTGCATGTTTGTATTAGCATGTGTGTGTGCACGCTGTGATAACCTTGCGGTGTGGGATGCTAATCTGCACTGCGGTGAGGGACGGAGCAATTTAAGGTGAACTTGACATAACTTAAAGTGTGTGTGATGTGTCTGATTGAAGGTGAAGCTACTTCCCTATCACACCCAGACTGTGTCGCAGCGTGTGTGTGTGTGTGTGTGTGTGTGTGTGTGTGTGTGTGTAAGTCGTTAATCACTTGGACAGTGCTCTGCTTCAGCTTCAGCTCAGACTGTGTCAGAGCGGAGCGCGGACTTCACAGCGGAGAGATATACTGTTATTCTTTCACACTGCGAGCTGTCAGTTTATAGATTTGCATGCGGCTCTGTGGCGCGGGCCGCGGGGAGGTGAGAGCGGAGCCGGCTAAACACAATCAACTTTCTGAGGCGTATTGTTTCAGAGAAAAACTCCTCGGTGATGAAGTAGCTCTGTCTGAGATGTGAATAGAAGTTCACTTCATGAAATACTTTTGATTTATGAGGCTTTTCCCTTGAGCCAGTTTGCTGGTGTTTCTGTAAAAGCAGCACAGTTCATAACTCGCTGCAGGGTCAGATCAAGACTCTTCGGGACCTAAACACGCTTCAGTTTGCTCATGTAGCTGCTCAGAGAGCTGCTGTTTGATTTTAGTGAACTTTCTGAAAACTGCTCTCTGGCGTGGTGGTTCTGTGGTTCTGTAACACGTCTGGAAACAGACTCTTTTAGGTAAATGCTGCTGCCTTGTTTATTTCCTGTGTGCCTGTTACAGCCGGGGGCTTTGTGTGTGTGTGTGTGTGTGTGTGTGTGTGTGTGAGGCTGATGTTGAAGCTGCATTATAATGTTTAAGGCCCTGTTGTTTTCTTCTGTGCTCCTCTTCCTGGTTAGAATACGATGATGTCATCGATGTTTGGACCAATCAGATTTGATGGTTGTTTGGTTGTTGTCTGTTTTTTTGTTTACATTTTAACTTTGCTCTACAGGAAACTGTAAAGCATACACGTTCATGTTGAGACTGCAGTAAAGGATTTGCACTCTGCACTGGCGAGTGTGTGTGTGTGTGTGTGTTAGAGAGTGAAAGAGCACAAAGGACTATAAAAGAGCAGGTGCTGCAAATAACACTAACAATGGCTTGGCTCCATTCAGGGGTGCAGTAAGCTGTGACAGTGTGACAGAGCGCCTGCACGCACAATGCGTGAGCCCCGAGCTCGAAGCAGCGAAATGGAATTCAGCCATCACTCAGTTTATTATTTACACCTCTTCCCCACTGCAACATGTCAGGAAGTCCTGTGGGAACGCCTCCAGCGTTTATCTGCTCCACTAATGACATCCCACGTCTTTGGCGTTTGATGAGTGTCTCTGTACCTCTTCACAGAGGATCCAACCACACGCAGACGAAACCCGGGCCGGTGACACAGACTCAGCGGCCCTGTTTACTAAGAGGTCATTATAAGTTACAAGGGTCTGACTCTGGCTGCCACAGTGCTGCCTCTGACTGCCTCGTTAGCGCAGTGTTTTGTTGCTCAAAGACACGGCAGCTAAGATACGAGAGCAGCCAAACATCAATGCCTTTGTCTGGCGTGGCTCGTGGTTTTGGACTCAATAAACACTGCGGCAGATCAACTCGAGCACTCTATGAAAAGAATTTCGCAGGGAATTCTCCACAGTTGGTGCTGGCAGCGAGCTAATGGCCAAATCAGACCGCTCCAGTCAGAAATCCATCCAACGCCGTAGGAAATAGCTGACGAGAGCCAGCAGAGAGGGCACATTCTCTGAACTCTTCTGGCAGCTGATTAAGCCGCTCTGACAAACAAATAACTGGAACAGCCCGAGTGCACAAATAATGTGAACCATGACTCCAGGTAGCGCTCTGAATTTCAATCTAATCTGATTACTCTGATGACAGAGCGGAGCGTTATCAGCGCACGTGTCTTCCTGTCTTTCCCTCGGTAACCTGCGCTGGACTCGTGCTGCAGATAATGACGGTAGACAGAGCAGGTTGATGAATAAGTCATCAAAGCATCAGCATCTGAAAACAGCTGGACTCTGTGCTCACATGTGGAATCGCCCCTGGCTGTTGGCCCTCCTCTCTCTGTCCTCGGTGGCAGCAAAGAGAATACGAGAAGCCGAGCGCCGGGTTTTTTCAGAAAATGTATTTTTCCATTCCTACAGTACATGAAGCACCTCAGCACATGAAAGAGAGCAACCGTCGGCCTCTGCCGTGCTCCTCTCTCACTGCAGGAGGACACGAGGCCTTCAGAAGACAAACCGAATGTAGCTGCAGTCGGTTTGTGGGACTTGTGGATGTTGAGCATCACTTAGAAGAACAAACCCTTACTATATTTAACTACATGCAGTGCAGTACATCAAGTGCAGAGTGAATCTACACTGTTACTAAAATGGATCAGAGCTACAAATAAAACAAGTCCAAGCAGACGTTTGGAGGAAACAAACTACTCACAGTAAACAGGACTAAAAATATCACAAGAAGACCTATAACCTGCACAGGGAGGCGCAGGACATGTCTCTGATTTATGTTCTAAACATTATTAATATAGATCTGACCTCAGGTATACCGTGTCACTGTGTGCAAATGCACATTTGCATGAGATCACCTCAGGATCGTTTTGATCCCCTGTCACGGTTCATCCTTCACAGAATTACTACAGGTAGTAAATGCACCTGACGGGCCGTGCAGAGTGGATTCACGGCAGCAGAGTGCCATGTTGTGACATCATCAAGTCAGTGAGACGTCAGCGCTTGGTCAAACGGCGAGCGCAGCATCTGAAGCTCTCTGCTGTCGATGAGGTTGGCTTCTCTGCTTGCACACTTGGCCCTCTGTGAAATCGGGCCCTGAGGGCGCCGTAACAAAGCGGCGCTGACACCAAAACAACAGCGTTTGGTTCCTTTATGAAAACTCTTTCACTATGTTGCATGAAGTGAAGCAGAGTTGGTTTAAAATCAAATGACACATCAGCTACGTTGTGTTGTGCCATCACAGACGGAGCGAGCTAGTTAAGATGCTCACGCTCTGCTGCTGCTACATATGCATCTCACAGCACACGGCCACAACAGCTGCAATTGATCTTACGCTCGCTCTCACTTCTGGCTGCCTTTAAATTAGGCTGCGCAGGGAGTGATAGCAAACACAGTCTGGACAGCAAACTAAACCCAGTCTGCAGTGGACCTGACTCGTCTGATAGAAATGCATTATTCATTCCATTTCTATCTGACCTCAGTGTCAACACGGCCGTTGTTCTGAACGGGTTCCTTTCACTGTTGTCTCTTTGTTACAGGAGTGAGCTTTAAAATGAGCGTTGGAAATTAGATAACAGCTAAAGAGTGAGAGCCTGAACAAACAGGAAGTCGTCTCTATGGGCCACCGCCATCGCTCTGACCATCACAAAGTCCTGGTCTGATGCCGTATATGATGCAGAGTAGTGTCTGTGGCTATTTAATGGCACCACTGCAGGGTTATACAAAGAGGGCTGAACTGAACATATTCTGTGGTGACGTTAAAGAAGGTCTCGTCATATCGCTGCACAGCCCTCAGAGAACTGCTCACTCTGCATAAACAGATAAACAGCTACAATGTGCAACATGTAAATAAATACAGGATAAAATGAAACGTCTGTTACAGACGGAGACGGAGACGGCCCAGGTAAGCAGCGACAGGTTGAACTTAATGCGTGACATTATTGGTTTTGTCACTAAGAAGAGAAGAAGTGTTGCCTGGACAGATCTCTGCTTATTATCCCGGGAAAGATGCATCTATCTGCCAAATATTCAGTTAATTTACTAATTAACTGCAATTTGCAGTTTTGCAGTGATGATACGTGGCATCTGTAATTAGAGGTTTCCTTTCAGACGCATCATTTTCCTGACGTTACAGGGATCGAACATGAAACATGCGTTTATTTACTCTGCAGAACGAGAAGGAATCCTGTCTGCAGCCAGCACTGTTACTCCCTCTCAGTCCGTCATAGCTCATCCTCTCAGCTTCAGCAAAGCAGCACTGGAACATGTGACAGACTCACATTAGTCATGGATTCCTGCACCTTCAGCAGCAAGTAAAACCAAAACTTTATCGATAAAATAACAGAAATAAAAGGATTTCAGTGTCAGTGGCTGATCTCGCTCTGCATGACTGCACATAACAGTGACTTCACACAGACTTCCTCACTCTTTGATGGTAAAGTACTAAGGCACAGCACAGAGAGGCTGCAGGTGACGTCATGTTTGCTCAGTGATCAGTGGGAACAGGAATACCTGAGTTCAGCTCTGCCTGTTTCCTCTGAGGACTCGCAGCTGTCTGAATACAGCTCGGGTCATATTCAACTGCTCCTTCATCACCACTTCCATCACAGCGACATCGAGCCAGGCCAAACGCTGAGCAACCCAGAGGTTCTCATCTCGAGTGTTGATCCTCGGTCGATATACTGTAGGCTCAGGCCGCTGTCTGATGTGACTCTGGGTGTGTAGGTTCAGCTTTAATGCCGTCTGCCAGCCCGGGCTCTGGCTGCGTGGCACCCTGCCAGGACATCACCGCGAGTCAGAGGCATGGATCTGTCAGTCTGGGACACCGACTGCTGACTGATCTCCTCCCAAGCACAGTGTCAGTGGGGCTGTTCATTAAAGGGAAACCATCCTGGGTCAGAGAGGACGGGTTTCATTTCTTCAAAGGATCAAAAAGTATATCAGCAAAACAACGGTTTTAGTGTTTTTAGTGTTTGTGTCCAGACTGAGAGCACGAGGGGTTAATGAGCTGTGTGACGTCACTGCTACAAACATGTTTGTGTTCGTCTTTGTTTTAAATTAAACTCAGTTCATTCGATGACGGTGATTCAGTCTAACAGCAGAAAGTGGCTCTGCAGCCTTTACACCAGCACTGGATCACATGACTCTTGGCAATATGGCGTAAAACACACAGAGACAATCATCGCCACACGGCACAGAGTCTTTTCTCAGCTCATTCTTTTGTTTTCAGAGCTTTTCCCGATCGGACTCATCCGCCTGGTCTCCAGCTGCAGCTGTCTCCAGCGTCTGAACGCTCCCACAGAGCAGCTCCAACACAGCGAAGCAGCAGCAGCAGCAGCAGCAGCAGCAGCAGCAGCAGCAGCACCACATTCCCCCTAAAAGCCCAGCTGAGGACTGGACTTACGCTTGCTGAGAGGCCAGAAGCTGGACTCTGAATGAATGCTAACATCGCCTCATGTGCACCGGACAGAATTTTATAAGGTTATAATAAATATCTCTATATCCTCCGTCAATATTTCACACACTCCTGCTCCAACTGCAGCTCGTATTTATTTTACATGCTTCTTTATTTTTACAGCATTTTTATTTTCTCTTTATGATTCTTGACTTTTGCAGCATTCACTATTTATTCACTTTCTCTGTTTATTGTTACTTTATGTACCTGATTCTGATTTCATGTTTGCAGTATCACTTCATGCAGGTTTAACCAAACCCCCAGTGGAATGTAGTGGGCACCGTGCAGACACCGTGCAGACACCTTCATTACCTTTCTAAATACTAATGCTGAGCAACTGAGTCATCAGACAATAGAGACAGCAGTGGACGTCGTTTCCTGATCCAGTCTGAGTGTTGACGTCTGCAGCCGTGTGTACGTGTGTGTGTGTGTGTGTGTGTGTGTGTGTGTGTGTGTGTAGCTCTTAAATATTTAGCTGGACCTGCTTTGAAACTCCCTCCCTGCAGCGCTGCTCAGGACTCGGCTGCAAATGATTTACCGTTTCCTCCTCCGCGCTCTTCTTTTAAAGCATTGTTTGGGGATTGCACTGCTTTATCTTATTTACTACATTTTGATCTAAAAAGTTTGCTAATGCCTGCAGGCTACTCTGTGATTAGCTGACATTTATGCCGCGGTGCATTCAGGTGCTGTGTGAGCCTCCGACGCAAACGCTTCATGACCTGACAGTTGTCAGCTGTTTGCCTAATGTTTGTTTTATAGGTTTGATTTTCTGACAGCACGGCTCATGAATACCACACACACACACACACACACACACACACACACACACACACACACAGCTGCAGACTGTGACCCACGCTCCACAGCTTTGGTGCAAACTCACGACTGAGGCTTTGCCTTGAGACAAGAATCCAAATCAAAAGCGTTAAACACTCAGCTCAGCTAAAACGAACTGCGGCCCAGTTAATAAACGAGCAATAAAGGAGAGGTCAGCACCTCATCAAAAGGCACACTTGATAGACTTTAATGAAATAATGAAGTAACATAAAATTAAAGTGCTTTAACAAAAGCCAGCGTACAAAGAGCTGATGCAGTGTGGAGTCTGTAGTGAAGCAGAGAAGGACAGGACTGAGCACAGTGTCTGTCTGGACATGCAGAGCAGAGACAGACCCACAGACTCACCACAGTGTCACTGCGCCTGGTTACAGGAATGTTTTCTGAATTCAGAGGATGCTGCGGTTTTATTTTAGTGAGGAAACAGTCGTTAATCAGCCAGGGAGAAAATGAGATGTGGGGGGGTGGATGGACAGAGAGACGGCACATCGTTTTAGTTGACTTGCAGCCCTCCTAAGTAATTACAAAGAACAATGTTCTCCCATGGAGAGGGAGGCAGAGGTGGGAAGGGAGAGAGGTGGAAGCAGCCTGGCAATTATCCCTTGGGTGCCTCTCTAAGGTAAGCGACACAGACGCCATTTCTCAGTGTGGGGAGACCATTCCCCGGCGCCTGAACTAGTTTGAGTTGTGACGCCGCTGTCAGCTCTCCGTGCTGGAAGCACTCTCCATTCACACACCGAATTGCTAATACCAGAGCACTGTGTGTGCACGTGCACGTGAGTCTGAGCGCGACTGTGTGAGCACCATCTTTGGAGTCGGGGAAAGGAGAGCTTTTGTCCAGAGCTTATTACCCAGAGTGCACAGCAGCTAGACATTTCTAGCATTCAGGTCCTTGGCTAATGAAGTGCCTTGTCAGGCTGTGTGTGTGTGTGTGTGTGTGTGTGTGTGTGTGTGTGTGTGAAAGAGAGAGAGAGAGAGAGAGAGAGAGAGAGAGAGAGAGAGAGAGAGAGTGTGTGTGTGTGTGTGTGTGTGTGTGTGTGAAAGAGAGAGAGAGAGAGAGAGAGTGTGTGTGTGTGTGTGTGTGCGTGTGTGTGTGTGTGTGTGTGTGTGTGTGTGAGTGAGAGAGAGAGAGAGTGTGTGTGTGTGTGTGCGTGTGTAAAGTGTCCCACTGTGGTATCACATTTAATAGTACTTTCACAAACCATTGGATTGGAAAGTGTATACAGCCACATTCTTTGAAAGGCTGCACAGAGGCCCATCAGGACAGCCGCTGTCATGTAAAGGCTGGATCATAATAATTCTTTCAACCACCTTTTAAACATGATCAGCCAGCTGTCATTTCACTCCCAGGGACACAATATCAACAACGTGAGCTGGGCTGACTGACACCAAACAGTTTTATTACACTAATGTTCTATTAAACGCAGCAACAATAACAAAGACGTTGATAAATGAGTGCAATCAGCGATGCCGTATTACCCCACAGAACACCCACGGCATTTCGAGGGACACTCGGTTATTGAGGCGGCAGCTGAAATGAACTGCAGAATAGGTGACAGCATAATTTTCATGCTGTCTCATGATTGCAGCATAGTTGCATCATCGAATTTGTATTATACTGTATTTATACTCTCGTCAAACCCACACTAGACAACACGTTCACAGTTGCCAGTGGTAAGGTAAAAACCTGTCTATCCTGCAGCCATGACAGTGCAGCTTCTGGCCAAAAACGGAAAGATGCTGTTTCCTTAAAGCAGCTTCCCAGAAAGAAGTTACACCTCTAAGTGAAGGCTTCCAGAGGCAATGTGAGATGTGCAGGCCTACCTGAACCAAACGCAGCGCACATAAAGTGCTGTTTGCATTCTCCTGTCTGCTCTGACACGTGGGAGGGAAGATCAGCGGCGGTGGTCTCTAAAATGAATGAGTCGCCCAAGGCCTGCTCCTGGATAGAGGTGATCCCGGGCTCACTGGTCTTTGCGCCGCAACGTGTGTGTGTTTGTGCACACCGGTGTGTCTGCATGTTGCAGCGATGCGTTCTCGTGCTTTGGGCCTTGTTATTTTGTTGGCGCAGACAGGAACTTGAAAATGTCAGGATGTTTCCCAAAAGTGCACCAAACATAGTACGAGCCTGTGATTCCCCTGCAACCGGACGCATGTAGAGGAATCGCTAAACGGCAAAGTGTACCATACGGCAAAGTGTACCATACGGCAAAGTGTACCATACGGCAAAGTGTACCATACGCCTTATGGGGCTTCAGGGGGGGAACGTCTCGTCTAATGCAACAGCTTAATGCAGATGTAGCTGCTGCATGCTCAGCACAGGTTTCACGCAGCGGATGGAAGTGCCTGCGTCTGTATCGATGGACGAACAGACGTACAGATGGTGACTGATGGACAGATACATCCTCCGCCGAACGACGGGCTGATGATGGATGGACACACATCTTACTGTAAGTGCTCTGGCAGATTGTGCTGCAACATCGCCTCGTCACACCTGCAACACATGCTGCACTAACAGCTGTTCACTCACCCATCGTCTGCTTCTGACACAAGATACATGAGCAACAGCTCACCCACATTATTATAAACTTAACAGAGTTACAGGCCGGTTCAGCCCGACGTTCCTCTAATCAATAACGCTGAATGAGATTATGCTGCAACAGGTGTCGGAGATTAAATGGAGCTTGTGTGTGTTTGTTTGTCCTGGGTTTACACACATTTGTGCATTACAGTATAACACAGTTACGCCTCTGATGTGTGGGTGTGTTTGCACGTGTATGTGCTGTGTGATGGTGCATCAGTGGCAGATTAAACTTTATTGATCCTTGTGTGGAAATAACATCAATTATTACAGCAGCGGAGCTGCCGCGTGTTCAAATCCAACCAGTCACAGATTCTGGTGTAAACAGAAGCAGCAAAGATCAGAAACTGTTTCCAAAGCTCGGGTGTTTCTTCAAATCCAGTGTCCGTTAACACTTCACCAGCCACAGGTGTGACCTGCACTGCATACGTGTGGTCATTAACAGCAGCCACAGGCACGCAGTGCAGAGTAAAGGCATATCTGCCCATTCACCAGCGCGCACACACACACACACACACACACACACACACACACACACACACACACACACACACGTTCACTGACTGAACCGCCAACACTTTGAGTCCCGTGCCCAGAGCACCGGCTCCCTGACAGAGTGCACGGACACCGTGTAAACGTGTGGATATAACACACCAATTATCTCACTTTGCACAAACGTCAAGGTTTAATATTGTTTCTGCAGCGAATCAGAGGCACGAATCATAAACTACAGCAGGGTGAGTTCATGGTTCAGCACGTTAAATCTAAAGACTGTTAAGTGCGTTTTAATGCCAGCTCGAATCAAGCTGAAACCATTTTCACTCCAGAGTCTGAAGATTAAAAAGAGAAAACACAGAAACTCTCATTAGACGAGCAAAACAAAGACCTAAGACAGAGCTCAGCTGCTCAGCTCACTGCTGCACAGTATATGTTGGCAGTTTTCATTATGACGGGCTGCAGCCTGAATTACCTGGTGTGTGCAGCCAGGCTCCTGCAATATAAATGTCACAAAGTCACACAAACAAACAGCTTCTCCAGCGTCTGCCCCTAAAACCGTCCGCTGAGGCTGGAGCGGGAGCGGGACACACACACACACACACATACACACACACAGGCTGAAACAGGCTTGAGGTGACTGCTGGGTGTGTACACTTTAGGCTAACAGCGTCTGACAACACTCACTGACACCCCTCATCATGCCAGCTGTGTGCTCCGTCTCCGCCTTCAGATATCCAAACTTTTATTTGTTTACATCTCGTGTGGAAGATGTTCAGCAACGTCTGCAACAAGATAAAAACTGGATTTCATAATGTACAACCAGACCGTGTGTGTGTGTGTGTGTGTGTGTGTGTGTGTGTGTGTGTGTGTGTGTGTGTGTGTGTGTGTGGTTAAAGCTACACAAAGCTGCACAGTGACGCAGATTGAAGCCGTGCAGCCATGTTTGGGACTTCACTGATGCACGTGTGGCTCTTTAAGAGCGCTGAAACGCTCCCGACAGAGTGTGAGTCTCTCTGTCGTTCCCCATTGCCGTCTCCATCCTGCCTTTCCCCCAGCGTCCACCCCCCCCCCCGCCTTCTCTTCCCATCACCCCCCTTTGTTGCCTTAATCATCACTCCTCTCCTGTGAATTCCCTCTTCCCCCTCGTTGTGATGTTGGGGCTGTAGCCTGCGGACCTGTCGGGATAAACAACATCCTTCTATCTCTGTTGCCACGGGCCACTCCCTTATCCCCATTAGACAGGAGTTAGGGGAAAGATGCCGCCAACAAACAAATGTTCCGCCCGCCTACGGACACCAAAACACATTAGCATGGACACATGCACGCACGCACACACACACACACATTTGAGCCGGCACGAATACACACCAGTGGATCCTAACGCTTCTTAAAACCCCGCCTCGGGACAAACAGAGCGTTTTTACATTTTTTATGTTAAAACAAAAAGTCATTTTGTGAACACGATTGGACTGATAATCTCCTGGTGCTCTAATTCTGATAATTTGTTTGTTTGTCCGATGTGGCTTCTGCATTGTGCCGTGGTCTTTAATGAGCCGGCAGTATTAGTTATCCTTTTGGATTCAATTTGAGGGTGCAATGAGCTGTGGCTAAACCCAATGAGTGGACATTTTAATGTGTGTTTGCATTGTTATAAAAATATTATCATCGTAGTTCTGCACTAACTCTGCTCCGCTGCGCGCGCCTTCCTGCGGCTGGCAGCTCCCGCTTTTACTGATGACTCTTTTGTGTTTCTTCAAGTTGCCGGGAACTTTAATAAAAAATAAGCGCTGAACAAATAAAGTAGCTAACAACTGTGCAGAGTGGCATGAACACACAGTGTCTCACACAATCAGGCGCAGCTCATCAGCCTCTGGATAACTTCAAAGTTTCTCTCATGTTCTCCGTCTCGTTCCTCCCGTTGGCTCCGAGTTTGACATCAATCAGACTTTACTCTTGGCAAGCTCATTTCAAACAAACAGTGTGGGAAGACGGTGGGACTTGCTTCTGCTCTTTTGGGGGGTAAATCTCTCTCTGTATGTATATCTCCCTCTCTCTCAAACACACACACACACACACACACACACACATATACACAGGAGATTAAAGCATTAGGGTTTGCAGCATCGAGTGCCAGCCTGAGAACACAACGATCTTTGTTTGTTCCCAGAAAGTCCCCGGGCCACAGCAGAGCCTGATCACAGAGACGAGCGCTGACCTCCTCCACCTGCTGCCGGCCTCTTATTAACACATATATATGTTAAATGTGGTTATGTCAGAGAAACTGCACCTGTGATACAGTTAATATGTTCCTACACTCATCCACCGTCCTCACCTCCATAATATCACTGTATTTCCCACTAAAAGCTGCACCACCTCCTCCATTAAACACTGGACACCGTCTTCACACACACACACACACACACACACTCTTCTTCTCTGCCCCCTGCAGTTACTCCTGATGCATTTAAACAGATCTGTCTCTGTCTGTCAGTGAACGGAAGGATCAGTCATTCAGCAGCAACACTGCATCACTCCCTCCTCCTCTCCGTAGGTGTGGGGTGCAGCGCCTTCGCCTCAGGGAGAGCGCCAAGCTAAGGAAGCTCTCCTGAAAGGTGACTGCACAGTGCTATCAGCCTGGGACCTGCGATGACAAGAGGAGGAGGTGACGGAGAGGAGGCGTGGAGGGTGAGGGTTTTCTGTTTGGGTGTCAGGCTGTCACTGAGCTTGCAGGCGGGGTAAACGATGGGGGGGTGAGACTGAAGGGTGAGCAGCAGATGGCAGGAGAACGGACGGAGAGGTGGATGAAGAAAGACAAAGTGACTTGATAGGCAACAAACAATCGTAGGCTTTGATCACGGAGCATTGTGACCGAGCACGTGGCCGTTTGCATGTGTGTGTGAGGTCCTGTGTGTGTGTGTGTGTGCGTGTGTGTGAGCCCACTCTACCGGACAGAACAAAGCAGAGGACAGAGGTCCTGTTGTCAGTGACCGAGTGAACTCTCAGGAACAGCGGTGGGCTCGACGCTCAACCATCCACACGCACTCTGAATTCATGAGAGGGCCAAATCTCTGCTCCCCCGCAGGCACCAGCGAACTGACGGTGTTGCAATGTGATTACACACAGAATACGAAGTGTTTTTCCCAAACACTGTTTACCGAGACTGTTTCCTGGATAAATACATTACTCGCCATTTAGGAGATTATGGTTTATTTTCAGCAAACAGATGGAGACTGTGTTTGGGAGAAGGCATGGTAAGATGGCCACGGGCCACAGCAGATAACCACAGCCCCCTTGTGTGCAGGACTGAGCAGATCTAGTTAGGCAAAAAAGTGCTAAGGCATGAAGCAATTAGGCGGCGCGTCCTGAAATGTGGACTGGGGATGGAGTCGTTTTACCGCACGGACATCACTAATGAGAGGGAGAGCGAGGAAGGGAGAGGCTCAGCCCAGCGACCTCCTCTCTCCATTCCCATCATTGCACAGATCTGCAGAGCCAAGCGCTGAACAAAGATCAGAGTGTCTTTTCCATCTGGTATCAAATTCCATCTGGTATCACCAAATCACTGTAAGTCACACACCGCAAACAGACAGAGGACGCCTCCATCAGCGGCGGGAGGAGACCGGCTGCTGATTTAACATATAGGCATGCATCTGCACACGGGGCCGCCTGCTGACGGCGTGAGGTGGCGATCCACGCGTGAATGAATGTTTTCCTTTCCGAAGCGCTGTCTAAGCTCCAGCTCTGACTGTGAAGGACACCGGGAACAGAGCAGCCACTCTGGGACGCACTTGTTGTCCTCTCGGCCCCCGCTGGCAAACAGCTGTTGGCCTCTGCTGCCTCTGACGTTTGATGTGGCATTTGATGGGTCTGACAGAGGGAGCTGGATCACAGGAGACAAAGACTCTGGGTCCGGTTCCTCAGAAATTCATTTTAATGTGAATGTCATTTCCATTTGAATTGAAACGTCGAGGCGCGTCACACCTGACCTGTCCTTCTCCCTTATTATTGTTATTGTTGCTTTGTGCACGGGTCATTCTCTGTGTCTCTGTGAACTCATTTGCATCAACACTGATTTTATATACAAACCGCTTTAAACCAGAGTCTTTAAACCCACGCTGTGTATAAACAAGCCTTTAATGGGTTATTACTCAGGGTATTTACTGGGATTTACCCTCGGTGGTGCATCAAACACCAGGCGTCTGCCTCAGTGTCTGGTATTGGCGGATGATTTGCTGTGATCACAGGTTAAGGTCCGCACCTCGCCCGCCTCAGACCGGCACCGCAGGCCTGAGCGGCCTCTCTGGGTTTCATACACTCAGAACTGGGGCAGCCACTGTCGTGCTGGCAGGTCACGTGATCGCACAAAATCAGGGATTAGTCTGTAGGACAACGATGGCTTAGGGGCTGGTTTGGGAGCTGATGTTTCAGTGCACCAGAAGGCACGTCATCTCAGCACCTGCCGGGAAACAGCTGTTCAGGAGACACAACGGGAAAGCATCGAGGCCGCGGAAAACGGATGATGATGTCATGTTTAAACTTGCACCAATCAGGGTTTAGCAACATTTGAGCCAAAGTCCGGCGACGACTGCGTGCAGGGCTGCCAGTCTGACCTGGTCAAATCAGGCCCACAGTCCTGGAAAAGCAGATTAACGGAGTTTTGAGTCTGAGATAAATAATAAACTTTGGTTGTGGCTTATTTTGTTTTTAATTCAACAGATAAAACAGGATATAGGTCTGAATGCTATTAATGCTGCATCCTGCTGACGGGGTGCGTATGGACTGTACGTGTTTGTGGCCCGAGGCTGTGGATTTAATCTGTGCATGCTGGGGACACAGTTACATCGTGCTGAAGAACAAACAAGTGCGGCGGCGACAAACGTTTGCTTCTGTCCTGTTAATTTAAGACCCAAATGAAACGGGTGCTGGTGTTTCATTTTTCGTCGTGATATAAGCAGGATAATCCATCGAGAGTGTGTGGAAAAGGATTTCAAAGCACTCTGCTTCATGTTGGGAGGCTCCTTCCTCCCGCTGTGTATTAAGATCCTCTGCTGGATTATCTCTGCTGCGTGTCAGTCAGCTGTGGGAAACATGTATTTAACTGTAGGGAAATGGGCAGCAGCACCTAAACCACGACAGGAACTAATCTCCTGTGTCTTGACAGACGAGCTGCACAGAGTCTGGTCTCATTTGTGCCCCTTTGTACTGCGGGGGTGTATAGACGCATACCATTCGTGCACTGCACACAATGAACTGCATGAGTGAAAGTGACTTGCCTCCAGGGAGAGCTGAGGTCCTACAGCTCAGCCACAGATGTCGGTTTTCTTCTGCGGCACTCTGAGGCCACATTCTCAGCCGCAGCACCTTCTGCTCTATATTCACAGCCCACTCCAGGTTCAAGGTACTTTTCTGAGGCGACACCTTCAAAGAGAAAATCTCTCTGACATATTACAGCTCCACCAAATGCCACAGGAAACGTGCCTCCTTCTGCGCATCCCGGCACTGAATGGCAAGACAAAGGCTGTGTTTGGCTTTTAAATCCTTTTCCTGAGCACAAATGTTAAGCTGGAGTGGCGAGACAGCCGGGGCCAAGGGGCCAAACTTTTCAGAAACAGACATTTGTGATTAAACAACGGATTGAATCGTGAAAACCCCAGAGAGGAAACACAGGGTCTCCCATCAGCCTCTGCTGCTGACAAACTGGGCCTTCTGGTAGCGCTGCAGCGACCCGTTAGCGTCTGTCCTGCCCTGTGGCGCTCAGACCGGCGTGCCCCGAGGAGAATCTGCGTCCAGCCTCCACGGCTCAGCTGAATTAATCAAAGACACGAGTTAAGTCCTGGAAAACACAGCGCAGGTTCCAGCTGATGCTAACTTCCTCTGTGTGGACGCTCCACCGCACAAGCTGGCGGCGTGTTTTGGTGTGTGTGTGTGTGTGTGTGTGTGTGTGTGTGTGTGTGTGTGTGTGTGTGTGTGTGTGCGTGCCTACACAGCACTCGCAGCTAGCTCAAACATTATTAAGTGATGGAGGGATGGAGGCGCATCAGCTGGCCGATGGAAAACAGCTGTTCAATTTCACACTTCCTCCCGCTCTGTCTGCCTACACTCCCTTTACCTCCCCACCTCCTCCTCCACCACCTCCATATCTGTCCGAACCTTGTGCCCTCTCTCCCCGCTGAATATACAATGACGCCTTTCAGCCAGCAGCCTCTCAGGTCTTTCAAACTCAGCGGGGTGACACACAAACACCGGCACACTCGCACAAATACAGCTTGTTCTGACCCAGACCACTGGGCTGAGTCAACATTTCAATTATTTATCACAGCTCTCCTCCACACACCGGGGCCGTCCAGCGCAGGGACTGAGCGAGTTGTCGCCACAATAACAACAGTGATGAGTTCTTGTTACTCGCCTCAGCGTTTTTCTGCTAATACAACAAATTGCACTTCCAATACCACAGGGCTGAAAACCATCACATGTCATCATTCAGCTCCTGCCCTCCATGTTCCCTGTCTGCCTGTGCTACTGAGACACACACACGCACACACACGCACACACACAGCATGCACCCTGTCCACTCCTCCTCTCAGTTACACGCAGGACTCAGGTTCAAGTGAAGGACACATGTTTAACACAGATTCACAGTGAATCACTTCCTGTTAATCTGTGCTTCAGCCAATCAGAGCACACTGGCTGTGACGATGACGAGGCTCTGAAGACCGCCACGAGAGAACGAATAGGAGCTGCTGTGATGCTGATGTTGAACAGTGTCTGACCTGAAATCATGAAGCCGCAGCACGAATGAAGCTGGAGTGAGAATCTGACACGAGGCAAAATAAAATGGATTACTGGGAGAAACTTAATGCAGCATTACGATTCTGCTCACCACACCTCGCCATCATCAGGGCTCATCCACCGAGAGCATTTCACATTTTGTTTCTATTGGCATACATCAGCACAGTAGTCCTGGGAAAGTCTCTCACTCCATCGGCTGCATCGGGGTCTTCATGAAGGTCCAGGACGACCGTGTGACACTGTCACCGCAGCAGGCTCTGACGCCTCTGTCTCAACCCTGCTCACCTGCTCTGACACTAGACACCAAACTGTTTCTACAAGGAGACATTTCAAACATCAGATTCATTCCGTCTTCGCGTCTGAGGCGGCGCCGCGCCGCTCTGATGACATGTCGCTGACAGGTCGTGGTTTTCAAACGATTTGATTTGATTGCTTGTGCAGCTCAGCACACATCAAAACATACTGGACATACTGGGGCCCGACATCACTTCCTGCTTCTCATCCACTCGCACATGCTCAGTGGTCGTCTCCTGTGCACAGACTGTTGGGTTTTCTTATGTGAAGATGGACAAAGCAGAGGAGCCACTCACATGGCGACAGTTATCCCGAGAGGACCTCATTTACCGCACCATGACCTGCCTTCAATTGCCCCTCTCGGCGCTTGATGCAACAGATAAGCAACAACAGGCGCGAGTGTTCTTCTAAAGACAGAGGCAGCGCACACTGACACCCGGGCCTCAGCTAAATTGAGTCAATCTAAATGGATTAAAAACAGGCCCAGAGGCAGCGACAGCGGCTCCACCTGCTCAGAGACAGAGCAGGTGAGGGTGGAGGGAGACGGACTGTGGACTCACTGACACACATCGCTCACCTCACACGTCACCACGCGCTCGTCCATTCGTGTTCGCGCTCAGAAACGAGCACGAGCTCGGGTTTCATGTCTAATTTCCAGCTTTCCTTCAGACTGATGAAGAGAGCAGGGCCGCTGAGAGTTACCCCCCCCCCCCCGATCTGCTGAATTACTGGCTCCATTCAGTCTTGGCTCAAAAGTCTCATCATGCATTTCACATCATGTAGCATTTGCTGTTATTGATCGCGGCTCGGCGATTACAGCGGCACCAGCGCTGTCCATTAGCCACTCCCAAAGACACGCGTCCCAGCATTTCAAGTGAGCTTTACACCCATAATTGTGTATCTGAGGTCTGACAATATCACAATCATAACAGAGATTTACAGTTTGTGGTCATAAAAGCAGGAAGTGACTCAGCACTTTTCACCCGTTTCTTCGCCAAACTCCGCTGTTTTCCCCTCGCAGAGTTTTTATTAAGAAAATAAGGTCGCGCTTCGTGAGACTTTCACTTCTCTCTGAGATAAATCACGTTATCACATAAAGTGCATTTGTGATTATTGCCTCCCAACATAAAACTGTTGGCGACCATGTTTTCAGTTCATTCCACCCAAAGGAGACGCCATCTGTCCTCGGCGGCTCCGCACCCCCTGGACTCACTGGGGTTTTGTCTCAGGAGATCTGAGCTGAACTCTGCGCTGTAAAACCGCCAACGCGCAGCAGCAGGGACTGAAATACTTTTTAAAGGAATGAAAGGAGAGGATTTGATTGGCCATGACTGCCAATGGCTCCAAACACAGCCACTGATGATAATCCCAATAAGTTGTTTGGTGCCAGGGTTTCCAGCTCGTTGAGACAAAACCGCCAACAGCCAATCAAAAGCAGGAGAGAGGCAGGCGCCGGTGGAGAGCACGTCGTGTGTGTGTGGGTGTGTGTGTGCGGGTGTGTGTGCATGTGCTAATCTGGGCATAAATAAATGACTTAATAAATAATAATAAATCAAGATATAATAATAAATCAAGATTATTCATGTTATTTGCACAGAAAACAGATTTAACCCGCCCGGCCGACAGAATTCAACCTGCTGCAACTTCAAACGCAGACAGACACTGCAGACCTGCCCCCCCGCAGGGTGCATCACATGCCTCTGACTGTGCATCATGCAGCAGCGGTTCACAGAGGCGCGGCATGTGAGGAACATACAGATCTTTCTGTTTTTAGAGCCTTTACAGAGCGTGCAGGGACGGCCGTGCTGTTTACTGTGCAGGCTTCTCACCTTGCATGCCGCCACATGTGTGCACCGGCGCCTGTGTACATGTTGTCTCGCTGTTATTGGAGACACTTTCATTATTGGCTCTTATGCCACTCAGGTGCTAGCAGACAGTGTGGTCACACCTCAAGTCATTTTCAAGATGGACTCGGAGACACAATGTCACACCCAGAGCTCTGCCCGACTCTCCCCGGAGAGGTGTTAAAAATATGCCGTCCATGACAGCAGCCTTACATCAGCTGAGGATCTCTTTGTTATGTCTCTGGTAGAGTCTGGCTGCTCTTTTTCATATGATTTATTCACTTTTATCTTTTGTGAGAAAGCCGCAGAATATCTAGCACTGAATGTTCTGCAGATATGAAAGTAACTGTGTCTTTGCAGGCAAAACAAAAGGGAGCCTAATCCAAGTAACTCATTTCAGAGATAGCTCCTCTTCTCTGCTCTTTGAAGAAACAGTTAAACCGTTCCTTCTGTGAAGTCGTGGCCTCTTAACCAACATCGACTGCAACAACACAACCCCGTGTTCGCTGCACGATGTCGGTTTCAGAGGCGTCGCGATGAGGGTTCGTGTTTAGAAGCACAGGAAGATAAAAACATGAGATGAACATTAACAGATTTTCATGCAGATCCACTAGAGCAAGAAATGGAGAGCAGAGCTGGAGACTCCTCCTCCTCCTCCTCCTCCTCCTCCTCCTGTCTCTGGACGCTCACATCCGCCAGATTCAGACCTGCCTCAAACTGTCGATGGCCTGAGATCAGTTTTCAGATGCTATCCCACGAAATGCAAATGTGTGCCCGTCGTCCACAGCAGTGCTCTACCTTTACTGAGGCAGACGTCTCTGGAGCTGTTTCCTATGCCATTTGAAACTGAATGGGACTAAATGAACCGTGGAGATGTGGAAAAGCCCTGATTTGCATTTGACGAGCGAGGCGTTTGAACAGCAGCGAGGAGTGAATCTGATGTTTTACTGATGCACTGTGGGTCAGCGACAGCACACATCATTATGATAATTCCATTATTTACAGCCATTTCACTTTCATTAACACACATTAATCTATATCTGTATGTATCCATATCTGCTCCACTGTAGCCAGGCTGTCATTCCTGCAGGCAGCTGAAACGCACAGGAAGCACCGACTGAGGACTGAAACAGGCTCCATGTTAGAAGCCTGACACACATGCAGCTCTGAGAGTAACACTGATGATGTAAACGCATGTGTTTCAAAGGCACAAATTAACTTTAATCGGCTCCTGTTTGCCGAACACGAGCTCGCAGGAATCACGCATATATCAGGAAATCATCATGTTGTTTTAAGAAAAATAGAAAGTTCTAATTTTTAGACGCCTGAATGAAAAATAATTCTGTTATTTATTAAAACACGTCTTGGTACTGCCGCTGTGAGCGCTCTGCTGGCTAAAGTGAGTGTCCACTCAGACAGCAGTGACTCAGCATTTGTCACTCGGCAACACATCGCATTAAACACAGCAAGTCATGCATCCTGCATGTGAATGGTCATTACGGCCCCGCCCCTGCAGGCCATCACTCTGCTGACGTGCAGATCAGGTAGAGCCATCAGCGATGCAGACAGGTGTGTCGTCTCTGCACACAGGCAAAGTACGATGGTGGACGAGAAGTTCAATTATTTAGACCGGCTGAAGCCTCCACCGCATCTCCGACTCACTCAGGGGCATACAAACACACACAGCTGCGCACACGCACACACACACAGCTGCGCACACGCACGCACACGCACACACACACAGCTGCGCACACGCACGCACACACATTATTCAGTCTCTCCATAGCGCTCTACCCCTCATCCTTCAAAATGACAGAAAACAAGTCAGTTGTTTCAGAGCTGAGCTGCCTCAAAATCATTCCCTCAGCACACAGCCACTGTGCTGCTGCTTCTTAACGCAGGCCGTATGGACATTAGGGCCGGGGCGGGGGGGGCTCGGCCAGCAGCGAGGCCTCACAGCTGACCTCTGGCAGCGTCCAGCCCCCCTGCTGGTGGGCCACCATCATTAAAAGACCGAGTGGATGAAGGGGAGGGTCTTTCCAACCCTGGGGTGAGCAATCTATAGAGGCCACAGCCAATGGAGAGCTCACATGCAGGCGGACTGACGGGAGCAGAGAAATGCAGAGGCAGACATGCAAACGCACGCTCATCACACGTTCAAACACCTCATTCACTTTCTTTTTACACGTTTAAAGAGAGAATCTGCAAAAGACAATGCACAGAAGCATGTGGATATTAAAAGTTAAGCAGCTGGACGTTCAGTTAATGTTAACTCTCCAGCAGAAGAACAGAGCGAACAAACTGCTGTTTCCTCCCGCAGCCTGGTTCTTGCTAACCCATCTCCAGCCACAGCTCAGTGTCTGAGGATGTCCCGCACACAAACGTTCGCTGTGAGCGCTATTAGTTGTACGATCTGAGGTACAGCTTCTCCTCTCGCAGGTCCACAGACTGAAACACTGAATATTCTCTTTACTGGGTGAATAATTTTGGTGCTATCTAAACTGCAATTAGCTGTCCAAACTTGTTTTGGTTTGTCAATACAGAAACTATTAGCAGAGCCAGGTACTGGAGCCCGCGCTGCATTTACACCCACATTAGTTCCACGTGTTCAGCCCTGACGAGAACACAAACAGTAATTACTGAAGATCTTTTCCAGCACAATTCAAGTCAGCCATGAGACGAGTTAATGAATCTTTGGATGTGCGCCGCGCTTCCCTGCATGAGGAGCATTCAGCACGTCAGCCATGAAAGGGCCCACGGTGACTGTCGTGTTGGGTGAACTGGTAATAACAGCACGAGTAACAGCGTCAGCTCTGCTGCAGCATTCACACTCTGTCTGCTGGTACGGACCAGAGTGTGGTCGAGCCAAGAGCGGCCCAAAGGTCCTGTGTGACTTATGAGTATGTCTGTGTCAAACAGGACAATAAGCAATGAAACAAGCTCATCTCCTGTGTGTGTGTGTGTGTGTGTGTGTGTGTGTGTGTGTGTGTGTGCGCGCGTGTGTCCAACCCTGGCTTTCAGCGCTTTACTTCCTGGATGGACTTCCAGGATCTGCGCTGGTTTCCTCCCGTCAGAGCCACAACCACGCCGCCTAATTCCCGTCTTTCAGCTCCATCACTGGATCCTGTTTCCTTCACCAGTCAGTGCAGCCACACACATGACGGCAGCGCTCACTGGCTCCTGGTGACTCTGCGCTGCTCTGGTGGAGATGAAGGAGACACAAGCTACAAACACCCAGCTGGGCTGGGATCCTTAGAGGAGCACCGCGCCTCTTGTCGACAGCGTTTCCATGAATTAGTCATGGGGGCGTCATGTCTCTAACATCCACAGTGTGCGCTGATGTTCTCTGTATCAGTCAGCTGCTGCTGCAGCCTGGTTTACAGTCGCCACCGCTGACGTTACATCACATCGGCGCAGGGCTGGAGACCCTTGGACAGAGTTTGGCTCAGATTAGTGTGTGTTTGTCCTCCTGTGCCTCCAGGGGAGCGTCATCCCCTCAGTCAGCTGCTGGATTTAAGAATGGCATTTTGGACAGACTGAGCAGCTTCCAGCATCTTCTCACAGAGGACCTCGTGGATTACTTCATATCTCATAGCTGCTGTCAGAGTCGGAGGATACTGGCGCAGTGAAGCCCGACCGTTAAACTCAGATTTTATTTTGCTCAGGTAAATAACATCCAACTCAAATCAGGAGCGACGCTTCGCTTTATGTCTCGCAGTTTACAGCCCGATGACTCGGTGCACAACAGTCCAGAGATAGGCCCAATAAAAGCATCGTAATGGCAGCCCAAAGCGAGGAAGACCTCACTTTATGAAAGAATGGAAACATTTTATTTGACAATTCAGACGCTTGTCGGTGTCGGTGTCTGACAATACCTTCAGAAACCGTTCAGGATATGAGGAGCTGTGAGGGGTACAGTGGAATATGAGTTTATTGAAAACAGGACTGCCAGCGTGCTGGAGGCTCAGCATCACAGTGTGCGTGCAAAGATAACTGGGCATCTGTTTGAAGATTTCTTAAAAATGTCAGTGCCACTCTGTTTAGAGAGGAGTCCACTGATCTGTGGCGCTGAGCAAAAAGCTTTCTTTTGATCAAGCGGGAACAAAGTCGCCTGTGGCTGCACTCATTTTACTGTCCAGACAGAGAACTGTTGTCCTCGTTAGAGGGTCTCTCCTCATCTGGATCGAGGGGCTAAGAACAGAGGATGTTGGGTGACACAGATTATAGTTATAATGGTTTACCTGCAGGACGTGTGCAGACTCGACACCACAAACAGAGCAGTGATGCAATGATGGCTCAGCCTCGCCGTCCCTGTGGGCTGTTGGTCTGATGCATCGGCATACAGTGAAGTTATTATCAGCAGTTTGTTCTGTTGAAGTGATTTATTCAAACGCCTCCCTGGGTCTAGATTCTCCAGTGTGAAGATTTGCTGCTTTAATCTGCAACAGATCATTTCAAATACGAGCATATTTAGCTTTTAACCCAGAGTCAGCTCTGCAAATGGACTCTTCATAGATGGGCCTGAGTTTAACTATGATCACATAAACAGCATCAACCACAGCCAAGCAGCTACGCTCACTGCTTACTGTCAGGGCTCGGCCATTTCAGAGGACTAATGAGCGATGAATGTACGACGTACAGTGCCACGGCATCTCTGTCTGCGCAGACACACACCTGTGTGTGAAGGAATGCAGAGGTGTCTGCAAAGAAATGCAGAATCTCTCGTGAGGCAACGCAGAAGCAGTTTATGCATTAACGCATTTGTGTTTTACCTGTAAATCCACAGCTCGCACTCACACAATCGATACATTTCCTCCACGTACGTGTCTGAGAGCTGCTGTTCGCTGAAAGTTGCATTTGAATTTTATTTTGTTGATGCCACAGAAGCTGCGTGAATCAGGTCCAAACAGATCAATGAGTTTGCAGACAGATCAGAGGAAACTATAACAATATTCAGAGAGAGCATCTGCAGAGGGACCAGCGTGCAACTGCAACTAACACCAACATCACGTCACGATGAGTAAATATCATTGTTCATGTCAAAAGACGGAGATTAAAGCAGGCAAGGGTCACAGCTCTGCACTGCACAGTCAGAGGAAACACAGGGTGACTCAGAGAGGAATGATGAGAAACACCTCAGCTGCTGCAGCACGAACCGGGCTCAGCTACATCCAAACAGTAATAATATAAAACACACGACAGCGGGGTAAAGTGCTGCATGTGAGCGCCTATAAAAAGTTATTTCCTAGCAGTTTATTCCACGTCATGCACAGCAGACCGGACTCAGGCTGAGCCTCCTCCAAACAATGGCGGCGGTGTTAATAGTGGTGAGTCACGAGTCAGACGTGGTGGGAGAGAGACGGAGAGGAGGAGAAGTGGGAGGGAAGCATTCAAATATTACCATCATCCATAATTAATCTGCAGCATTCACAGGCACATATAATCCTCCAGCTGACACACACACACACACACACACACACACACACACACACACACACACACACACACACACACACACACACACAGTCATATTCCACAGGGTTAATCCCTCAGCCCGCCCCTGCAGCAGTGGGAGGTCGGGCAGGCCTCAGTCTGATGTGTCGGATGTTTGGTGCACACACACCTGTTCAGGCCAGTAGTGATGCTGCTGAGAGATTCAGTGTTTTCAGGAATAAGACGTGGTTTCCGTGGACACAGCGCTGTAATTACAGTCATTTTCTGCTAAACTAAACAGTTTTCCAGGTCAGTATTAAGCTGTCAGGGCCAACTGGGAGGTGTGTTTGTGTGTTGCAGAGAGGCAACGGTTGCACGTGCTCGTTAATTTCACTGATGAATTAGGTACAGTGACACATCGGTGGTGGTATTTCAGCGTCACTCTCTCACTTTTGTCTCAGTCACGACGAGAATTAAAACAGTCTGAAGACAAATCTGACTCTGAATCAGCAGCTGTTTGGGGAGAGGCCCAACTTATGCTGATCCTCCATCTATTTAGCGTGGTGACAGATAGCTGTGACAGGGTCGGCCATCTTCCCTGCGGCTAATTTAAAATGTGAAAATGCAACAGGTAGGTGTGGGCGTCTGTGGCAGGCTAATGCATCAGCCCGGGAGATTATTTGTTCAATAGAAAGTGCAATTTTCCAGCAGTTTTAATATGCTGCAAAAATGATAAACCTTTTCTCTCTCTCTCTCTCTCACACACACACACACACACACACACACACACACACACACACTTATTCACATAAACTAGCAGTGGAGCATCCATCCAAATCATTCCAATCAACAAGAGCAGCAAAACAGACTTCCTTCACTAACAAATAAACAAGATTGTCCCTTCTTTCTCTCATTATTCTGAGTGTGTGTGTGTGTGTGTGTGTGTGTGTGTGTGTGTGTGTGCTCATGCTTGCCTGCAAACGTAACAAACCAGCAGCAATCAATCTTTCACTCAGGAAACAAATGGTCTAGACTGGCAATAACAGCGATGGTTTAGGTGTCACAACATGCACAAGGCAGCGAGTTCTCCAACTTTTCCTTTAATCATATTACCGTGCAGTTCCCTTCTGATAAATAACCCTGTGCAAACAAACGAGAGCAGGAACCACCCAACGCTGCGCTGGAGTACAGACTTCTGTTCTCTTGCTGCTGTGAAATAATGAGTTAGCATATCTGACAGGGGTAAGTGATGGCACGGTGCTGCGCCAGAGAGCGTCACGCAGCTGACAGTTTGCATGTCTGACTGAAGGGCCGCTTCAATGACAAGCTGTCTGTTTGATTGACTGACTGGCTGACCGTCCAACTGGAAAGCGAGCAGACTGTCTTCTGACCGACAGATTAACTGACTGATATGCTGACTTGACTGACCGACTAACTGGTCGCTGACACGCTGCTGATTGGCAGATGTCACGTCAGTCGGTGGGTGGCCGGAGAGCCAGGCTGCGATGACGCTGTTGCTGTGTGGGTAGATGGCTACTGCACATGCTGCTGAAGACAGCAAGAGAGGAGGAGGAGGAGGAGGAGGAGGAGAGCCAGAGAGTCAGAGGAAGAGAGAACACCATGTTTCCCTGTGATGCAAAAACACCTCCTGAATCTGTGTGTGTGTTTGTCTTGGACCAGGCATCCTGGGCAGGCAGACAGCTATAATAACCTCTGGCTGCCAGCATGTCACTGTGAGTCGTAGTGAAATGCCAGCAGGCACAAGTGGAGAGTGTGTGTGTGTGAGAGCAGTGTGTGTGTGAGCAGTGTGCGTGTGAGCAGTGTGTGTGTGCTCGTGCACACTGCTTCACGTACGCTTGTAGGGATGCACATTGAGTGTGAATGTGTGTATCTGTGCAGGCGGTTTGTAGCTCTTTAACAGCGCACAGCTCCCTGAGCAGCTTCATCTGAACAGCCCCAGCTTCACAGCTCACAATAGCCCCAGCTGCATTGTGTGCCAGATACTGGGGTATTTGTGACACATGCAAACCGTGCTCAGCTGGCCCTAACTGGCATTTTGACGGTCAGACCTTCCAAACTGAATAAAATTGCCCCGGCTTGGCATGTGTGAAAATAGCATCTTCTCTGTGTCTGTGACGCCGGTGGCAGCTCGTGCCCAGCCAGCGAAATCTCTGCGAGCTCACCTCAGGTGTACCGGGAATTGAAATTATGTTGGGCAGCCGTGTCAACGAAGCTCATGTCAAGAAAATTGGAGAAAGGGTACGTGTCAAACTATTTTAACCAAGTGCTGGCGTGTGTGGTGATATTCAGGGGGATCTGGTTCACGACGGCATATTTGCAACCATGAAATCACCGAAAGGTTCAAACAGTTCCTGCTGAGTCGATGCTGTTCCCAGCGCTCTGACTGATCTGAAATGATTTAAGATGCACAAACTCATCAAGCAAAGATATAAAAAGGACCTCTGACTCGTTTTAAATGTGGCAAACACAATCAAAATCATAAAGAGAAACTGTTTGTGACGTTGTTAAACAGCGAATATGTATAATAATCTTAGCTTTCACTGTTTTTATTATTCTTATTATAATTACTGTTTCATTTACGTGGTGTGGGAGTGTATCGGATGGCGCGCTGCTGCTCAGCGCGGTGAATGTGAACACGGTCCCCGCAGCCTTGTCCCACTCCTTTATGTGTCCACAAACAGTCAATAAACAACAGCGAAGAGGGATGAAGTAGATGTGAGATTCATTCCAACAGCAGGGAGAAGGCTGCGTGGAGCCCGAGTTTACATCCGTTATACATCCATTTAACTTCAACGAGCAATATTGGCTGCAATTTGTTGCCATTCTGTTTCATTGTGAAAACTTAATGAAAACCATCCATCTCCTCAGAAGCATTTGCCTGATCGCTGTTGCAGACTATAGATCCCCGTGGCAGCTAATTTCAGAGGTTTCCTGCAAAAAAAAGTGATAATGTTCAACATCGGGGCGTGAAAAAGACGTGCGGATGTTTAATGCCACAGAAATATTATCTTAAATGAGAGCGGGCTTCGGCGGAGACGGCTCAGTAAAAGCTCATGGGTGTTTATAAAGTTAATGTCGTTGAGGCAATCGAGTTTTCTCTTCTCATCCTTTAGGCTTCCTCCATATGGCGGCGGAGTGACTTTCACCATTCATACTTCACACATCTTACTTCATCTCGCAGTAATGGCTCTCCGGGAGCAAAGCTGTGCTGATGATAATCTTGCCAGATGGCGTCAGCGGTAAAACAGTGGAGGCAGCTTCTTTCCTTCATTTAAATATCACTTTCTCAACAGGGACGGCAGCCTTGGACTGGGGAGTCTGGGCGAAATGCACACGGTAAGTGATAACCTCTGCACGAGCCTCTTCTCCCTGAGCGTGCTGCCTCTGAAGTCAAACAAAGAACAGCCAAATGCTCGGACTGAATCAGTTTTGAATATGAAGTACGCGTAATTCAGCGCGACGGCGAGTCGATACGAGCCTCCATCCTACGTCCAAACCTCCTCCCCAAAGCCCGGCCTGACTATTGACTGATGCTGAGGAGGGAAATAAGATAGAGCGCGGCACGCTGATGGTTTAATCAATGCCACCCCACGTAACGTTTCATCCTTGGACGAACCTTTCAGACTAAATGTCTGATCTCTTCCTGTAATAACAGAGAGGTCAGAGCGGGCCTCCCCTGCAGGGAGCCGCACAAAGTGAACATGCTACGTCTCAGGGATGAAAACCTCGGATGAACAAATTATTCATGAGGCCACGTCTTCATAAATGATCCCCTCACATCTGCATTAATAAAAACACGCCAGTGGCAGGCAGAGATGTTCATCGCCCAGTTCAGAATCAGGCTCGAGGACGATGCTGAGGAGGAAATTAATGAAAAATACATGCGCTGTGTAGCAAAGCCTGGACTTAATGCACAACATTTTGCCGTTGGGAAAGTAAATTCATAAGCCAACTGCCTGCATTATTATTTTTTTTCAAATCTTTGTCACAGTCACAATGACAAAAACGTCCTAACTATTCTTCAGGAATTGTGCCGGCTACAGGGATTTATCAAGCCCGTATGAATAGCTATTCATAAAAATATCATAAGGTCAGGCGCTAACAACACTGCAGCACATTATTCCTGTACATGAACGGCGATAACTTGGTTTGTTGCCATGGAAATGTAGCATGCCATGGCAACTCATATTACTGGGAATGGAGAAAAGTTACCTTTCGCCCGCCGCCCGTCTGTGACAATTGGGTTTAAAGGACACTCTATTCTACCCCGGCACAAAGGGAGAGAGATTAAATTCAGCTTTAACGGATCCGAACTGTGACACACAAAGTTTCTCAGTGTAGCCAAAGCAAGAAGTTTTATACGGATTCATAAGTCACTGACGCACATGAGTGTGTCTCTCCCTGGAGGAGCAGAGGGAGTTAAAGGCGAACTGTGGACGTAGACCATGAAACCACAAACACAGCCTCCTTCTCCCTCCCCCCACCCCCAACCCCCTGCTTTTGCTCCAAACCCCCCCTTTCCTAATAGAAATCAGTCACTGAGCTTCCCAGGGACAACCTCATTAGAAGAGCGGAGCAGACAAGCAGACTTCCATCTGTCTCCCAGTCTCCTACTTTAATGAGCTTTTACTCGTGTGCTTCACCGATCGCAAGACGCGGCTGTATTATTCATTCAGAGCAACTCGATCCCCAGGAGGCCAATCCACTTACTGTACACACTCTCATACAAGGGACGTGTCCCGCGCTCCACAGTGTGTCACCACGCTGTTCATCACTGTATTGGAGGCATCGCGTGAACTGGAATCGCCGACCGGGACTAGAAGGGGTCACGTTAAGCCTGTCCTGGATGTTTAGAGGCTCAGTCCTTAACATCAATACTCAGACGTGCTCAGCATTCGGCCACACACCCGAACAGGTGGAGCGCACAGACGTTCATGGTGTCCAGGGCTGAGCCCGCTCATGTCTTCGCTGCGCTGAGATCACGCAGAGTATTTGACTCTGCTGACAGACTGATCAGACAGGCTATGGCTAACTGGTTAGCATGCTAACAACAGAAGCTATTGCTGCAACACTAACCATACTGTTCATTATAAACAAACATAAAACATCTGTGCGTGCAGCCTCAGTCCTGCGCTCACTGCCTCTGGACGCTGAGGCCAACAAACCAAAACTGATCATAGCTTTTAAAGTTAGACGGCGGCAGACACAGAGCAACATTAGCATTCGTTTGGAGTGTGCAGTTCATTTGTGTTTCTCCTGTTCACTCTCCTTTGCTAAATGTTTTATTAATTTCACCAGCTTGTTGCAAACTTTGAGATGTTCGCTGGAGCCAGCTGCCGGCTGCAGCTGAACCAGGGCTGGTGAGAGCAGTGAGAGTCGATCGAACGGCGCCGTGCAGAACGCTGCGGGCCGTGAAGCCAAGACAACGAGCTGAAACATAAACACTGTGTGGAAGTTAAACTGCGGAGCTGGGTGATAATCGGCTTCGTCACTGAAACAGACCCCTTTCGATTTTCCAGGAGTAATCTGATTCATCTTTAATATGGAAACTTTGATCAGTGCAGCTTTGAGGCCTTCACACAGTTAACTGTGCATATTGACGGGGAAACTGGGTCAGTCTTGTTTTTAAAGGTCTGTAAAGGTGGATGATGGAGGACGATGGATGCCGGTGTATTTTAACAGAAACTCAGAGGACCCGGATGCACCGTCTTCCTTTGACCACATCAAAATCCGAGCCAGTCGGGTCGGCAGGCGAGCTCTGAGCAAAGGGAATAAACCCACAAATACGAGTTCATTTAAAAATCAATCAGGTCGTCACCTCGGCAACTTCCTCCCGACACCTCTCTCCATCTCCCTCTCGGTGTCTCTCTCGCTCCACCACGTCGCTGCCTCGCCCCCAAATGATTGGAGCCACTGAGCCGTGCGAGCGTTAAAGTGAAATAGGGAGGTGAGAAATGCATGAAATAACTAAACGTATGAAAATTTCTCAGGTGTTTATGTTTCAGCGAGCAAAGGAGACGGTGCTGAGACATGAGGCACGGCTGTTATTTCCTCCACGTCTGTTGGTGGAAATGGCGTGAAATACAGTCTATTTCACAGGCCGCTGGGTGGAGTGGGGCCGCGGCGGCGCAGACCCGCTCTTTACTCGCTCTCAATTAAACACTTCACTTTGCAACGAAGCACAAGGTGATGAACCCACGCTCGGCATCACCTGACTGTGGAACTGGTGCATCCATCAGCGGGGAGCGGTGTGTGTGTGTGTGGTGCACGTTGGTGCTGGAGTTCATTGTCTCAGTGTGTGTGTGAGGACAATGTGTGCGCAGTTGCATGTGGTAGTCAGTGTGTTTAATACGTGGGCTATCACAGATGGTTGGTGTTATTCTGCTGACTTTGTAATACGTTTCACAGGCAAACTCTTTCACAGGTAAAATCAGCCAGTGAAGCAGGCGGCGAAGGAGCTCCGGAGGTTTGTTATCAGCATCGCACAGCACTCGGCTTTATCTTTACACCATATGTGCTCAAGTATGTTGTCTGTGAAGAGCCTAAGTGTAGGTGAACACGCTCGAGCCTCACTCCGACTGGGCGACGGCTCACTGCACTGGGTAAACACACAGGAAACACCGACGTCCTGCATTAATTCAACAGTGAAATGACTCAAAATGAGCTCGAACGATATCAAAATGTGATTCTTTTCTAAACCAAACAGGACGTGTCATCGTGTCAGGCCACCTGCACGAAGCAAAACCGGAATTCAGAGCGACCTCAGTTTGCCAACACAGATCCTGCAGCTACAGATGACACGCATCACTAGTGAACATCCTACAGAACTGAACTGCTCAGCTGACCCTCAGGACCGGGGTCGAGCTGGCTGCACTAGCTGGCGCTGCCCTGGCTGAAGCTGAGCGAGCCGTTCTCAGTATCCTGACAGACGGCCGTCGTCCTTCATCTTCTCTGTTTCACACTCATGCTTGAAGTTTTGCTGTATTGATTAAGCGCTGGAACAGCCTACTGGGCCAGCAGGGCCCCTGCAGGGTCTGCCAGTCAGCATCGTTCCCTCGGTCCCTGTCGACCACGCTGGGGAGAAGCCAAGTGTGGAAGGGCACTGCCGCCTCTCTTCTTTGGTGGAATATGAAATTTGCAGTAAATGAAATCAGGGACCGAGCGAGAGAATTCATTGGTTTGCAAATGACTTTCTGCACACGTGTGCTGGCGAGCTCTGCCTCGCAGACGGCAGCACACAACACGTGCAAACACAAAACAATCCAATTTAAATGGTTACAGCCCCGTGAGGGAGACTCGGTCTGCAGACACAGTTCAAAATACAAATCACCACATCATATACCATGTAAATAAACACACACACACACACACACACACACACACACACACACACAGAGTCACCCAGCCTCCTGCGGCCTTTAACGGATGGATGACCTGGGTTTTCTCTATTAACTTTCATGATATATACGGGACATTCCTTCGTACGTGACTCCACTCTGTCAGTGTAATTGTCACTTGCAGTGAGACAGACACACACATCCGTCAGCCCAGATCAGGTACATCAGCCAGAGAGCCCTTGACGCCGAGTGAGGTATAGCATACGAGAGCCGGGCCGAATGGCTTTCTGCCTCCTGCACTCAAGGTGCGCTTGATTCATCCTCTCACATACAGCTATGGAGGAATAAAACAGTCCTGCAGAGGCAGAGGCATTAGGTGAATGACATTAAAATCAAAGGCACCTCAGGAATATGACTCTGCACATTATTATTTGATATGTACCAGACTCGGGTCAGCTGCACTTCTGACCTCTTAACGGAAACACAGTGAAATCAGTGTGTGAGCCGAAACGAATCACCCTCGCCGTATTCACATCCCGGCTCCACAAATATAAGGATCGGATGGAGAATGTAGACGATTCACGTGGCGGCTAGGCTCGCGTAATGGCTGAGGCATGAATCCAGCAGAGAACATGACCTTTTATTACAAAAGGGAAAATCTCTGATGTAGGAATAAGGAAATGGACTGGTATTAAATAAGCGTCAGACCGTTTTGAAGATGAAACAGTGTTTCTGCAGCAGCCATTCAGATGCAGCAGGAAGTGTGTGTGTGTGTGTGTGTGTGTGCATCTCACTGAGTCTTACTTCTTTATACGAAGGTGCCATCACACCAACTTATGAACAGACAGCAGATGCTAACTTTCACACTTTGCTTCAGAGGATGATTCATTTACTTGTGAAAATGTTGAAGACAATATTTTAAAATGAACGTCCCACGCACACACACGCACAGACACACACAGACACACACACATTCTGCACAAACATGTGCTGCAGCTCCCAGGCTGAACTCGACCGTGTGCGCCGTGCATCCAGGTCGGTGCAGGTTCATGCTGTCATGTCGCGTTCCTGGCGAGACTCTGTCAAATCAAGCCAATCTCAGGTCTCTGTGACCGCTGTGTTGAATATGCAGTGGGTTTGCCATGCACTCTCTCTCCAGCAGCGGCTCAGAGAGAGAAAAACACACTCTGAGGATCAAATGAAGTGCACCTCCAGACTCTGCATATTACAACTATTTTAGATATGCCTTCAGACACGGTCAGACGCGCTCTTAAGGCATCCCTCCGCCTCCTCTCTCTGAGGTGCATTAGCCCATTCCTATTTACTCTACTGCTCCTGAGAGACTGTGATAAAACACATCTAACCATGCCCTCAAGTGCCTCTCGGGTCTAAAACCCTGTTTTCTGTGGATGTATCGAGTCAGTAAGTGTGTGTCTGTGTGTTTATGTGTGTGAGAGGAGGGGTGGTTATGTGTTTACCAGACTCTCCTAAGTGCCCACGTACTAACGGCCATCGCCGAGGCATCTCGTTGAGCGCACAGCAGAGAGGCACAGCTAAGCTCCCCTCGTCTACGTTTCCATCTCTGTGTGATAACTCCGCCACCATCTTCTGCTCTCAGCCTCCATCCCCTCCACCTCATCCATAAAACATGGAGTTCGCTCGCTCGTCAGTTGCAAGCGAAGGGACGCAGATGTAAATTCACAGCAGGCGACTCGGAGGGAATAGGTGTGCGGTCGTCCCTCCCCGTATCTTCCCATGATGTGAATATCATTTCCCCTCCATTAACGGGGCTCTCCGTGTCGTCATGTGTGCTCGCTAGCACCAGAATGAAGAAGCGTGCGGTAAAGCCGCTGTATAGGAGGGCGGAGGCAGTTTATGATGTTTCATCAGCGTCTCTGCAGAGCTCTGCATGTGTGCGTGAGAGAAAACTACATTTTCCTCACACTGGAGACGGCCTCCGGACCTAATTTACCAGTAGGCAGAATGAACGATTTCATGTTAATGCAACATGCAGGTGTACAAAAGGCCAAAGGCGCTGTGAATTTTGGAGGGCAGCTCTGGAGTCCCGCAGCATGTAATGCGCTCCCTGCAGGGGGGCATTCGGTGCTCTGCAAAGCACCTTTTAAAGAGCTGTGCTGGACGTGAATTTGCAGCCGACACAATGGAAACGGAGGAGTGTATTTTCAGGCATATCCGTATTTGACAAGCATCCGTGTGGACTTAATACCAAAGGGTAGAGGAGCAGGCAGGAGAGCTGCCTCTGGAGCAGTAAGTGGGTTAAGTGTCTCGCCCAGGGCCATGTCAGACTGGGTGGACACTGACAGCAACCTTCTGGCTGCACAACGCCTTACCTACCAGGCAGACTGTCAGAGCTCTGCTCCAGCATCGCCGCTCGCACCATCAAGCCTTTTCCTTTGGCAGCTGACTTCAGTGAACACGCAGATGACTGACATATGGACATATACAGCAAGAGACGGTGGGTTGACCCGGGGATCAGGCCGTAGCTGATCCAGTCCTCAGTTCTATAGATTAAAATCATCTGGACATCAGCTAACTCAGAGCGCTTTGCAACCGTGCAGATCTACAAATCCACTTTAAACTGAGCCTTCTGTCTGTGATTAAAGGAACATGACAAAACACTGAGGATGAGACGCTTCTCTCAACAGTTTGCACACTCGTCCCTTTATCCTTCCCCGCGTGAAGGCGTGGAAACAGGAAAACACAGCGTCATTAATGTCAAAAATAATTGCCCGCACTAACTTTCATGTAGCCTCATCAGTCAGCTAGCAGGAAATAATTAATTCCATCTGTCCGCTATCGAAAGTGGTTTACATATTTGATATGCGGGCTTCAGGAGTGGAGCCGAGGCCCAGGAGAGAGTCAGGCTCGACAAGCCCGAGCTCCACATGGCTGCATTTAATTAGGAGGGATGCTGGAGAGGATGTGGGGGTGGTGCTTATGTTAACTGATTTCCCTCTTTAATCAGTGCTAATCTCCAGTCATTTTCACAGCACAATGCCGGCTCATTCATGAAGTCAAATTAATAAGTGAGGAATATAGTGCCGGCTGCCTCGGCCGGGCTTCGTGTGGTTCTGGGGTCCTATCTCTTCCTGTCTCTCTCCATTCTCAATTATTTTATCTGCTCCTCTGGGGGGCGGTGGAAAACCCTGTACAAGAAGTGGGGAGAAATAGATTGTGTGTGTGTGTGTGTGTGTGTGTGTGCATGGCAGGGAGACATAAGGAAAGTGTGTGCAAGACAGGCAGAGAGATCTTATTGCTTTCACTGGTCCTGGATATTGCATCGTGGGAGTATAATTACAGGTGTAGCTGGTGTCCTGCCATGTCTCTGTCCTGGAGAAGGCTCGTCGCCTTCCCGGCTGATGTGACGACGCTCTGAGATGCATTGAAACGACAGGACGCGTGTGTGAGACTGAGATGGAGACTGACAGGACGTCTCTTTGGAATGAGGTGTGTTTTATACAAAATGAGTCGTCCTGATAACCTGAGAGCTCTGCCTGGAACTACACTGAGGAGGACAGGGACGTCTGCAGCTGCTCAAATAAGGCAGCAATTTGGTTTGAGTAACTTTTCCGCTCCAGCCAGACCGCCGGGCTTTGTTTGTCTGAAGGGCTCCAAATATTACAGCTGTGTGTCCTCACCTCTGTGGGTGACAACAGGGGGGAGGCTCCTGCAGCCTGGAGACGTTGCAAAATAAATTTAATTAAACTATTGTTGGTGAGGGTCAGGGAGCCGACAAAGACCAGAGCGGAGGGTAAGGTGAACCAGAGCCTCAGCACAGAGAAAGTAGAGGAGGCCATCTGCAGGATTACTACAGGGTGCCCTGCCGGGTTCAATGAGGCAGAAGGCGGGGACATTTGGTGGCACGTCTTAGGTAACAGAGCGCACATATGCAGTGTGCTTCAGTGTTTCAGCGTGTGCTTCAGTGTTTCAGTGAGTGCTTCAGTGTTTCAGCGTGTGCTTCAGTGTTTCAGCGTGTGCTTCAGTGCTTCAGCGTGTGCTTCAGTGTTTCAGTGTGTGCTTCAGTGTGTGCATGCAGCTCGTCTGGACTGCGACCTCTCTCTTTGCTGCGTGGCACCAACCAATGGCAGAGTAGCAGTTGCAGTGAGGGACTGTGGATCTCTACCACAGCCTGTACGTGGCGCTGTGCTGTATCTGTGCGATGACACCGCCCTATGCTGTAATGTTGCAGTGCGATCTCACCTGCACTTGGTTATGAAGCTGCTCCACAGTTTTATTGAACTAACAGGGAAAGCTGGTTCCCTGCATATTTGTTCTGTAAACTGGTTTAGCTACAGGTTCAACAGTAATTACAGAGCGTGGGTAGTCTGCTCTCAGATATGCAGCTCGAGCATCGTGGGCTCATTTATAACACATTTTACACCCTGGTTTCAGGGGGTAGTTTCCAAGAACTCATTAAAAGAAGATTAATCTCAAGTATAAATGTTTTTATTAAAGATGATTCATTGATACTTTGCTCGTACTTGTATTTCCCTCCCATGCATTTTGATGCAGCTGCCTTAATGGTGGTGATTTCTGTCTATTTTATGTACTGTTTTATGTAGGTTTTGTTTCGTGTGTGTGCTGTTTACATCATAAACTGGCCGCGCTTGTTAAAGAGGCCTGATGCTCCGCAGAGCGTCTCTCTGAGTGTAAATAAAAGGTGAAATTAATAAGGCATTCATCTGGAGTTCTGTATGTGCTGCTGTTAGAAACTAATGAATGCTTCTGTCTTCCATCATTTGACAGTGTGGTGTGTGTGTGTGTGTGTGTGTGTGTGTGTGTGTGTGTGTGTGTGTGTGAGAGGCAGGACCCGCAGCAGCTGCTGCTGTCTGTCACTTATTTACAGTATTGCTCTGAAGCCTCAGAAGCTTCTGGTTTTAATTGTTTCACATTGTTTTGGTCACAAAATGGAGATTTTAGCTGGAGGACGGGGCTTTGCTATGCACACCTCAGAGTACCTGCAGAGCAGCACACTTCACAACAACAAACTGCACGATCAGGCGAGTGGGACGCATCCAAACTGAGGCCGTCCAACAGGCAAACATCCAGCAGCACGAGGAAACACGAGGACAAAGTCAGAACAACAAGCAACAACGAACCGGCAAACTCAGCAGGGACTGAACACACCAGGGAGGACAGGTGGAACCAGCTAACAAAGGAGGCCCAGACAGCAACGGGACGAACAGACAGACACCGAACCCTGAGGAAGGACTGCTTCAGCATAACACAGGACATATCTGAAACCACGCTGTCCTGCACGTCACTGTCACAACGGACAGGATGAAGAAACGACGTCAGGTTGCAAATCAAATGAAGCACCTTTAAACTTCAGATGTTCCTGGGAGGACGGAGGTGGATGAGACGCAACACAGAGCACTTTTGTATTTTACTCCACAGGCTCCCTCTGATCTCACATGGCACGCTTTGAATGAATGAATAAGCATGTAATGCAATATCCACACACTGCATGCGCCGGTGTGTGTGAGCCTGTGTGTGTGTGTGTGAGCCTGTGTGTGTGTGTGTGTGTGTGTGTGTGTGTGTTTGCTGAAGGTCAGTTATGCTCCCCCATCCTCACAAATCCCCAGGGCACTTCTCACATACGCTCACCAAAACACCATTACACGCACACCCAGACACTCAGAGAGCAGCACATCTCTCCCTCCTCGTTGCCAAGACTGTGTCTATGTTGAGGCTGACAACACAACAGGCCTTAATCCCTCTACCTGTGACTTTCTACAAACAGGATTAGTCCCAGTTTTCCCACTAAATTCCCCCTGAAATGCTGCTAAATCCGGGGCTGCCGGCTGAACCGCGGGCCGTGGCCCTAACCCTGTGTTTCATGTCCTAAATACACTGCTGCGCTTATCTAAATGAGCAGCTCCGCTCTGGATGTGAAGCACCTCCAATTCTCATTCACACACTCTTGAGCGTGCCGCCGTGTGGAGGGAAATACAAGTGTGACCAGGGGATGTCCTGCAGCCGGGGAAATAATAATAATAACATGCTGATCCCATCCCTGAACACACACACACACACACACACACACACACATACACACACACGAAATCACTACATCTGCAGGTGAGACATGACATCTATAATGCAGCAGTGGACTCATACCGCAGAATGACAAGCCCGATACATCAACTTGACTTTCTGACCATAATAATGGTTTAATGTGGGAGGAACACCCACAATGATTTACTTATCAGGCTGCACGAGTCATATCTAAACACCGCCAAGCAGCACATTTACAATTTATGAGCAGCGCAGTCGGCATCGCCAGGCATATAAATGAAACCAGGTGACCTCCCAGGAGGGGAGGCCTGTGGAGGAGTGGTAAACTGTGGGGAGACAAACGTCTGCAGCGTCACCGGGCCGCCATCTTTCATCATGCTTTGTCTTCTGCTGTTAAATGACTGCGGCAGTTGTTTGATATATGTGACGACTCATGCACATTGTTTGTGATAACCACACAAACTAATGGATTTTATGAAAAACAGATAATTTTATAATTCGTCACACAAGAAAGGTCATTTGTCATTAACGCAGGTGACGGGGGAAGGCGGGGGAAGGCGGGGAACGGCGTTCCGTTCCTCCCATCGGCAGGAAGCGACACTACTTCTAAGTGAAGCTGATAGGCTGGGGAAATGAGCCGCGCGGCGCTGAGAGGCCGCCTCTGATCCGTCCCTCTTTACCAAGTTTTGTGCTCCGACTGTTGGTCTGAGGAGATAAACACTTTCACTGCCTTTAAGAATCCCTTACTCACATCTGAGAGTGAGTGGAGGGGACTATTCGGATAGATGTGGCATGACACTTCAAGCTTGTAGCTGTCCACTGGGTTTATTAGCCCCCCCCCTCCCGCCTTAGTGGGGAGAGATTGGGGAGAGAGTGCATCTGCAGTGATAGTGTGTGACACATCGAGCTATAAACACTTCACTGGGCTTTTCTTAAAACTGTCCCCTGGTCTGAAGGGGACATTAGTGATATGAAGTGGATATATGTGCCTGTGCACGTGCGTGTGCGTGCATGTGAGTGTGTGTGTGCATTTCTGTCTTTGTGTGTATTCATAAGGGATGACAGCAGGCAGCGCTGATTACAGTGCCTTCAAGAGCCAGAATTGCTTCGTGATTCACAGGCTGTGACAGCAATCTCTATTTCAAAATCGGAGACTTGTTTTCAACAGCATATGAATATTCAATGAGATGCAGGAGTGTGCAGTGAGTATGCAAATGCAGACTCACAGTGGTTCCTCAGCTATACGGTCACGTTAATGATGCAAACTTTGATTCACATTAGGCAGCCTCAACGCTAAGCGGTCCTGGAGGGCGAGCCTCCGCTCTGCAAACACACACAATAAGATATCACAAAGGTGTGCAGCCGGGATGAAGTCTTACCTGTGGAGTGCATGTGTGTGTGTGGCACGGACCGTTCAGGTGGATGACGGATGCACACAGGAGAGCATAGGAGAAAAAAGATAAAAGCTTCGTTAGACACACTCGTTTGCGACACTCTTCTATTAACGAACATGCAGGAAGTCCATTTCACAAAGGCAAAGACACACACACACACAGGCACGCACGCACGCACGCACGCACGCACGCACGCACGCACGCACGCACGCACGCACGGCAAAGTCACGACCTCATCACTGGTTGCATGTTTTCATCAATCATCATCAGAGTTACTGCAGCAGGAGCAGCATCAGCACCAACACCATCCTGTAACATCAATACAAGTCCCAGCATCATCAGCTTCACCCCCCACCAGCACCACCAGCACCACCCTCTGCAGAGGCAGAGAAGCCCACATTTCATCAGGCAGGTGTAGAGAACTCATTTCAGATTAAGACGAGCGCTTCGTGTGCTTAAAGGCTGTGTCCCAGAATTCAAGGTGCTGTCACCTTTTCAGGAAGAGTCAGAGGGGTCAGGAGTGTATCGCGCTGCCAGACTCCTGGATCCTGCTGCGTCTCACCGCCACAGCGCCGCACTATAAGAAACTATTCATTGTGTCGTCAAAGGAGGAGGAGGTGGGACTCTGCTGCTGACGGGCGCTCGTTCCCTCCACCACCTCTGCAGCTGATAGAGAAGTGATTTCACACCTTTCACAGCAAAGTCGTTTTTAAATTCAGATGGTGAGAGAGTTGAAGTGGTTCCCTCCGCATGAACTGTATCTGAAACGCTCGCGCTCCTCATGATGAACAACCCGCCAGATGGAGACGGCTCCATTTCCTGTTCAGGTTGGAGCCCAAATCCCTGTCTGTTCTCTCGACGGGTATAACCTTTCAACTTCCCCCGCCTCTCATTGCAGCGCCCCGTGGGGGCCTTGCAAAGGGATAGGCGACCGTTATAAATGGCAGCATCGCTCCTCTGCTGCCGCCACTGCTGGTGATTTCATGTTTCAGCACGGAAAGGTTTGTGACAGATCTCTGCCTTCCCAGGGACAGGTGTTGAGTTGTGGAGCGGGCCCGGCCTCGGCGCTACGGAGGTAAAATGGCAGAGTATTGATTGGGAAGATGGACGACTTGAAAGCCCGAGCAGGAGTGTCCTTGGACAAGGTCACACACCTCCTTCAGCCATTATGACCAGCGCCCACTGCAGAGGAACCAGACGCCCACATGCACTTGTCATGTGCACCCATGAACACAACGCCATTCAAAGACCCAGTGCACAAACACACACAGGCTGCGTAATGAGGAATCGCCAGCGAGCAACCACCCAAGGTTTCCCAATAACAAAAGTCTCTTTCAATAATAACCACGCACAAATGGCGAGATGAGATTCTGCACGACGACTCGTAATCTGTTTGGTTCCCCTGAGTGATGAGTATAACGGGGAGACGGTGTGGAGTTCACAAGTGAAATTGATTGTTGATTCGATCATAAAACGCCTGCAGACGCCTCTGAGATGTTAATTCCTCGTCGGTGAGAGTTGAGCCTGGGCAGGTGAGAATAACTGGCACCTCTAATTAAAGCGAGCACGTCTTAATGAAAGATCAGTCAAACCGGGCTGAGACATGTTCTTCCAATTCATAACTTACATGCACATTACTTACATGAGCAACGAGCTGACGTGCCCTGACACAAGTTAACAGGCCAATGTGCTTTAATAAGGCAAGTCTCGCCACAGGGCTCCGTGCAAATACTGAACTACTTTAAAGTCAGGGCATGATAAAATTACGCACTCAGACCATAAAACAACAAAAGAATAATAAGACGGAGGGAAAGTGCCCCACCTCATTCACTGCACAAAACACTCAAGACCATGAGTGAGCAGTGAAAAGGTTACTTCCTCTGACATATTGAATGGGGAAGGTTAATGAGGAGGCCAGAGAGAAGCTGTGCCACAGAGCTGGCATTTAATTAACTGTGCATTTATATTGAGATGTAACAGCCATGTACTACTTCCCTTACAACCAAAGGTGCGACAAATGCAGGCGGCTGTAACTGTCGGCGCTTTGAAAGCAACACTTTTTAATTGCCCATTAACTGCTGACAAACTTTTGATGTGTCCAGCGCAGGACGGCGGCGGGCACACGACCGATCAGATGTCCAAGAGACAAAGGGTCTTAATAATGCGACTCATCAGCTGCTGCGTGATCACAGCTTGTTGCTGGTAAATGAGGGAGCGTTTCACCCTGGGTTAATCTCCTGTTCTATCTGGATTTTAAACTCTCTCTTTTACGAAACCGTCTGCGCTGCTGTGCAACGCAGGATTTCCGATACTGAACAACACCGACGCCTTCTGCTTACGGAGAGGCTTCAGCGTGAACTCGCCGTCCTCTAACTTTAAACTAAAGAACTAATACCTACCGCTCCTCGCTGCACCTTCCAGGCCTGACAGAAGTTCCTGATGTCTTTCAGCACTGGCTACAACATGTACATGCAGGGTGAGTCCCAGGGGGAACAAATGTCATTCCATTTAAAATCACTTTATAGGATCTGCTTCAACTGGTTATGTCTTCTTGCAAACCGCCTGCCTAACCTTCATCTGAGTATCATAGCATTTCAATTTGGGCCCGGGGATTGAAAAGGCTTTTTCATCTGCAGGCAGTGTTAGATGGTCGTCTCACTGAGACACCACCTCTCTCTGTGCAAAGTGAATCAAGGTCTGTGCAGAAATGAGTCCAGAATGAGACGATGTGGGGGAGAGCCGGCTGCGGCCTGAGGTTCGGCCGCCGTGGTATTAAGCTGTCGCACACGGCTGGGATCTGAGGAATGCACTTTAAGCAGAGGGCGAGAGTGCGAATGTGAAAGATTTGAGTCAGATGGGATTGATTTATTTATCTATGGCAAAGAATTTCCAATAAACAATGTTCTGGGAGGATTTCTTTAGTTTGCATTTAAAACTACGCGTCATATAAATCCCACAGCGTTCGGCCGCGCTGTCTGACCTACAGTGTCTCACTGAAGTCAGGGCTTGTCCTCTCTGTTTGTGCCTTTGAACGGCATGTTTGATTTCAATCAGAGAGTGTCCCTCCTGGGTGGAAACCAGCTGACAATTGGTGTTTGTATTCCGTCTACAGTATGTGTGTTTGATTCGCTCATTGATTGTTTGTGGCGTTTTGTTCAGCGGTCCGAAGGGGCCGACAAGTGTTCAAATTGCACATTTCATTCAAGGCAGAACGATGATGCAGAGTGATCTGCAGCCAGCGCTTGCGCAAAATCACACAAACGCACACGTACAAACACACACCTCACAATCAATCTGCCCGACAACCTCTGCTGGGCATTATTGGAGAGAAAAAAACGGATGAGAAAATCAATAAAGCAGTGGCCACCCTGAAATAGCTGCTGCTGCACCGTCACACCGGCACACGTCCCCTCCACAGCAGGAGGAAACAAATACAGGCAAGGATGTGGAGCGATAAGGGAAGGATAGAGGAAGTCATGTGTGCTGACTCTGTGGGTCAGTCACTAAATCTGTGAAACATGAACGTGCATGTTCACTGAACTGATGGAAATATGATTCAGAAGCAGAAATGAGCCTTGCTCCATGCAGCGGTGCACTCAGGCTTGAATGAAAGTAAATGGGAGGTGTGAAGTGAGCAGCTACTGCAGGTGGTCGCCTGGAGGCCAAACGCCCACTGGAAGACGTTTTGTCTGAAGCCACGTCCCATTTGCAGAGTGTAATTTCCAGTCTGATGCCAGCACAGTGGGCACAGGCAGGGCATTTGAGGACAGGGGGCAGCGCCAATCAAGATCCAGCTGCACGTGCCAGTGCAGGTGGTTCAGGTGTTGCAGCTCACAGATAAAACAAGAGGAGCAAGGATTCACATTAGACTCCTAAACTCCAACTATCAGCAGCAGACTGACTGGCCGTCTCTGCAGCTTCTCTCTCCAGTTATTTCTTATTTATTGCAGAACTCTTTCAATCCCCTCTTGTGTTTACGGGTGAGAGCAGGACAGACCGTCTGAAGATGTGCACCATTAAACCCATTCTGGCCGATTATTGCATCTCGCGTCCCCGTGACGGCCGGCTCTTCGTCCCAAGGCTGAGTGTGACTGTTTGGAACAGTCACACTCAGCCAGCTGTTTCAACCAACAGCAAGAAGCACCAGTGGTCTTTGAGGACAGGACTGATGAGATAATGGATGGGTTGAACGTATCCATTATGCTGCAGGTCTGATACTGAGATTCTGCAAAACACCAGATTACATGCATATTTCCTTTCAGCATCAGTGTTTTCCTCGGTCTGTCTGCGATAAGTAATATTACTCACATATACAGTGTCACGATGTGACAGCAGCTGATATTAGTTATGGTTACATACGACACACTGTGCACGTTACTGCTCCCGTTCAGCTGCTGTAGTCCTGACGCAGAATGCAAGGTGCTGAGATTCTGGTGGAAGGTATTTTTTCATGTCATGGATTATAAGAAGAACGATAACATCACAGTGAGTCAAAAGGTTAATAGTGTGTTCTTTTGGCTCTTGAAGCTGTCTTTGTACGGCAGAGTTATTACAATGAATCAGGCGGCGAAAGGAAGAAAGAGGTGATGAAGCAGGCGGACGATGAGAGGGAGCGGGAACGTTTGAGTGTCAAGCCCGGATGAGCATGACAAGGGGCTGCATCTCAAAGGTCATGGCTGGACCTGTTGATTGGCTCTCCCACATGTCACCCCTCTTCACCCCCCCATCCTCCCCCTCTCCTCCTCAGTTATGTGTCACAGAGGCCCTCCAGATCCTCCCCTCGCTGACCTTCTCAAGCCCAGGCTGGAGGAGACAGGAACAGAGGCAGCGCATCGTGAATGTGGGAGGGAAATGAAGGCAACATGTTTGAGACGGACACTGTACAACACACGCGCGCGTGCACACACACACACACATTGACTCGCTCACACACATGCACATAATGCTCTACAGTACACGGTTGTTAAACTCTGTGGGAATAAGCAGAGAACAATCTGTACAAGACTCAGTGTGGTTACTGCTACTGGTTCTGTACAGAGACTCTGAACGGCTCGTACTATATTTGAGCGTGCGTGTTTGTGTGTGCGTGTTTGTGTGTGTGCATTTCTCCTGGGAGTGGAGAGGATGGAGGGTGAGTGTGGAGGAAGAAAGTGAGGAGATGAAGAAGTTCATGGACGCATGCAGCGTTATCTCTCTTCCCACACTGGAGGAAAGAAAAGTGGAGAGGTGGAAGATGAAGCGAGAGGGATAGAGAGACTCCGGGGATTCGTACATCGAGTCCACAGGGGTCTGCAGGACCTGAGAGACTGGGCGAAGTGAGACGGAGAAATGAAAGGAAAGAGGAGAGCATAAAGGCATGTCCGCTCGAACCGGCTTATCAGCTAGCTTTCCCCAGGAGAGGCGGGGAAGGAGGAGGGCGAGGGCAGGAGAGAAATAAGAAGAGAGAGTGAGAGAAAGAGGCTGAGAATGAGTCAAGGAGCAGGAAAGAGGTGGAAAATTGCAACAAGGATGAGTGGAGCAAAAGTAAAAAGAGGAGTGAGACTGAAATAAACGCAGAGCAAATGGAGGAGAGGAGCGCCGCCGCCACATGCAAGATAATTACTTGGAAAAGCGGAAGATAAGAGGGAAGAGCACACGAGTCGTGGCGGTGATGGGGAGGAAAAAGGAAATGTGACAGAAGAAGTTGGGAGATGAATGCAGAGGACGAACAGAGACAAAGCTCAAAGTAAGAGGGTGACGAGGATTGATTAAAGGATGAAAGGAGGCAGGGAGAGGGAGGATGGGGAGGAGGGGATCAGGACTCTGGGCCAAAAGACAGAGGGTTTACTACCAGAGAGGGATGTCGCGACACGCCCACCGCCAGCCTCACCTCCGCGTAATAAAACATCACCCTGCAGTGATCAATACACACCCACACACCCACACCGTACACACTCATAGGCATGCACGCACACACACACACTGCTTCACATTCTGCAGCATCACTGGACTGAAGCCTGAGGAGGAATGTGAGAAAATGTGTCATGCATGCGTCCGTCCGTCCGTCCATCCATCCATCCATCCATCCATCCATCCTCTCCTCCACCGGCTCCCTGCTGCCTCTCGGCCCTCTGTCTTTCAGCCTGACGGATCAATCTCTTCATTAAAGCCTGCATGTGCTGCAGACGCCACACACGAGCCGCTGGACCAATGCACGAGCTGGAACTGGAGTTTATCTTGCAGCACGCACACTCACACCTACCCTCCCACACATATGGAGGTCAGATGGAAAGCAGCTTGGAAATTTAGTTGTACAAATATTTCTAGGAGGCAGAGCTCTGCCTGAAAATCAGCGTTTATCTCAATGGAGAGGGCCTGAAACAACAGACTTTTATTTTTAATTACGTTTTGGGTTTTTTTGGCCACGCAGTGCAAAACTGATGCCAGACCAGAGGAAGAAGCATCGAGAGCAACAGCACAGAGAAGAGGAGGCACAAACACAGTCACATCTAAATGCAGTTAAACCATAAATCCTGTAACAGTCATACTAATAGTTAAAGGAATTAATGTGAATACTGATTCAGTCATTTAACACTTTCAACTGGAGGGCTGACGACAGTAGCGTAGCTGATACACATCCACGATTTGGTAAGCCGGTGGGAGATATGTGATTTATACTTACCACCAGCAGCCTGCTGAGAGCACGTTTAGTTTCCAGTCTCAGTTTATAACGAATCTGATTTGAACAGGATGAGGCCCTGTGAAACGAATTAGGGAGCAACAAAAAGTCTCTTCACCTCCTCCTGATGGAGATCCTGCAGTGACACAGGACCCACAGGCATCTCACTGAGGTCTGAAACCAAACACGCTCCACAGTGATAATAACAGAAGAGATCAGCAGGGACGAGCCTCTGGATGCCACCTGCAGCAGGAGAGTATCGGACGTCTACAGGCCCCACAACTCTGGCCAAACAACAAGCACAACTGAAGACGTCTCCTTTACCAGGAGATGCTGGGCGTCCACAATGTGGGACGACTGCTGACATACCAACTGCTGCATCAACAGGAAAATAATTACCTGTTTACCTGAGGACTGTGTGACCTGCAGGGCGAGGGTCATGTGACCAGTGGAGACACCACAGGGAGTCCCTGGGGTATTTTCCAGTAGCATCGCCTCCTTGGCTCGCTCATTCACAGTAATGATGAAGCTCCTGGCAGCGAGTGACCAAACATGAACCAGGCTTCTTAATGAATCTGCTCCGTTTGTGTTGTTCCACCTTTATTTAGTTCAAACACACTCGAAACACACAAACGACAGACGCGTACCGGGCTGACCTCCTGTCCCACCGCTCAACACATCATAAACCCTGCAGACAAAACACCTCCATCACACTTTAAACTGCATTTCCCATGTTCCCCGTCACAGTTTGGTCATCCTGCTGGAGAAACAGTTTACTGAAAAACTACTTCGACCACACCTCATTGATCATGTGACCCCGGCCTTGCAGGCTGCTGTGGTTGGTCAGCTTGGACTGGCTGTTACACAGTGTGTGTGTGTGTGTGTGTGTGTGTGTGTGTGTGTGTGTGTGTGTGTGTGTGTGCAGAGAGCAGCATTATCCTCAGTTCAGGTGCACTCACTGCAGGATCTGGATATCTCCATCCGACAGCCGATGTGTGAGTTTCTCGCTTTGTCGATCTTGGTATTGATTTCACCACGAGCCCAGAGTACAGTGTTATCATAACTGATGGAGAAGCCAGAATGATCTTTACAGTCGTGATTTATGTTTCCTGAGGATTAAAGGAAGGAGGTAAACAGCAGACTGTTCCTCTTCACATCCAGTCGACTGTGACCTGAGTCAGTTCAGGCTAACAGCCGCTGTGCTCGCAGAGCCACACAACACCGTTAAGTGCCTGTAATTAACAGTATTACAGCAACCTTAAATTAGTTTAAAACGGTCACACCCAGAGAGTCCATTTGTATTATTTAGGATACTTAGTCAAGTCTAATGTTCCCTTCACTGAACTCGTACTTGAATAGATTCACAGCCCCCGTCTTTACACAATCCTCTGCAGAGATAACCCCAATTACTGCTTCTTAAGACTCACACACATGCACGGCCACAGTATAACGTGTGATGTACTCAGGAGCTGAGAGCCCGGAGTGGAGAAGATAACAATGTGAAGATAAAGACGGAGACGGAGCGAGGAGCAGGCAGAGAGCGAGCAAGGAGCTGTCCGTTTGAATTAAAGTGAGGTCAGAGGTCAAAATACAGGGGAGAGCTGATGACGGCACAGGAGACCTGAACTCAAACACAACCTCTGTCCTCTGCTCCCTGCCCCCCCCCCCCAGTAATCCTCTCTTTTTTAAAACTCTGTCAGTCTGTGTGTGTGTGTGTGTGTGTGTGTGTGTGTGTGTGTGAGCATGTGTGTGTGTGTGTGTGTGTGTGTGTGTGTGTGTGTGTGTGTATCTTCTCCTCCTTCAACCTCTTGCCGTGAAAATACAGTTTGTATTGAAAAGACGAATCGATTGTTCAGGTTGTTTAAGTGACTTTCTGAAACAGGAAACGTGCTTCAGCACACGAGAGGAGATGTGGAGCGGTTGTCAAGGCTCCGCTGTGGTGAAATAATACTTCAGTTCAGCAAAGCACATATTATCAAAAGTCCAAGGATTATCCAGGATGTGTTATTTCCAGAGGGTTAAACCAGCGGAACAGTGGGTCAGGCCTCCACTCTTCGTGTGTGTGTGTGTGTGTGTGTGTGTGTGTCAGGGGAAATAAATAAATCTCAGCAGGACGAAACTGAGTTTAAGGACGGGCCTGAAGCATCTCCACGGCCCCTTATTTCACAGCCTGTTACAGAATCAGTGACTTAAACTGTAAAAGTGTGTTTGTTTGTTTGTTTGTTTGTTTGTTTTAATGGAAACATCTCCGATTGGTCGGACTGCTGGTCACGTGATTCCCACTGACTCTTCCTCTACTGCCACCATGAGGTGATTAACTGATGAGTGAGTGGGTGACGTCACCGCGGCGCGGCCCATGTTTCCATACAGTCTATGGTTACAATGCTAACGTTAGCATTTAGCTTAAAGCACTGCTATGCTTTGCAGGCTGTACATTAGCACTCTTGTCACAGTAATGATTAAAACCACTGCCGAGGTACAGGAGCATAAAACAAAGTAGTGAGCGTCACTATATGTGTCGCTGGCCCCTGATGTTTGATCCTCACATCTGTGGCTGTTAATGGGTTAAACCTCTGCAACAAAGGCAGCGCTGCTTTGAATGCTGCAGGAGAAGCGGAGAACACAGAGAACAGCGCTCTCTGTGGCGCACCTTGCTGTCTAAAGGTTAAACTGTCTGTTTGCCAAAGCATGACAGTACTTCAGGTAATGGCTACAATTATTTCAGTGTAGTACAAAGGTTGCTGTTAGGCCGCTCTGTGGTTCAGCGGCGATCGCAGGCTGTGTCCACGGGCCCTCAGTGATTCTCTCATACCTGCAACCAGCACACACTCACACAAATGCATCATTCATACGATGACCAAAGAGACCTTGAGCTAATATTAATTTTGTTCAAACCAAGGTTCAAGGTCAGGGATGAATGCTGGCTCTCGGGTTAATTGACAGATCAACAGTGAAATCAGGCTTAAACCGTTTCTGTTGTTTCAGTCGTTCAGAGGCTGAAGTGCAGCAGCAGACAGACGGAGGAATCAAGGTCACAGTAAACACGGTTTCTGTTATGAATGACTGAAACCTCCTCTCGTACAATCAACCTGCCGTGTGGCCTTAGCTTTGATTCTCACCAGTGCAAACTCAGTAGTGGAGACAGTCAGTATCTGATCCGAGCAGCGTGTGGTATCAGCGGAGATACTTCAGCCTGGACCTGCATCGCTCCTGGGGACAGACAGCGATCGGATCCACAGTAGTGTGAAACCTGCTTTGTCCTGCGACGCTGAGAGGTCCTTAAAGCAGCATTAATTGACTTCCTGGCCACTTGGGTACAAGGCCACAAGCTGTAAACACAGCAACGACATTATTACGACCTTATAAAGTTGCTGTGGCAAATGTGTTGGCAAACATTGCCGTGTTTGCACACGGAGCAGACGAGCAGCGGCATTAGCATTCATTTAGAGTGGTGTTTGGCCCTGGTCGGGTATTCATCGCATCCTGAGAGAAATATTTGTTTCTTACTTCTTCACTCTGTTCAGCCGCTTCTTCCTAACTTTGTGTGTGTGTCTGGTGCTTGGCAGGTAGCGTTCTCTCTGTTCTTCGGCTCTCTCGCAGGAGACGAGTGCCTGCCGCTGCTAATGACAAAGGTGAGAATGAACCAAAACAGAAAAACTGCACTTCCTTAACCGACAAGTGGAAAGAGACACTAAAACCCTCCATGTTACCGAGGTGACAACAGCTGCGTGGCAATCCTCTGTGGATCTGCCACCGGTTACCACCTCCACATGACACAGGGTCAAAGAATCCACTGTAAATCTGAAATATTGATTAGTGCAGCTCTGACATGTCCTGGATCAATAGCAAAAATAGGTCCAATTCAAGTCAATTCAAGACTTGAATAAGTTATGAAAAGATGTTCTGTTAACTAAAAGCTAGATCGGGATGATGATAATATGAGCTCGTCTGCAGAATGAACACTTCAAAACTGTGTGACGCGCAAAACACGATCAGCACGGTCTGCCAAATTACAGGTATTGGAAAAATGAATGAGTGGATACAGACCAATCAATAGTCTGATCAATAGTCCAATCAGTAGTCTTTCATCACTGCTGACAACTGGAGCAACAAGGATTCAGTTTCAGCCCAAGAGGAGCGCTGGTGTGACCCGTCACATCGCACAGCCGTCAGAGCATCCTCTGCTCCAACAGCCACTGTATTTCATCTGGATTATTAAAAACTGGGACTCGCCCTCCGCAGACTCACGACTCGCTGTTTCACACAATAAGTCGCAGAAAAACTTCTGCAACAGCTCTGCTGCCTACAAGTCATTGACAAATCAAAGCTTTGGCCACTGAGCTGTGCGAGTTTGTTTGGGAATGATTCGTGCAGCCTTTAAGCTGCGGTGGGAAAGTTAACTTGCATCAGTCCAACACTGATTTCTTCTTCTTTGCATGAAAGTACACAAATTGGAGTTTCTTAACTTATGAAAAGCACAGAGTGTTATGGCTCTTCATCTAAGGAATTCAAATGTATTTCTTTTCTGCTTCTCCCACCTCTGCTGCTCAGTGGGCCTTGATCCTCCGAGCAATGGGAAGTGGTAATTGCATAACAGGATTAAAGGCTGAGACAGTTTCTGAGGTACGGCTGGTGGTAAAATACCATCCTCCATTAGGAACCTCCTCCGCCACCGCCACCGGACCCCGAGGCTGGTGGGTGCTTCCTGACAAACTGGCCTGTCTTTATTGATGACAATGATTGATCACGTCCTCCGGGGAGCTATGAGCAATAAAGTTATTTCTAACTGAAAGTCCACACAGAGCCACAGTGTGCACACACTCTCACAGTCCTCCACGGAGGTCCTGCAGGCGCAAAACCCACATTAGGGTACACACAGATCCAGAGTTTGCAAATGTGTGTGCAGATTGATCCAGACACCGGCAAACACACACACACACAGAACTTTGTGTCAGCTGGCTGAGGAGAGCTTGGCTGACATAATCGATACGGAGAGGAGAGTCATAGTGCATGCACAGCCTCGTCTAGCCAGCCTTCCCTGGTGTGGCATGACCAACATACCAGATACAATCGGTCCACAGATCCACAAAGCATCCCGCTCTCTTCCTTTAATTATATTTTTCTGTTTTGTCCTGTTTACACACTTTTTCTGTCTGCAGCTGTGCCCCCCCACCACCACACACACACCCCGTGACTCTCCCGCCTCTGTCTTGTTCTTTATTTTCCACCTAAAAGACAAATCTTGTTTTCTGTCCTCTCCACTCCACTTGTTTTTTCTCTCAGTCTCTTGGCCACTACCTCTGACACCCCCCCCACCCCCTTCTGCCCCTCTCCCACCTGCTCCGTATCCCTCCCTCCATACTGAATAGATGTTTGCAAGTGTGTTGGCCTGGCTAAACTATTAATTAATCCCAGAGTGTGTGGACCTCCACGGTTATGGTGGGGGTGCAAAGACTCTAAAAAGCCTTGAGGGGCAGGAAAGCAGCGAGCTGACAGTTCAAACATTTTAATCACAAGGCAGCAACTAATATGCAAACTGTGTGTGTGTGTGTGTGTACTGTATGCCAGTGTGCTGAGATGGATAAACTGCATAAAAATGCATAAGCAGATATTAAAATAATGCAAAACACACTTTGTTAAGATAATGAGAATGATGTGGCACCTGTGTGTGTGTGTGTGTGTGTGTGTGTTTGCATGCACTCACGCTCACACACATGCACGTACACACACACACACACAAAGTGAGTGGTAGATTATTTTGTATGGGGAAATAAATCCACCTCTCAGGTTGCTTCTGCAGTCAGTAGAAACTGTATATCTCTGGCTGTTTGACAGTGGATCAAACTCTGGGCCATTAAGAACACCGCTCGCCACTTCTGTCTACTGTGTGTGTGTGTGTGTGTGTGAGAGAGAGAGAGAGAAAGAGAGAGAGGGAATTGGGTGGAGAGAGCCGTAGAGGCAGACACAGAGAGAGAGAGCTGGTGGTGCAGCCCACAGCCAACTCAGTCTAAATGGCTCCTTAGGGAATCACTAAAGCGGAACAATCGATTTCAACAATGGATGGCTCAAAGAAGGAAAAAAAGGACCACGGTGTCCTTTCCTCGCTCTAACTTCAGTCGTTTCCTCCTAAACTATTAACTGATTCCCCCCACTTATTAACTGATTCCTTCACTAAGAGGGAGGTAATGAGAGAGGCGCCCCCGCAGCTCTAATGACTGCTTCCAAAAGTGCTGCATTACTGCGAGGCGCTCACCTGTCTCTGCCGGGTCCGCTCTCACTATAATGATGGAGACTGTGATTGGATTATCCCTTGAAACCCAATTAAAGTCGTCAGACATGCTGGATCGTGTGGATAGCTGCTGAAATGCAATCATCTAATTGGAGTTCAATCTGCTGTTTCTCGTGCTTAGTTATGTCTCTTCTTTTCGTGCTAATTGGTCGGATTAAAAGCAGCGTAAACAAATGTGTTTCCACCTAAAAGTGCAGCAGACTCAGTACCCGGCTGTGTTTACATGTCTCCAGCATGGCGCACGGATCACGCAGGCTGCAGTTGGCCTGTTTTCAGGGGCTGTTTAAAGTGGCATCGAGTCTTTTTGACCACGCGTTTGTTTTAAAGTGGATGACATGCAGTTAAATTACCATGCAGCCATCTGGTGTCACGATGAAACTTACTGAAGTTTGCCATTTGGTTGCAGCCGCCATATCATAGGGGATGCCCACGTCCGTCTGGACCGACGCGTCTGCCTGGTCGGCGGCGGCCGGGTTAGCTCGAGCCATCTGACGTGTTGAGATGAAACAGTTCCAGTCTGCTCGGGGCTCAGCATTACTCACTTTATCAATTACCAGGTTGCAGCGGTTACCTCTCCACCGTGTGCGGCGATGGAATCTCATTTGTCGACCGCATAATGAGCACGTTTCCAATGTGCCAGTCACTGAGAAATCAGAGTGTGGCACCCGGCGTTTGACTATTTACACGGCTGGAAAATGAATCATGAAGCCGTTAATAACCCGCTTTACACACAGCAGCCTCTATGCACGTATATGTGTGCAAACAAATGCAAACACTGAGCAGAGACGTAATAAAGACTTAACTGGATTGTGCTTAATCTCATAAGGGCTTAACTGTAATTAAGATAATCAGATGTTTAAGTGATGTTTACATGTCAGTTCTTATGGCTTCACCGCTGCCTCAATTAGCCATTAGTGTAACTTGTGACTGGTTGTTTGATTGGTTCCCTCGATGAAGCCCATGTCCCCGTAAATAGTGACTGGATGAAGTACAGTCACTCCGACCACGGGTCTGAGCTGAGACACCACGCACCTCTCAGCGGCTCTGCACTGTAATCACACCTAAGGTCAGCCCAGGTCAATTATGTGGTTATTTCTGCTTGCTCAAGCAATTTGGATTTCAATCTCACAGCTGTTATCTCCAGATCCACTTTATGAGCGAGCCAGTGAGCGGAACACATACTTCGCCCTCTCCTGCAGATGTTTTTGAGGTGAACAGAGTAGAGCAGCCTCACAGACACCACCAGCGGCGGGTCAGGGGAGGGCAGGACATCCTCTGCGCACATATAATAATAATCTGTGCACAAAACAAATAAATAAATGAACGAGTCGCAAAGCGTCAGAATTTCATCAGTCAGCTCACTGTCTGTCTGTGCCTCCCTCCCTGCTCCTCTCTCCACCACAGGCCTCATTACGGAGCGCTTCGGAGATTGGCTAAGATGCGGCCGCTTAAGACGAGAGAACAATTAGTGTCAGAAAGCATCAGTCTGCGCTCTCTGACACTTCGCAGGGGCCATTATCTCACATCGGCTTACTGCGTGCAGATGAACGAGGAGGATCTGCAGCTGTAAATGTTGCTGAGGCAAACAAAAGGAACATGCCAGAGGAGGAGGAGGTTCTCAGTTTAGGGGGGCCCTCCCCATCTGTGCAGAGAGCTGTTTAAGAGTCTTCATAAAGACTGGATTGATGTGCACGCCAGCGTTTGCATACGTTTCCCTCCTCCTGTGCTGCTCAGTGTAAATGCATGCCATGCACACTGTAAACACACTGAGAGCTGATGAGCGCTGCAGCTTGGCCACCAACGTGACGAGGAGCTACCATTGTCTCACTGCTGGCTCAATACTAAGTGTGTGCCTGCGACTGCATGAACACAGATGTCCTTGAAGCGAGCGTGCCACAAGACAACACTGCCTCCTCAATGTAAAACACATCTGAAATACAGAGCAGCACGTTAACGCCTCTGGAAGCACAGAGCAGGGTGAGCTGCACCGACTCCAGCGGTGACATTAACTATTGATAACATTCGATTTAGAAAAGCAACTGTCTGAAAGTTTCTGAGATTGACCCTCGAGGGGAAACTCGAGGAGAAGGAATCCAGTGACTAGCATGGGCTGTGGTGATTGTTAGGACCAATAGGCTGCAGACGTCACAGCAAAACTCATTTAAGTTCACATTTAGTGGCTTTCAGCTGTAGCCTCTTCCAGCAGGCGACCCTGGATAATTCATGGGTTTCAGGTCATCGAGAGCAGTTTTCTTTTCATCAGTTCAATTTCAATATTGAGGAAAGATGAGTTACACAAGAGATAACGAGGGTCTCTCTCTGCTCCGTGTTAAACAGCCATTTAGCATTCTGTTGGTTGATTCACGCTCGGACCACGCTGAGCCTTTCACTGGATGGATAAAGCTACTTTCTAGTCACAGGCCACGGCGCGGCGTTGGCTCTGGGATGCCCAGGGTGTTTTTCTTGCAGCAACTGTGATGACAGTAACTCTGTAGCTTCTTTTCAACATGCATCAAACTGGAGGAATAAGCTCATTAACAGTTTCTTTGAGTGTTATACATATTTTATCCACCATGTCGTGTTCTTGGGAAATATCTGGACTGTCTGGTGTTCAGGCGTTCCCACTCTACGCTTCCTCTTTTGTTTTTTTATGTCCTGTTTTCTCCACGATTTGGAAACTCCAGCTCCCTGTGCACTGCTGTCCCTGTAGCTGCTCTTAGATCTGATGTGATCCAGCTGAAGCCATGTTTTCCTTCTCAGACACATGGGTGCGCAAGCTTTAACTCTGCTGCACAGTGTCCAGACCAGATCCCAGACCAGGCAAGTATTAATCTCCGTTGGAGTGATGACCCCTCACCAGCTCCCCCGCCTGCTGACACATGCACTTGTGTTCGATGAAGGACCGTGTCGGCCTGTTGATGGCCCCCTCCTGTAATACCAGTTTCCCGTTTCCAGACAGAACTACAGAAAGAAGACGGGCCGCTTCATTTGTTCAGGAGGCCTGTGAGATGTTTTGGAGGAGCGCCCGCCGGCCTGTGGAAGGCTGTTGATGCCGAAGATGTTTGAGCACACGAGCATAAACGAAATTAATAGTTAGGGAAATGTTAAATCAGTGCTGCCAGGAAAGTTCCCCCGGGGGAGCTGATGTTTGCACGGCTGACGTGGAATAATCCCTCCATTTTATATACGAGGTTATAAAACTTTGATGGTGCCTTTTCTTCTTTTGCCGCTTTTGCCGCTGGATGATTATGCAGCATCCTGTCAAGTGTGTCTCTGGCTTTGTAATGTTTTTTGTATAGATTCATGAAGGAGCCTTCGGCATCTTATTGATGTGAGCGTCCATGCAGCGGTGAAGTCAGAAGCACAAAGATGCACAGTCACAGAGCGGAGGGGCCGTTTGTGGGTTGTCATAAGCAGAGATGGAGATTGTGCAGGGCGGGCAGTGACATCTGCAGCTCACTTGAATTACATTTGATTTGCGGATAGCTGATAGCTTGATAGCTGTAGCGGCACATTCCCCTGCACAGGGGAACAGAAGCAGCAGTGTTTTAGCTAGCAGCAGAAGTCATGTACAGTGTCCAAGTCATTCAAACGTACAGCAGCCAGCAGAAGAATGGCTTCTTTCAGATCCGAGGGACTGCATTGGTTCGATAAAGAGACGGCTGATGTGGTTGAGCAGGACAGAGATCGACGCTGATATAATTACTGTCTTGCCTTCCCGGACAAAGGACTTGTTTAAGTCACTGTGAAGCAGGAGAAACACACTTTGGTCGTGTGTATGTGTGTGGCACCACAACAAAGACATCAAAGGTCTGTGTGTGTGTGTGTGTGTGTGTGTCTGCTGTTGTTAACGTGCACGTGTGCGACACAGAGAGTAGGAGCCAGAGGGGCTGAGTGTGACTGAATCCTGAATCCTGTCCGTGAACCTCTGCTCAGCGCCCCGCAGAGATCACAGGAAAGACAACCTCCTGCAGAACCACAGCTGAGCTGATGCGTCGCCTGGTCGTGCAGACACACAGCTAAACCCCACAATCCTGCTGAGTTTGATTTGTGTCCATCTTGTTAGTCCATCTTTCGTTTGGCTTCATTCCACTTTTATTTCAGAATAATACAAAAATAATGAACAGACGACGGCGCCGGGACTGGCGGGTTGATCCCAGCACTGAGCTGAAAGATGAAAGCTCTGGTTTGTAACAGAATTATTATTAAAAGCGATGGTGGATCAGCGCAGGTGACAGGCTTCTGCTGCGCTGGGTGACGGACAGTATCTGCTGTCGCCTTAACCTTCTGTGCACATTTCTATTAGCAGGCAAATGAAGCAGGAAGCTCCAGCTGCACAAACGTCAGTGCAGGGGACATCACAGTTTTGGAAAGTAATCTCAATATACTGATCTTTTTATCTGCCAGGAGAAACAGGCCAGTTACTGATTAAATGCTAATCAGGTTGGCACATGGTCCACATATACAAGGAGCTAACATCATCATGCATGAAGAACACTGACAGTATCACTTTGGGACATGTTGTGAGCTGCAGCGCCGCTCATACTCCAACCCAAAATCAACCTCCAGCTCCCGAGCTCATTACATTCCCATCCCCATTTGCATCGCACAGTTCAGGCCTTTCAGCTCTGCTGTTGTTGTTGCTGTGAGCCAGTGTGGACTCTGCTCTCGCTACAACAGAGGCATTCTTTGTGTCTCCAAGGCCTCTTTGCTGTGCGCTCTTTCTCTGGCCGCTGTTCAGTACACACACACACACACACACACACACACACACACACACACTCCCGCCCCCAGCCAATGAGCCGCTGCTATTCCTTCCTAGCTTTGCGCGGGGAGGACATTCCATTCCTTGCATATTAATCACCTCATTCATCCACCAACGCAGCATCCACACTCCAGCCAACAATTAGTCCCTTCCTTCCCCTGCTCCTCCTCCTCCTGTTCCCAGCGGAGAGGAACTCTAGCCTGGGTCAAGCAGCCTATAATCAGCTAGCCACTAATTATGAAGCAGAATCACCGCGCTGACGGCCGAGGCTAAACTCTGCAACGGTTACTCGAGTGGGTGCGTCGAGTCAGAGCGATTACTCTCCAAGGTTGACACCGATAGACTCCTTTCTGTTTGCTTTGTCTTTTTAACGGCTGCCTCTGAGGAGACGGAGGAGATTAATTTTATATCTTACACTGTGATATGGAGAGCGACACACAAGGCGTCATCCATGATTAACGTGGCAGATGGAGCCGGGTTCGGAGCAGCAAGCTGAGGCATCGGGTGCTCGGCTGCTTCCAAAGTAGAAGAAGTTTTGTTTTGCTCAGGCGGCGTCCTCATAATCCTCTCAGCTGTGAGCAGCAGTGGCGAGGACACAGTGCCAGTGATGCAGCTGCAATAAATGTGATTGAATACGGACCCAAATTGTCCCTTAGTGATATGGCCTTTTATTTCGCAGCTGGGACAAGAGACTTTAATGACTTGGGTGGAGGCCAGCCAGGCGCTGGGATGGTCAGACAGCGGGGACAGCGTGGCACCACTTAGCCCCTGTCAGTAATGGCCCGGACACCTCCATCCCTCTCCTCCGTCACAGTGGTGTGGCTCGGCCATCCCTCACACCGTCCCTTTATGTCTCTGCCTCTCCCTCCGCACGCATACAGCAAACACACAGCAGAGCCGGGCAGACGGAGGAGGCGGCTGATGAGGGGTGCCAGAGAGAACAGGGTGAGAGGGTAAATGGAGAGAGGAGAGAGAGGCAGAGTTAATGGAGAGGGAGGACGGTGAAGGCGCCAACAAAGGAGGGGGGGGGGGTGAGGAGACAGAGAGAACAGGTGGGGGCTCGTGGCAGAGATGAACTGAGACCTCTTTCTTCTCTAACAAAGGAGTCAAAGCCCCCGTCATGCCTGTGGGGAGTGCCGAGGTCATAACGAGCACATAGTGCATCAATCAGCACGTCACAACAGCTGAGAGGTGTTGAAGCTGCAGAGGGCCCCGATAGTAAATCCCCACCTTTAGCATGTGCTGTTAGCATGTGCTGTTAGCATGTCTTCTGGTAGCATGGCTCCACATCCTCATGTTGCCCATAAGCAAACTGGCTTCCTGTGGTTTTGTTTAAGATTCCCACTGACACAAAACTCCGACTGCAGATGTGCACAATGAGCGTCCGCTGGGCTGAGCACTGCTCATTGTGCTGAAGGGCCCTCCTGCAACTTTGAAAGTAGGTAAACACTGTCACTTTGAAGGACAAGCTCTATTCTGCAGAGCTGATGTAAAACTGACTCTGAGACCACACAATGTTCAGGACTCCTTCTCTATTCACTGCTGCTCTCACCATTTATCTGCGCCCCCCCGTCTCTTTCAGCTTCAGCTTTTTAAGTGGAGACCAAAGCCTGGCTGAGGAGGGAGGCTGACGTGACAGCTCCACAGCTCACTTTTGTTAAAAGTTACTTGCCAAACAAACTGCCCCCCCTCCACCCCACTACTCCATACCCAGAGTACAGTGTCAGGGCAGAGCACCTGGAGAGCGACAGAGAGGGACTGAATCCACAGACAGGAATGTTGAAGCAGCGTTACACTTGAACTCGTCTCACTTCACGGTCCTTTCAGGGGATTTCTGCTCAACTCAACGTTGCAGAGCAACGACCTCACTTTCCTTTAGCTCCGCGAATGCCGCCGCGGGGTAGCTGCTGATGTTTTCTGTTGCTTTGCACAGGCCAATGTCCACATTCAGTGGTACGTGGATATAATGCCAGCTCTGTGCTGGTGACAGTGATTAATTAAGCGTGCTGGTGGGTCAGCCTACGAAGTGACCCAGTGCACCAACCAGCGATATGCCCCAACAAACCAGCCTTTGGTCTAATTCAGCTAATGACAGAACGTAATCAATAATAGCCTCATTGAGTGTGACTCAACTCCTCACACACACACACACACACACACACACACACACACACACACACACACACACACACACAAAACATATCTGTCTCTCTCACTCTCTTTCCTGTCTCTCTCTCATCCTTCCCCGCTCTTCCTCAGTGTGTCCTAATTTGGTAGTCCACTCTGCCTGCGGGTCAGCAATCTGTCTAGCTCTCATTAGAGATCTGTCATATTAATTCAGAAACCCATTTTTTGGCAAAATATAAAAGTGGGAAGTCCATGCTGTGCCCCACATTTTTATCTCGTTTAATTGCGGAAGGAGGGAGAAAGAAAGCAGGGCAGATGATTCACTTCAAACATTTCTAATCTCCCCCTTATTAGCCAACAGTAAACACTGGTTTACACACAGAGTAATTTTCTGGCATTTCTGTCTTTAATGGGCCTGTGACAAGATCTGGTGGGACAGCGTGTAGTGCAGCAGCACAGACCGGGAAACAAGTCCAGGAATGTGCCACATTAATTCCTCGCCAATAAACCGTTATCGCGCCTTTATTACCTGTCATAATGCTCCAGTGTTCAGGCGTGTGTGCGGTTTAATTAAACCTAATCCATGTGGAAAGAAAATAATAACAGACAGGTACGCTGATTGTGTTATTTATTCAAGCCTCTCTGGGTTTGCATGCTCAACAAGGACATGGTGGTAATTAATTGGAGCCTGGAGGTTGGAAGGCCCGGGCCTATACATGCGAGTCAGCATCTGGCCCGGCAAGGGCCACGCCTGTCCTGTAATAAGCTGACATAGTTACGGCCGTAATTGGCCGGCGCAGCCAGCGACAAGGGCAGGCCGGATGGAAGCACTGACCGTGGAAAATTAGAGAGGATGGTTTAAGATTGATCACTGAAAACCTCTCCACCGGGCTCCTCCGCTCATAATAACCCACGAGGATTACAGAATGGCAAGCAGCAGACTAATCTCTGAGGAAGGGGCATAGTGCGGAGGCCATATCTCTCAAGCGTTGGCTTTTTTAAGCCTACTCATCCATTGTGAAAGATGGCCTTGTAGAAAAAAAATGGCAGCAGACAAAGAACAGAGAGTTCATCTGCAAGAGCTGCTCATTTAGCCCTTCTGTCCAATACCTGTCACCGATACCGCAGCGTGCTAGCAGGGTGTTACCTCCACCCTGTCCTTGATAGGAGAGCGCTCAGCGGATACCCTCCGTCACTCAAGGCTCAACACGAGCAACGCCGAAGAAGACGTCAGGTGCCACCATGGCGGCCAGTGGCGGCGATGAAAGCGTCTGGCTTTGACCCAATCCCCCACAGGACCGAGCCGGGACGACAGTATTGACAGCCGCGGCTGTTTGCCGTTTAGCCTAATTGGAATAGTGATTTCCATATAAACAAGCAACAAATTGTTACAAATGACGTGTTAAGTGGGAGCGCATAATGCAAGGTGGCGGGCTGCACAAAACAGGGTGGGAGCGGAACCAGCGCCTAAGACAGGCAGTGGTGTTCTCAGTGGACTGGAAGAGGAGGGGCGAAGGAGGCGGCCCAATTAGGCAGAGTGGAGGGCCCGGCGGGACGAGGGCGAACAGATGGTGGAAGATGGCGTGGCTGTGTAGAGTGGAGGGCGGGAGGAGAGGCGAGTGGGCGTGAGGGCGTTTCGTCACACCTCCGTGTCCTGCTCTCCCAGCCTCTGAGCCCCGACGGGTTGGCTTTGACATGCATGAACTCACGGCACACATGTCCCCCGTGCCTATGCAGTGTACAGCCATCCTGCTCCCGACCCGTTCTCATGTGGAACCCCGCTCATCTCAACAGCTGCCAAAACACATCTATTCACTGAAGTACCTGCTTCCTCCCAGCGTGTCAACTGAAGCGCAGCAGGCATCATAGTGGCTTCTAAATACCAGTAATTGGCCATCCTGTCAGGTTTTACTGGTTCTATGACCAGACAACTGCGCAGCAGCTCCCTGAGCACACAGCTCTGCAGATTAGTAGCCCATTTCCCACAGCCCGCTGCGGTCATGCATCATCACGATGGCTGACATTCATGTCGGAGCACTGGTTGCTATGTAAAATTCATGATTCAAGCATACATATATAGAGTCTGTGACAGGGCTGCACAGTGGGACTGCATTTTCAGCAGGACATGTGATATTTATATACAGCAGGCGAGCGATGGCCAATGTTTGCAGAGCCTGACAAATAGATTGAACCACGGACAGATCCCATTCAGCAGCTCTTACCGGGGCGGCCTATATTCATCAAGGTTCTGAAGGAAACAGCTGTGGGTCTCTGCTGCTGACATCCAGACATGCTGCTGCAGCGGCTAACCGTCACACTGACACCGTGTTTTTGTTTTTCCACTAATGGCTCTATTTTTCTCTTACCATACATCAAATTAATTTAGTGCCTGATATGCAGTCCCAGGCTATTCTGATTTAAATAACTAATGAAGCGCTTCGTGCTGCCAAGAAGGAGCATCTGCTCAAAGAGACGGAGAGTCAATTTTCATAAATTTGAAACACCCTCTGGGGGATCACAGAAGAGCATGACGAGCATGAGACGGAGAAGAAGGAAGGATGGAGGGATGAAGCGGAGGCTCACGGAGGAAGATTGTGGAGGAGATTCAGCCCAGAAGCTGCCTGCGGCACCAGAAATACTGTGAGCACTGCTCCTGGAAGTAATGCTATATCAGTGTCCTCATGCTCCACATGTGAGAACTTTCACGCTGTAGGTCTCTGCCACCTGTGGGTTCACAACATCAAGCATACGCTTGCTTGCTGTGTGTGAGCATGGGATAAGAATGAGTCAGTGTGACGGACAGGCCGTTTACCGTAAACCTCTGACTGATGCAACAGCTCAGCGTCTGGACAAAGAACACTGTAGGTCCCTCGCTGTGCATCAGCACCTCCTTTATTCTATCGACACTCTCGACTGACGGCGCCGGGCTTTCGGCGGCTCACATTCTGACTGAGATCATCACTGTTACTCCATAATCCAGCACCACCTCCGCCCTGTGTACCAAATAAATCCTGGCGTTGGGAAAAAGATGCAATACTACTTGGCTTCATTTAGCCTCATTTTTCTTTCCCAGTGAGCGGAGCGACGTGTCCTGAGCAGAGTGTCGCATTCAAAGATTTAAGGAGGTATGAAGATTATTTCATCTTATATCATTTACAGTGCAGACAGAGATCTTTGGCTCACTCCTTCTCACTCATTTTCAAGGAGCCAAGTCTGCAGAAGCTGGATGATGTGCTGCACTTGTCATGGAAGCAACCAGGACTTCAGTATGACTCCGTCTGGATTAGCATCGTCTTTGTCTCCTGCAGGACCCCGCCGTGGTCATCACAGGATATGGAGAATGACACTGAATATATGAAACTACCAAGATAAGGTGGTTGTTGTTAAACTGTGTATAATCTACTCAACCATATGCATTAAATCACTCAATCAATTAATAAAGTTTTTTGTTTATTTCAGTTCAGCGTGTCTGCTCTGCTCTCTAACTACTCAAACCTGACATCATTAATCTAAAGCCATCTATGAACAACAACAGCACAGCTGCATTGTGGCAGCAGTCTGTTTATATGGGTAACAACGCCACAATATTGATAGATTGACAGATGAGCCAAAGAAATAAAATAACACCTTGAAAAATGCTTTTCCATCTCAGAGAGCCATGCAGCTGTGCCTGGGGTTAGGCATATGCATGCGCACAATCTCCTGCAGCGCGGGGCATTAGTGAAAAGCACAACCGCGGCACATTATAGCGGGAGCCGTCTTGAAGCAATAAAATGTGGATCAATACCTGCACGATTCCACCTATATGTGTGAAGGCAGACCCTGATAAAATGCAAGGGCATGCAGCAGCAGCTGAGCTGAACGCAGGCATGCAGGACTGGCTGTTGTATTAGTGCCAGCAGCGAGAGGCACACACACAGCTCACACTGATAACGTGTGTCAGGCACAGTAAACGTGATGTTCACAGCTGTGAGACAATGCAATCTGAGCTTTAATGAATCACCTGCTGATGACAAGACCTTTATAAAACACAAGACAAAGCAAGACGTGATCCAAATCAACTGTGGAAGACATGTTGAAAGCAGAAACACCCCTCACCCCACCCACCCACCCATCCATCCCACCCACCCACCCATCCATCCCACCCAACAACAACAACAACAATCAAACTGTAATGCTTCACGCTCCTGAGGTTAATAACTAAAGCTGCATCAGCCAGTTTAAGAACAGCCAAACACTTCATCCGTAAGGTGGATTCAGTCTCTGATGCTGCAGAGACGTAAACAGACATGAAGTGCTGCAAAGTCTTCTGTAGTTCTGATCTGATGTCAGCACAAAGGGCAAATGAAGGCTGACCCTGCCTTCCTGTGCGCTGTCTGAGCCAGGGTCATTCATGTGATGCAAAATGAACTGCATGTACAGGCCACAGTATAGAGAGGTGTGTTGTGTATGAGTTTGCGTGTGTGTGTGTGTGTGAGAGAGAGAGATGGAGGTACTGTGTGTGCACGTAGCCAATCAGCAGGATGAAGTCAAGATCTTCAATGACACCATTAGACGTGTCACAAACCAATTCATCTGCCATCTCCTGCAACTCGTTTCATTACCACCGTCACCCTCGGGGCTCGCACACCCTTCACAATCACCCGCGTCTCCATTGATTAGATCTGTTGCATCTTGAGCGGTAAATCATTTTCTTTGCAGGCTGAGGAAAACAAACGTATGAAACACCGAGCCACCGCAGAGAAGCTGTACAGTGTGGATGACTGATATATGCACGGTGAGAAACAGCGCGGGCTGTTCTTTATTCATCAGAACATAAATATAATAAAAAGATTATACTTTTTTAATGTGGACGCACCAGCAACCACTGGGCCTCAGAACACTGCTCAACAAACATGAGCTAATTAGCTTAGCTTGTTGTTCGCTGTGACTGGTGGCTCCTCCTCCTCCTGCTGACAGACAGGCAGTACTTCTGTCCTCGTTAACGTGTGAACCCGTGCTGGCAATAATAACATTTATTATTATCGTCATGTTGTTACTGTAGTTATTTATACAGAGGACACCCAAACACACTCTACACTCACCCAGCCGTCTGACAAGCAGTACACCAGTATCTATGTGGCATTTGTGTGGAGTGTGCAGCAGAGAGGAGCCAGGACTTCATCTGGCTGTAAAACCTTCTCCTCAGATACTCTGCACGTGTTTTATTCTACACGGGTTATTGTTGAGCAGAGTGCGGTGAAGGGAAGCTGTACATATAATAAAATAACAGGAGCTCCTGAAGCTTTTAAACCTTTTTCTGTCAGATTTGCTCTGATTTTCATTTTTTCTCCCTCTGAAGAACTTAATCCACCAGAGAGAGGACCTGCCGTAGTTCAGTGGAGCAGCACACATCAGGTAAGACAGCAAAACTTAGTAAGTGCTTGCACCCAACACCTGCACATATGCTTGGTGGGGTGGGGTGGGGGTGGGGGTTGGGTCTTATACCGCAGCTATTTTTTGCAAATCTCCAGGTTTTCTTCTTTTCCAGGGATTCTTTGAAGCAGTGAACTCTGTCTCGACAAGATGTTCGATATTGTTTTTCTCCGAGCTCAACCTGAGCCACATCACACGGCGCCACAGTCAGAGAGGAGCTGTGTAAGACACGGCTGGAATGAAAGGGAAAGGTGCACGTTCACAACTGCAGCTAATTAGGATTCCTCGTGGAGGCACGGCGCACGTTGCAACCCAGTGAGCGACTCGGATGAAGGTACAAGTGATGAGGGGAGAACTGCTGCCAGAGCCCTGCGTCTTCTAACTGGCCCTTGCAAGTTAAAGTTGGAGGTATCGCTGCAGTTTGCATTAACACGATGTCATCTGCCTGCGTGAGTTACTGTGCTGCAATGAGTCGATTCATCTCCTCTTCAAACGACCTCCACTCCACTCGCCTGGTGTGAAAAACAGCTTGGAGAGATGAAGCTCCTCCACTCTGCCTGTTGGTGCTTTAGAACACAAGTTCATGCTGTAATTACTAGAGGTGGGTGGTTAAAGTTTCATTTTCAAGCAAATGTGTGTGTGTGTGTGTGTGTGTGTGTGTGTGTGTGTGTGTGTGTGTGCACATCATATCAGTCCTTGTGAAGTTGGATCTACAGTGGAACGTTCCCCGGTGCCCTGCGAAGGTAAAATTGAAAGTTTCCCCTAATTATTGTTTATTTTTATACTTGAATTAATAAAGCCTCCTTTACCCACAGATATCAAGTTACAGCGCGCTTTGAAAACACAAAAAGCTGCGTGATCTGCAGCGCGATCTGCAGCATGATCCGTGCTCTGCTGCGAGATAAATATCCATGTGTGCTGCTCTCATTTGCTTGTATGTGTCTGACTCTGAAAGCATCAGTAGTATCTGACTAATGAGCTCATTAGCGAGTCTTTCAGCACCTGAATATTTGTTCCTCTTCAACTGGTGAAACACTTTGAGCGCGCGTGTGTGTGTGTGTGTAGTCTTTTTACAAGGATGGTTAGGAGACTAGACCTAAGAAATCCACCCGAATATCTTCATAACTTGTCAAAATGCAGTTGACGTGTGTGTTAATGTGTGTGCGGCCGTTTCTTTTAGCACTCCAATGGTTCTGTGTGTTCTCGTACATGCGTGCATTCCTCCTGGGTCACTAATCCCCTTACTAAGTCAACCTTTACCATGAGATTAGGATCACGTCAGTTGCCAGGGGAGATGCGGGAGCAGGGCTGAACACGTCGTTCTCTGGGTGGCACAGCACATCCTGGGAGATTTCATGGCTCACACAGAGAAACACTTGACAGAGAGGTAAGAAATAATCATGGCTGATTTACGCCTCCTTTCATTTTTAAAATAAATTAAGTGACGAGAATTCAAACTAATTGGCTGGAGTCCTCACATGTGAAAGACTGGAGGATCCTCTGTGATCGTGGCTGAAAGATGAAGCCGTCAGCACGTGTGTCAGAGGCTGTGTGTTCTGTTCGAGGGGCTGCGCTGCTGAGGCGGGCCGCTGTGTGTTTGGGCTGTAATGTGGATGTGACGTCACACATTCACCTGCATCCGCTGCACATGCTCATCTGCATGTTTATTGCCTGTCACAGATCCACAGACGTGCTCAGGCTGAAAGGGTGAATCATCAGAGCCCGAACATGTCGCTCTGTCCACAGCACACAGAGTGAGCTGCACTTTAAAACTGATTTAACATCAGTCCTTCAACACTAAAGATGCAACGTTAATAACAGAAGATCACATTTGGAGCAGCTGACTCAAACAAATCGTCCTTTCTGTCTGCACATTCTCCTTATCTGTCACAACCTGGCTGCTATTCTACCCACAATGCAACTTCACCAGCGCCAGATGTCGGTCTGGAGACTCAGGTGTTTTGCAGGTCTGCAGTGACATCAGAGTGGGCGTGGCCACCACACAGTGAACCACGAGCAGCAGCTGCTGCCTCGTAGCGATCGGTCCTGTCAAACTTTCAGAAGTGATGTTTACTGAGAGCAAAACTCAGAGTACACACATCCGGGATAAACAGCCTCATCTCAAAACTGTGATTTCTCTGTGACTGGAGCTTCAAACAGAGGCAGCAGGAGGAGGGAGGGGTCCAGGGTCAGTCTGGAGTAACGTGACAGCGTGGAATCAGCTGAGGAGGCCCACTAACCTCAGCAATCAGCACTGTGGTGAGACCTGACAGCATGCCGTCCCCAGCATACACTCCTCTCTTCATGGCTCCATCTGCATGCAGCACGTGGCCTCCATAGCACCAAGTTTTCCCATGAATTTCAATTGATCATTACAGCGTGCTGACAGGCACTCTGTCATACAACCACAATGTCAAAACAATTACAGCTCACGGAAAACAAGACTCAGAGTGTGAAGAGCCTCTGCAATCCACTCAAGCAGCAGAAGACCATTAGCCTTTCATTAGTGCAAACAGCAGTGAGCTGAGGCAAACGGCATATTTAACTGTATCCTCCTATGCCAGATGAACAGGCAGGGTGTGTTGCTGTTCTTATACTTGTGTATTTGGTGTGTGTGTGTGTGTGAAGGATCTGGTTGACTTCTGTGTGAGAACACACAGCAGAGCATGTAGAGCTCACATGTGTGCACAGTAATATGCCGCACACACTGGAGGAAAAGGCTGTAAATGTGGATATGTAGGCCAGCAGTAATGAGTTTTCAGTGGCTGCAACACTGTGATCTACTTCTATAGGCCTGCCTCCTACCACACAATATACTGTACATACATGCGTGTGTGTGTGAGTCACGAGCGGCTGAATGTGGGACTGCTGACTGCATGGCGGGGACCCAGATTAATGCAGGATGTCTGGAGACGGCAGCACTGAGGAACTTTAATATTTTAATCCTGTGGAGGGGACGGCGCTTCCTGAAAGCCTGTGTCACTCGTATATTTTAACACACACACACACACACACACACACACACACACACACACACACACACACACACAAGCTAACCGACCAATATGCAGCCAATCAATCTTATCTGCTCTGCACATGTGCGCACACACACACGCACACACTTAACAATGCTTATGGGCATACAGTTGATTAGCACTAACCTAGTTCAATAATATCCACCACATGTAGGTCACTACAATCTAGGACCCGGGTGGTGTGCGTGTGCATGTGTGTTTATGCGTGTGTGTGCATGTCTGTGTGTGTGTGTGTGTGTGATGAGTACAATATGCTGCAGTGAACCTGCTGGATGGCAAACAGCAGGTTGGTCCGGCCTCCAGCTGGGACTCATCTTGCAGAGGTCAAACGTCAGCTGAACCGACACAGTGGAGACCATTATACACAACGTATACTGCATGCATACGCTCCCATCCGTGTAATCAGATCAGGGTTAAATCATAGGTCCACGTCAGTAAAATACACTTTAATGTGCTGGTTTCTGGTTGAAACAGCCGCCTCCCTCACTGCCCTGACAGCAGTGACAGGTGGGATTATGACGTCTTGTGTCGGTTTCATATTGAATTGGTTGAAATGAACGGACCTGCTCCTCAGAACAGGTGTGCTGAAGACACAGCAACATGACACTAGTCAGACTTGACAACATCTCACAGCACACACACTTACAATTCTCACAGAGCAAACTTCAACATGGCCAAGTGGGGTTTTGCCAGATGGCCGGTACACGATGTTTACGGATCAAAAAACACCATTAGTTCATTTGAAGCTGCGGGCCAGCTGGATGCTGATTTGCGTTGGCAACCACACGTTTAAAGAGCAGGAGGAATCTGATGTTGGGGACAGGGGAACTGGGTTTAAGTCGTGGCTGAATAATGAATAAGCCCCGGCGGGCCTGGGTTGGCCCTGCAGTTACAGCATGAGCTCTGCAGCATGTGGCGCTCAGTGTCAGAGCGTGACAGCTTCACAAAGTTCAGCTGAGGTATTTTTTGGTACAATAGTCCTGAGGAAAGTTTCATTTCCGTAACGGGCCATGTCTGTGCAGTCGCAGGCTGGATCGTCCACTCAATTTGTTTCTGCTGTATCCTGAGCCGGCCCCGGCTCACCGAGGCAGCAGCGCTCAATTAAGAAGTGTTATCAAGGGAATTGATAAAAAACTTTGATGAATTGGTGAACTTCCCACTCCCCTCACGGTGGCGAGCGCTAGTTGAGCAGCACAGCAAAAGATGAAAGGACAATTTGTACCCGAACCTAGGCCTGCTTCGAAATATGAGCCAGTATAATGAGATTGTCTAAAAATTATCTCCCAGGGCAGGATAAAGATGAAGAACTGCTCTCCTACTGGAATCAATTAGACCAAAGAGGATTTCTGCCCCAAAACAGCTTTTTATTGTGATGTGCACATCTTTTTTTTTATAAAATACAAACTTAATCACAGGCACTGCTGGAAACAAGGTCCGGGCCAAAGGTTGTACCCTGGGCTGATGGTCTCTTTGCCCTCCTCTGAAGGTGACTCCGTGCATAGCGATGCAGCCACACATCCGCCCGATCACTCCGACACAGAGAAAGTCCACAGTGTCGTCTAAATAGTTTATCACACGCATCAAAGTTGTATCGCTGTACAGCACAAAAACATTCATTCACACGCAGTGTTTTTGCCGTCAGTGGCAGGAGTTGCAACCTTCAAAGGCGCCGAGTACTGAGGGGAAACTGCGAGTCAATCACCACCTCCAGACAACGTGCACACTGCAGAGAGCGGGCCGCTGCTGCCCACTGACCTGTTGCTGTGCTAACGACTTAGCCGACGCCTTGCCCCTCCTCCCCACGCACGCCACAGGGACACATGAGAACACAACTACATACACAGCCCAGCACAGAAACAGGCAGTCCCTCTTCATTCTGGCTTTAGAGAAACACAATAATGACAAAATCAATGAGCGCCCTCTGAGACGCACAAACACACGTGTGAATGGACGCACACAAAGACACGTTATCTCCACAGCGAGGCGGACAGAGCGTCTCAGACTCTACGTTCCTCCACCGCCTCATCAGCCTGTGGGCCAACAGCGGAAAGCTGCAGCGACCTCTGCGCCTCATTATCATACGTTTCCTGTATAACCTTATTCCTGTTGGCTCAGTCATTACTGTATGTATGAGCCCAACAACGCGGGACAACATCCATGCTGGCCGAGGCTGATGGCACTCCAGCTGAAATGCCTCTATGACTTGTATGTTGTAAGAGTGTTCAGATCCACAATTAAACACTAGAAATCCAGTTGAACAAATCTCTCCATCCAGTCACGAGGGTTACAGCCTGAACCCACACATGCTTGCAGGAAACATCGCTGCACAAATACAGTGCATATGATGTGATGTGTGGACGGAGATTAATCAGATTAGGGAGATTGTCATAGGGGCCGGTGCATCTGGCACTAAGCTTGGCCTGCAGGCACGCACTGATCCCACAGTAGAAAACGCATAAGTAGGTTTTGTCTGCAACCTGCCAGCTCTGTAATCAAAGTAGAGAGGCGAGATCTTCTGCATGAGTGTGCCCCCTTACTGAGCTCTTTTTAAAGCACCAAAATAAGACATGATGCAACAAACGCTCGCATAAAAGCTTTGTCTGCTCCAAGATAGATTCGGGCGTCTTGTTGGCAAGGAAATAATGAGGAAGCAGGACGGGATGGTTTCTGGATTTTACTATTAAATATGGTGAAACCGGCACAGAGCGTCAATGAGCTTTGTTCACAATAAGGCCCAGTTGCTGTGGCACTGACAGAAGCTCAGGTAGATGTGTGATGACTGACATCACGTCAGTGCGGTTTCAGTGACGCGTGACACACATTTCATTTCAGAGCTTTTCTACGTTCGATGAGGAGCGGCAGACGAGCTGACCTGGTGTCCGCTGAGTGAACACACCGTGAATATCCTGGCAACAAACAGGCTGAGCGCGGAGCCTCCAGTTTGCTGCATGCTGTATCTCTGTACACGTCGGGTGATTGTTGGCTGGAGCCTGGAGGATTCCCTCCTCAACAATGTGCCCACACCAAGTGCATACAGTGTTGAGCTCAGGGGTCTTACTGTAATTGGCGGGCTCCCATGCTGCTCAGCAGTGGGGCATTGGAGGCAGAAACTGCTGCCTGTCTCAGAAGTGGCTTTGCCTTATGATTGATTATAATTATGGCCTTCTCTGCAAATCCTGGCTTTCTTGGGTGGGCGAGCTAACGCGCCTGCTGGAAGCTTAGATGAGGGGCTAAGCACAGTAATATGCTATACACACAAACATAATTGCACATATGCACGCACACACACACACACACACACACACACAGGGAAACGACAATACACACTGAGTGATTTGCACACAAACACACACATCTTTCTTCTCCTCACCCCGTCCTTGAACAGTGGATATTGGAGTTTGACAAAACCAGTCAATTAAGGAGAAGCACTGGCTCCTCTGGAGGAAGCAGAGAGGAGAAAATGAAAGAGACGGAGAGACGAGATGACGAGCGGGAACAAAATGGACGATGTGAGGATAAAAGGTGGAGACCGGCATGGTTCCTGTAAAAAGCTGCAAACAATTACTGAAAGCTGCAGCACCTGACAGGAAGCTCGATCCAACGCGCCAGTGACCAGAGGAAGATAAAGATTTATGTTAAAATAAACACGTGGACAAAACAAACAGCAGGTAACGTAACAGTCTCATGGGGAAAGGATCCAACACACGTCTGTGAGTGATACAGCAGGACAAACAAAGCTGGGCGCTTAAAAAACATGAAGCCGGAGGGAGAGAGAGACGCTGCAGCTGAAGCGAGAGAGCATCAGACACAAGTGTGAGAACGAGCACAAATGGCAGCTTCCACATGTGGAAAATGCATAGCCAGGAGCGCACTGACATTTCCACCCACTCAGTGATCAATCTCTTTCTTCTTCTGCTCTCCCTCCCTCCCTCCCTCTGCCTCTCATCACTCCCTCTTTGCCAAATCATATGAGGCTGATTTCCTTTCAAGTGCCAGCTTGTGTGTCACAGACAAAACTGGCATCATGTCTCTTTGTTTTCTGTAATGAGGTGGAACAAAGGTTAAGTGCATTGATTATGTTTTCAAAAAAGCCTTGCATTTGGCGGGTGAGGGGGTCTCAGTTTCCCCATCAGCGACCAAACCAAGACACCTGGCCCATTCTGGCAGCAGGGGACCGGCCACTCTGCCGCGCTACATAGGCCTCCTCTGCAGCTCATAGGAGTCTCTGTTGTGTTTGACTGTAGCTGACAGCGACACACACGTTCCCACTGGACGTAGCGTCACTGTGATGCTAATGCACACAACGCATGTGGCTATCAACACGGACACACACATGCACGTGAAAACAAACTTTATAGTTTTTAAGCTTTCATGTTTCGCTATGAATCAAAAACAGACACGAGCGCGCACAAACACAAACCAACTCCCACAAACAGCAGCTTAGAAACGCAGCAAACCCAGACGCACACACACACAACTGAGGCGGCGGCGGCGGCGGCATCAGAAGCAGCAGGCGTGCACTCGGAAACACGTCCCTCAGGTTCTGCCTCTTTTGTCTCGGCTGTGATAGAGTGTCTTGTTTCTTGTATCCTGTGATCTCTCCCTCTGTTTCTGCTCACAGCATACAAACACAACATTTATCACTCCCTCACTGCGCTCCATATGCTGGATTAACAAGCTCTGAATCAGAGATAAGTCAGGTGGGATGGAGCTGTAGATCTCGCACCATGTCAAGCTGCTTTTAGACTCGTGGAATCAATAGACTTCCCTAAGACAGAAGAGTTTCTTCCACCAGCCTGGATGAGAGAGCTGCAGTCCTCGGGTTGAGACGTGCTCTCACATTAACTGATAAAACTCTGTGCTGTTATATTTTAGTCCTACTGTCAACAAAGTGTTGTGGAGGCGCAGCGTGAAGCGTTCGACTGCCTCCACTGGAAGAAGCTCTTACATCATCACAACAGCAGGGAGGAAGGAGCTGGGCTTCACAGAGCGTTTGGTTCATTATCAGGCGATTTCCATTCACCCCTCCATCACCGCGTCCCCTCCCCGAGCTTCACTACGGCGGCAGAACCACACAGTGTCACCACTCACATTGATGGAGACAGAGGGAACGAGGCTGACCTGCCTGTGCCGTCCTCGGCACGAGGCCTCTCACGTTGTTCCACGACGAAATACCCCTCCCTGCTGATCTGTGGCTGGTTTGCAGAGCGGTGCTGACTCGCCGTTCTACAGCAGCAGAACCTGAGAGCTTACAGCCGAGGTAATTACAGTCAGAGCTGCTCCTGCGATAGGTGTTGACCCCTGGATGGAGGTAGAGCGGCCGGGCAGCGACGGCATTAACGTTCATCTAAATGCAGTGAAAATAAAATAAATAACACACAGAGAAACCTTGGCTCGTGCACGCCATCCACCCGCCACCCTCCGCTGGATGCCCCCTTTTCAGGCTCTCACTCGTGCTCCAGGATGATTCATGTGTGCATTAATTGTTGATAAATGCATAATTTCCAGGGTTATTATCGAGGTTTTGGATGACGGCCCTGAGCTGGGATTTGCTCCCGCCTTTCTTTCCACCTTGCTGCAGAGATAGATCTGAGTAATCCCCGACGTGATGCACAGAGGCAAAAAGAAATGTTTTCAGCAACTCAAAAGATGAGGTAAATACAGCACAGTCAGTCAAAAATGACATTAATGACAGCATCCCACTGCTAATGATAATGGAAAAAGTTCATTACCATAATTAAAATGTGAATATTCTCCAGGATGACAGTTTATTAGCAGCAGCACCAGTCCTCCTGTTCATTATATCTTCCCCACTGCTGTCATCATTATCAGCACCGAGATCCTGGGAAGTACACTGCATATGACCTGCCAGGGAGGCAGCAGAGAGCAGAGGGGATTGTGGGTAGGCCTGCCGTGCGTCCTCAGGGACATATGGGTGCGATGGCTGCTCGGTGCCATAGGAGGGAAACTTTTGATCAGAGGAAGCTCACGATGAATGCTTCTTGGGAGAAGCTGCAGGAACGTCTGGGCTGCATCTTCCCCTTTTCATCAGTCAGTCTCTCTCTGTGATTCTGCTGCATGACATAATTCTGGAAAGCCCCAGTCTGCTGACGGTGCCCTCATACCCAGTCTCTTCAGGAAGAAATGACACAGATATGGTGCAACGGGCCAGAACTGCAGCTGCAGTTTGAGGACAGAGACTGAAGAGAGACGGGGGGAGGGGGCACTCAGCGCACTCAGAGACAGACAGTAAAACACAGCTGGTGCGTCTGTGTCCTGAGCTCGGCCTCTGAAGCCCTGCTTGTTAGAGGCAGCGCAGCTTTAGGACAGAAACACACAGTTCATTAAGAGAAGATGAAACTGTGGCAGAAAGGTGAGGCTCGAGTTTTATGAAAAGCACTTTGAGGCAAAGCGAAGCACATCGACCATAAGCAGAGGCAGAATTACTGAGAATGCTGACCCCCACAGACACACACACACACACACAGATACACATACACACACACACACACACACACACACAGGCACGCGCACACACACACGCACTGAGAGAGGCTCAGGTAAAGATGTCCAATTATCCACAAGCTGAAAGTTTCATGATGCCTTTTAAAAAGTCCGGGGAGTTTAAACACAGCTTAGTTTGGGGCGACTGAGACATCACGACAGACAGAGGACAGCGGCCGCAGATGTGAGACGAATTATGAACGAGCGAGAGTGGAAGCGGGACGTGCATCAAGCGGGGAGCACAGCGGGGTACTGCAGGGCCGGCCTGAAAGTGCTGACTATCAGACAGCAAAGATAAGAACGCTGTTGTGCAAACATGACACATATACTCGCTGGACAGCTAATAGCACATCACAAAAGAACCCCAGGAGCAAATTGACCAGGACGGCACAGCGCAGAGCTCTGCTTACTGCATCCTGCACATCTTCATACGTCCTGTGACTCCACTGCTTGAGCTCAGATCGCAGATTTCTTGTCTTATTTGCTAAAAATAGTCCCATTTATCAGCGACAGCGAGCGCAAAATGCATGCCTCCTCTTTAAGGCTAATCCGCCGAGGCTAACACCCCTGTGCCCTGAAGCTCAGTTTGCATCGGGGGTGTTCCTGGATGACAAACCCATCCTTCACTGCCTGACAGCAGCGATTCTGCATTGCTGAACTCTTTGCATAATGTTCCCACAGAAAACATCCACAATAAGTCGGGGGGAAGCCGACGCTTTGAGTGGCCTCACCTTCAAACACATGTAGAAAAATCAGATTTGCATGCTTTAGCATTCTGTTATGCGAGCGTACGGCTGCGCTGTTAGGAACAGTGTCCGCTCGCCGCGTACAGTCGGTGAACGCCGTAACCTTTCCTTTGTCACCACTTTAGCAGCCGTCTTCAGCGAGCGGGAGCCTTGGGCTGAATCAGAGCAGAAATAGAGGGGATTTGTGCCTGAGACTCGGACAAACTCAGGTACTGTCAGTCTAAACAGAGGAAGCATCTATACAGATCCTTTGGTTTCTACAGACATTTGTTGTAGAATGAATCAATAACACAAGTATGATATTGATCAGTGCAGACTATTGTAATGAAAACGTATTCACCTGCATCTTTAATGCAGACTGTATAACAGAGAGGATACCTTAATCCTTCAGTGGGTCTTCATATAACGCAGTGCTCGTCCTTCATGGTAAAAGCTGCATTTCTCCACTACAGAGACATAAAGGACACTTTCATACAGAGACTCGCTCCCAGACAAATGTGATGTGTTAAACACGAGGAACAACAGTTTGGACACGACTGAAGTTAAAGAGCAACAGAGACGATCTTTTAATCGAGTCTCAGAATGAAACACAGAGGCTGACGGGCTGCCCTCAGGTCTCATGCAGGAGGCGTTGTTGTCTTCACACTGTAACAGTATTTTACAGTTACAGACAGTCAGATGCATCGCCGTGCATACACGATGAAAATACTTTGATATACACTGCTCAGTTACTGAGGAATACCTCCCCACAAACAGGAAACAGCCCCCCCCTCCAGCTTCATGTTTATCCATTTGCAATATTATATGAAAACATATGTCATATTGTCTCATTGTAGCATTAAGTCTGCGTACCTGCAGCCTGAGCTGAATGAACTTGCTGTAAATCTCTCTAACGTCTCTGAATAGATGTAATTTAATTAAAGGTAACATGTCAACAGTATGTCTCCTGCTGATAACCTGGAAACATCAAACTAAACTCCATCAGAGCGCTGCAGCGCCTCGGCTCCTCAGACTCTGCTCCAGCAAACAGTGGAGGAGACCGTGACCTTGGTTTAATCTGCAGGAAGTCAGCCTGTCACCTCACCTCCAAACGAGCCATTAACCAAACACCAGTCTGAAACGAAACGTCAGGAGTCTCCTGTGGCCTCCGGTGGCCTCTTACAGAGACGTAAAAAGCAATTTTAAAGATGAAGAGAGGCGTCACGGGGCAGGTGAGGGGATGTTTCAGAGAATATTAAAGTGGTTAAAGTAAAACACAGACTCACGATGTGAAGATGCAGGTTAAAAAGGAAAATCAATGGTCTCCAAGTGAGTCAGACCGAGTTCACTATGGAAACCTAAATACATCTCACACCTACACACCTTCATACACACACACACACACACACACAGTCTCCTGAAAACGTGTCGCTGCCGTATAATGATGAAGGTGAGGGGAAATGTGGGAACTGAGCATCACGGTCACACTATGCATCCTCTGTGATAACACAGTGTGGTAGAACAGATGACTGTGGTCCACGGTGCAGCCAATGGAGTGTGTCTGCCAGCCCTTTTTGGTGTGTGCCGCCATGGCTGATTGGATAACCATAGAGGTTTCTAATCCCTTTAACCCTGCTGCAGCAGACTTCTGACTCTGACGTCACAGCAAAACACACACATAAACATGGGGAAATGGACACGCAACACCCAAACACACTGCGGGTGCATACTGAGACCACAAGGATAGACACAAGGATAGACGCCTAAACAGGGAGCTGTCCTGCTCCTGCTCTCCTGCTCGCCTCCCTCCGAACATGCCAAACACATCACGCAGCTCACAGCAGCATCGTCTCCTGAGTGTGATTTATTTTTGACAGCCTCTGTTTCAGCGATATAAAAACTGAATGAAAATGCCCTCAAGAAATGAAACAGACATTATTTTTGCGCAGTGTCTTATGAGAAGGAGCCGAGCCGTGGTTAAACAGGCTGAGCGCTCTCCTTCCTTTGTTTCCTTTCTGTTTGAAGACACAAAGGAAGGCTGTTACTGCCATCTCTCCAAGGGACTCTGTATTTGTACTTGGCCACCTGTTCCCCGTCGTTGGGTACAATGTTTACTTCAGGCAGGCCACATTGCGTTACGTCCTGCAGCACTGCAACACAAAGCAATAAGACGCAAATGTCTGCAAACTCCTGCATTTTAGGGGGCTATAGTAATTAAGCAAAGTGAAAACTTAACACAACTTTTATGAACTTCTCAGGCATCTCGGAGCCAGTTTCACACAGAAAAACAGACCCTAATGACCTGAAATGTAGGTGTGAGAGCGAAGCAGCAGTGCCTTCCAGGCCGAGCAGTCCTGAGTCACACACACTCATAAACAAGAAAGTTACGGACAGGGCATAATGGAATGAATCACGCTGAGGACGGGAACACATTGACTTTAAGTGATGTTGCGAACGCACGGCAACACCCACTTAGCAGTGAATATCAGTCATGAAGGAGCCTATAGGAGAATCTGGGGTGTCATGTTCAGCACTGTGACTGTCACTTACGCAGGAGCCTTTCATCTGTCAATACACGTAGGTGTCTGCACTGTCACTTTATATTAATACACTGACACATTCAGGCATCGATGTCTCCACCATTAAAGTTAAATGTTTCAGGTGTCAGGTCCCTCTGAGGCGGGCTGGGGATCTGTGAGGCTGGTTCATATTTCAGCCGGACGATCAGACGAAGACACGTGGTCGTCACACGGTCGTGAATGCTTGAATCATCCTCCGGCGTGTTGATGCGTCTAAAGCAGCTGACTGACGGAGGGACCGACGTGTTGCATTGATGCACAAGCGAATGAGTGAGATCATACTCGATGCATTCCAGCAGAGTTTTGCAGAAAGCGTTGTTTCCTCTGTCGTATTGTGCAGAAGCTTGAACTCTTAAGGCGTTGTTTGCTCTCTGCTCCCTCAGAAGCACTGCAGACAGACCCTGCCAAACGCCCCCCCCCCGTCCTCAGGTGATGAGACAGCCCTTACACACACACAGCCTTTTGAATGTGAGCACACCACTGTGCTTTGGCTAATGTAGTTTAAGCGCTGAACATCAGGTAATAATGATTTAGTCGAGGCGGCGGCGTGCTCCAGGTCAGAGCTCGCTACAAGCCCACAGGTGGCGGCTGACAAGAGGCTCTGCCGAGGGTCAGTGGTACGTTCTGAAACAAGGAACAGGAGGGTTTATGAATGGGGGGCGGCAGCAGTCGATACCTGAACCGCTCGCTGGGGGACCTGGTTTAATTGGAGGTAATCGTATGCCATGCAGAGGCTCGAGTGAGATCCCAGTAATTGAAAACAATGTTGTTCCATTGGGCAGAGGATTAAATTGAATCGAATGGGGATAATTAATGTCGAATGAGGCGCAGCGCTCATTCCTTTTTCTCTTTCGCTGCCTGTAAATGCAAATGCTGAAAAGTTCAACCTAATGACACCAGACTGTATAAATTGAAAAACTATTTCTTTCAACTTTTTCAACAACTGACACGTTAATGTTGAACAAATCAGAGGGAAACGTGAGGCAAGTAGGCCACGGGCTCACCCCTGTTTCTTCAAATGCCAAGTGCTCGTGAGAGAAACTCTAATTAATGTGCTGCACCTTTACCACTCCGGCCTTTCCCGTCCCTCCTTTTGAAATGGAAAACATAACTCAGTAGGATAATGCAGATCAGACACGCCGCCATTAAGGCCACTTACAGCGAGCCTTTGAAACAAATGCAAACCGTTCCCCCGGGGTGTTAGAACCAGTGGCTCTGCAGCTGAACGACAGCTTCAACACAGTGATACTGAACAATCAAGGCTACTGTCATCACACTGACTCAAACACATCTTGTTGTGTTGATGTGCGAGTATGAAAACACACCTTCAGAGAGTGTCTGTCCACTAAAGCAGTGACCGAATGCATCACATGCACTTTTAAGACAGAACAGAACCCGGAGTCCCTGCACGCTGAGGCTGCCGCAGCGGCTAACGACACGTAAATAAGATGTTTTTATGTTTTTCAGCAGCGCAGCCGCTTGTTTTCCTTCAGATAAGTTGCTGCATCCCCAGAACCTGGCTCCTGTCCCTCGCTTGCTAATTGCTTCCAAAGTCATTTGCACTGATGGAATTAATCTTAACGAACCTCAGAGGAACTCGTTTTATCCTCCCATATCATTTTTCACCTCTCCTTTTAAAATCTTGAGTTCACAGCAAATCTCAGGATTAATCACGCGTTCCGCCTTATCGTTCATATTAATTTACCGTTAACACACATGTTGCACCTGCAGCCTCAGTGTGACAGCAGCACCAGAGTCTGTTTTACCAAACACAGTGTGTGTGTCCTCCTGGTTGTTTCAGTGCTGAGCCATCAAGTCATATCAGCTGAATGAGTTTCATTAATAACTCTGCTGGAGTTTGACATCTCAGACAAGTCAGGTGACCTTACAGCGATTTTTAAAGCTTCTAATCAAGTTCAGTTTGAGCCACATTAACAGTTCTGTTTCTCATCATGGTGCAGACTGTCAGTGACATGTTAGACACGTTAAGAAGCTGCTGCGCTGTGGCGGCGTCTGACGTGACATCACTGTCTTTATATCAAACTGCATTATTCATTTTATTTAATCTTACTGTGACACAGTGAAGCTAACTGTTAGCCTCTGTGCGGCTGCTGACACATGCCCGTGAAGCATTTCTCACAGGCGTCACTCATTACTGCGTCACGTCCTCACAGCAGGACCCTAAACAAGCAAAACAATAACGTTTCTTAATCATCTGTGATTTCAATTAGCAGAATTTAATACACACACAGACGCATCACCTGACCTTGGCTCAGGACGCCACAAACAAACGACGGTTCCATCGTTGTGCTTCGCTGCAACTTTAGTGGGAAGAGCTTCAGTCATTTGGATTCACACACACCTGTACCGCATGGTGCATTACAACGCGCCTCTGACGCCACGTCTGGAAACAGAGCGACGCCATCTCGGCCGTCTGTGTCAGTGTGTCAGTCAGCAGAGTGCTGCTGATCCTGGAGGAGACGGGAGGTAAACAATGAGCGCACTCAGTCAGGACCACGCTTACCGCAGGCCTCTAATCTGCTTTAAAGCCATGTGGACTTACAGCTGGAGTCATCACCGCTCAAAGTCACATGTTTCAGCTTTAACTGGACTTCATCTCCACTGTGTCAAATGATTTAACCTGCGTCACAGCTGCAGCTCAGCTGGGCTCAGCCCGGTTGGTGAATGGCAGACGGGATGGACACTTCCAGTGAGGAGTGCGCGCCTTTTAAGCTCCTGCACTGATTTTGTAATTAATCACACAAGTAATGACGCTCCACCTCTGAGAGATGGCAGCTCCATTACGGAGACAAAGCCTGAGTGAACAGAGGATACGGTCAGGCCGAACGGTGGGACCGACGTACACGAGGTGTTGCTGTGCACCACGCAGCGCCTGAAACGGTTTCATACTCACAGCGACTGCAGCTCTGAGGCACTCGGACATTTTGAGGTTTCTGAGGGCAGTAAGAAAACTCTCCACTCCACTTCCACTGCCTGCGCCTATAGGCAGCCGGGGGCGGCGAGAAATTGCTGAGTAGTTTAAATATGCACTCAGAGACAGTCTGGGCTGCCCAACAAAAGCCGAGGTAAAGAGGGAAATGGAGTGGAATTGCTTTTAGGCAGAAGCACTGCTCTAATATTCAGTTGTACCTAAAAACATTTCAGGTCTGGGTTCCCCGGTCGAGTTGTTCACAAAAGCCATGTTGGAGCCACATAATGAAGAGCGCAGAGTGTCCCGGCATGTTTTCAGAGGATGGACCAGCAAACATCAGACTACAGGCTGAAAGCACATCTGCTGGGCAGCCCGTGAAAGAGGCCCAGACAGCCCGGTGAACCGCGCTGGACTGTGGGTTTCAGATGAACACGTCGGAGCTCTGTTCACCCGCCCCGTCAAAGGCCTCCCATGGTCTCTGCAGGCTGCTGTTCAGATCCAGCAGCCCACGATGAAAGCCTCTGCAACTTGTGATGACTCGGAGCCGTTCCAAAAGACTTCATCAAACTTTGCAGAGTTGGCGAAATATCAAGCGAAACCAGTGTCCCCGTGCCCCCGAACACCCCCCCTCCTCACCTCTGCTCTGTCCCGAGCTCAAATGGGGACAAGACGATAATGACCGAGCTGGCAGCCACTCAGCTCTCCCACTGTAGCATCATGAGTGAAAATGAAATTGATTTGAAAATCCTGCATCGGCCCGGGCTGGAACAGAAGGGATTACTGTGCTGATTGTACTAATACTGCCCCCGCCCTCCACTCCAGCCTACCCCCCGTCCCTCCCTCCCACTCTAACCCTACCCAACATTCCCTGCTCTCTGTCCTCTCTGTGTGTCTCTGTTGCGAAGGCTCTCTGGCCATCATTCTTCCCTTTTACTGCGCCTGTCCTTTATGGTCGTCGTAAAGACACAGCCCCTCTCTGCTGCTCGGCCGCCTTCATGTGCTCTGTGAATCAGGTTAAGTCAGCGCGGCCGGACGCGTCAGTGCCAGCAGAGAGGGGAGCCGGAGGACGGAGGGAGCCATCAGAGGCTGAGAGCTGCCTCTGGAGGCTCTGAACAGTAAAACGTAAGAAAGAAAGAAAGAAAGAAAGAAATAAGAGGCAGCCTCCATCTGATGAGCTGTACGGAGGAACGCAGAGCCCCCCTGAGGGCGGGACATCCCAAACCACGCTGCACTGTTGCCCTCTGCCCGGAAATTCAGAGATCGATCTGTTTTTCCTCAGTTTTCCTCCCTCCACTTGGAAAACAGCCTGGACTGCAGCGCTCCCAGTATCACGTTACCACGGACTGAAAATAAATATGTGCACTGTGTCTTCATCCCAACGTAATGTGACGGCAGGAAACGCTGGTCACAGATCAGCTCTGCCGCGGTTTTTAATGAGTTATCGCAGCTCATCCACACAGAGTTCAGGAGAGCTGGGACTCACAGAGGTAAAACATGTTACTGTGGCACCAGCTGCCCCCGTTCTGCAAGATCCCTTTTAAAAATAGAAGGGATGCTTGTATCTGAGACAGTCTGGTCTTTTACTTTACTCTCTTTGCACTGTGACATCTTACCAACCAGTAACGCCAGCGCTGCCGTCAGGCCGTGTTGTGACATCCCTCCCTACATTAAGGCCAAACCGCCTCCTGCAGCTGTACCAAATGCACTGTCACTGTAAACCTGAATGCAGTGGATAATAGACTGATCGCAACGCTGAAGCCGAACAGCAGGAACATTTCCAGGCTGCAGATTACGGACAAGAGTGTGAAGACTGAGGGTCGTCCGCTGGGAGAGAAGGTGACATTTACAACTTCCTGTAAAAGTTCCAGAAGCTTAAAGATGTTTGGGTAAAATCAGCTGAAATGTTTTCAGGAAACTCTTCTTTTCTTATGAAAATGAAAATCCAACGCGAAAAGAGACGTTTGCACTGCGACGTGACCACGATCATCTGGACGATGTCTGGTGTCGCATCAGGTACTTTCATTTGAAGTGCTGCAGTGCTGCAAGCTGCATGACAGGCTTGGTTTTATGTTTAGTATGAGGGTGTGCCGGGCGGGTCCGGTCGGGTCCGGCCCGTGAGGTCCTGCTCACAGGCTTCGTCCTGTGTAGCTCTCTAAACTGGATAAACAGAATAATGTTGGATTAATGAGGCGGCGTGCTGAGACAGTTTTGGAATAAATTAAAACAAAAATGCTTTTCTACACATCCTGTTGTCATGAGTGTAATTACAATGGGCAAATCTAATTTAGTAGTCTGAAAAGAAACTGCGTGAGCCTGTTAGTGTTTCTGGAGTCATGTCGATTGTGATTAAAGCTGAAATATACACCGTTTTCATTTTAGACATTCTCTATTACGTGAACAAAATCCATTCTGCACTGCAGCCTCCAGAGATGACACAGAGATTTAGTGCGAGCCTTGTGCTGCAGGTCTGCTGTGGAAGTAAAGCAGCAGCTCCTCTCACCGTGGGATACGCTGAGAATGTCAACTCCTTCCCAACATCCGGAAAGTGTTTGTCTCCATGTTGCCGGTGCAGCCCGGTGCAGCCCGGTGCAGCCGAGCTGATGCACATGCAGCACTCAGAGGTGCAGCAGCCATCGGGGTTCAATAGTTGAGGCTTTAATAATGCAAATGACAATAACTGTATTCAACGTTCTCGTGCGTTGTGAGATGTATTGGAAGTTGAATTAGAATAACAACGTGTCTTAGGTGGCGTCGGCGCCTGCAGCAGATTTCACAAACATAATATCCGTCTGACTGCGACTCGAATTAAACGCTGAGTTCTGCGGTGAGTTTTGACGGAGATCCTCGGGGGCGAAGCACAAGTGCAGAATCATCTTCCCTGAAAGTAACAAGTCAGGCAGAGTGTATCGTCAAAGCGCAGATAATTGACCCAGAGGAGAGCAATCACAGAGCCTGTGTCATTAATGCTTTAATAAGCAATTGTCAATTATCAGGGCTTCGCCTGACACTGCAACCTTCCCTTAAGGCCACGGCGTAGTGAGGACTCAAAAAAAGCAATTAAAAAGTAAACTATTGTGAAACCGAGATGTCTCAAAGAAACGTGGGGGAACTTCTCTCCTTCCCGCCCTCAGATGCATGCGGCACCTCGCTGAGGATGAGCCGAGTCTGAATTTCACTTGTTGGCATCATCCTGGTGAAAACAGGCTAAGGCACCACGGACGGCGGCTCTGAGATATGGGCTGTTTCTCACTGACCTAAATCTTATAGGTCTGAAACACGACTGCTGGGATTCAGGCCTAGATTTAATATGCTGGGACTTATGTTCATGCTTTCCAGGGGCAAATGCCACTTCAAGCAGATACAAATTTTTCAAAAAAGCCCCACTTTAGAGCGAGAAGACAGCCGGGGGACAAATGTAAAACCCAGATAGCGGGTAATCTTTGAACTCAACACTGAGCCGCCAGATCATTAGAACAGTCCCAAACTCAGGATGGAGCACGCTCGCAGGCTCAGGCTGAGCAAAGCGTGTCACACAAGTCCAACCGGAGACCCAGAGAAACCACGTTACCACACCTCTCCAGCGTCCTGGAGCTCCAATCCACCTCGCGCCACAAACGCTGGTGTCAAAATGTTTATGTAAGGCGGGCCGACACAGTGACTGTTGTCAAAAGAATAATCTCCTGCAGATTAACCCCTCGGTGGCCTGCTTAGGCAAAAGGGTTCAAAGGTTAAGAGAAGCTAAATCTTTACATCTGACGCCGAATTAAGGGGGGACAGGCTAACTGCTGAAGCTCGGCGCTGTGAGACACAAGACAAGTGGAAATCAATTTAGATTCAGTGCTGCTCCCTGTGGGCGCCAACAGTTGGTGGGGGTATCTGTCAGTGTTTAGTTTATGTTCACGTCTGATGGAGTCTGAGGAAAATGAGGTTCTCCAAGCAAAGCACGGCGTCTGCACGCGCGCCTGTCACAACAACGTGTTGGCCTATATTTGCATGGATCTCAGAAGTGTGTTATCACTGTATTCCTCCAGCCCTGACACTATAATCTGAAATGCATCCTTTAATGTGTCTTTGAGATGCTGCACACAAGGACGAAGTAGTGCATTAAGTATTTGTGTGACATGAATGAATCCATAGCCATAGCCAGGGCTGCAGATGTGAAAGTTTGAAGCATGACGAGCAAAGACTGCTTATTTATTCAGCGTGGCACAGTTCTGGGCCCCTGGTAAATAAATAAAGAAATAAATAAATACATTTCCTTTCTCATTTCAGCAGCGAGGCCTGCCGCTGTGTGCTCTGTCACAGCGGTGGTTCGGCCACATACTGTTTCTCCGCTCCAGCATCTCTCCTCCTGTGCCATGAATGTCACGACTGCAGCCACAGGCTCCACTACAGGAGCACAGGCCTTATTACACCCCCAGGTCACCAATATCCCCTCAGCCTTCACAAAACCCAGCTTATGGAATCAGATACACTGTGTAGCTCGACAAATTACTAGCCCACAGCCTCCAACCCCGCTCAAAGTTCTTGCATTTTAGCCCCCACGACCGTCCCTCCCACTCCCCCTCCTCTGTCAGGTGGAAACTGGGTGTGAATAATGGCTGTGTTTGTGGACGGAGCCGCGGGGGTCTGAGCTGCAGTTTATCGTTGTGTGACTGACAATAAATGAGACTGATGACTTATGCCAACAAGATCCATTATAAACATCAAATTAATTATGACACTCCCTGAGTGATCGCCACAGATAATTATTCAGAGATCGTTTGTCTGCAGCAACAGTAAAACACTGGACCTGCAGCGAGTGTGTTCCTGGAAAGGAGGATCTAATTTGGCGGCGGCTGAGTGCAAAGCCTGCCTTTACCTTTAAGGGAAATAGACTGACTGGGTGACTAAACGGCTGAATATAGCAAAGACGCAGTCAATTGGATTTGGAAAGTGAAACAAATAGCTGTGACCCCTGCTGAGTTCAACAGGAGCTGAGTCAATTGACTAATTTGATCAGCAGATACCTGAATGGATGGCACCTGGTTACAGAAGGAATGCATTAAAGGGATTTATTCCTATTCTGTGTGTGTGTGTGTGTGTGTGTGTCTGCAGGCTCTGTGACAGGCGGTGCGTTTAGGGCCGTCCCACAGTTCTACTGTCATTAGACAAAAATGGACCGTGGTTCTGTAAATACAGCCTGAGGTGGGGAAGGACAGAGGGAGGGAGGGAGGGAGGGGGAAATCAATGTGATTGAGTTGTGTGTGCAGCCTGTTATACCCCCCCCACACACACACACACACACACACACGGGGGGGGGGGGGGGGGCAGAGAGCCTTGTTTACAAAAAGCACCCAGGTCTAAATCCTCCTGCATTTATAGCCCAACACACACACGCAGAGCTCGGATCACGTGGTCACTGACATCTGCCCAGCAGTATTACAATACCACAGAGTTGACAGCTTGCATTGTCTAGGAGGTGATTAAGTGATGTAACAGACAAAACTGGATTTGGAGACTGGGGCTTTGTATTCAGGGCGCTGCAGACAGCGGCGCTCAGAGCCACGGTCTGAACTGAGCGAGCGTCCCCTGTGACACTGATGCTGCCTCTGCTCGTCCCCTGCAGCCTGCAGTCCATCTTTTCTAAACAGTAACTCTCCAAAACAACCCAAACGGGAGCGAGCGGCTCTCCGTCACCTCGCCTCAGCCTCCTATCTGTGTCCGGAGCCCGCGCCCCTGCCGTTAGTCCACACACACACACACACACACACACACACACACAAACGGTGTCTCCGGACTCCGTGACGCACTTCGTCGAGCCAACAGCTTCTTGAATTAAGTAGAAAACGGAAACAGGAGGATCGGTGGCCGCAGCTCCACAGCTCTGTGCGTCACATCAGCGGAGGCGTTTCAGCTTAAATCCCCCCAAACGCCGATCCGTGCACCGCAAGACTGCAAGCAAATCCACGCAGGACGGCGACAGACAGGGGACCAAACTGTCGGGAACGATAAAGTCACGTCACTGTGAGACCAGTCCAACCCCTGGTGCGGTCTGCACTGACCACAGCACATCAGAGGGGGTAGTCAGAGCTGCGTGGTGAGATAAAAGTTGGACATCTATCCAAACACGCTCCCCGGCTCCCGTCAGTCGTTTGTAGGGTCGCGGTAAACAGAAGTTTACCGCAGGGGAAATCGATGCAACATCGTCAGGGATGAACAAAGATGATAAAGCTCAACAAATGAACGCAGTCCATCAGAGGATCACCTCTGCTGCTGCGATCCGAGGCTCGCAGCTGCCTGCTCCCCGGGAGGATGCCGCTGTGCACCCGGAGGGAGGCTGAGGGGGAGAGAGGAAAGTTGGGAGATGACTCTTACCTTATGATCGCCGTGTCGCCCTGGCGGATGGTGATGTTGTCGGTGGCCCGCTGCATATCCACACTCCGGACGGGGAATCCTGTGGGGATAAGACACAGCAGTCTGAAAAAAGAAGCCTGCAATTGCCTCCAACACGATTTGCGTCCGACTTGCATTTTAAAGCAGACGAGCGCGCTTCTCGGCAGCTATAGATCCAAGGGTAAAAAAGGGGGATGAGGAGGAAGAGTAGTTGTCCAGACTTCTCGGGAAACGCGGAATGCCTTTAAGTCCAAAGCAGTCCGGAGGGTACGGCTGATACGCGTTTCCTAAGAGACCGTTAGGTGCGGTGTCGTGCGGGGTCCTCGCTCTATAGTCCGCTAACGCGCAATGCTCTCCGCGTAAAGGGACGGCGCAGCCAGCGACGGCGATGGAGAGAGGCAGGCTTCTGTTCAGGGTCTGAGAAAATCACCCCCACCTCCCCTCGCTGCCTCCCTCCCTCTCTCCCTCTCTCTCTCTCCCTCCCTCCCTCACCCTCCCTTTCTTTCCCTCGCTCTCTCCCTCCCCCACTCGCTCTCTCTCTCTCTCCCACTCGCTCTCGCTCAGATTATCCAGCCGTCTGGCTGTGATGCTCCCCTTATTGGTTGTCAGGACAACAGCACCACCTGAGGTCCCTTTCAGTGAGACACAACTGAGTTGGGACTGAGGAATAAGGCTGAAGGAAGTCTAAAAAATGTGAGGGAGGGGGGTGATGATGGTGAAAAGCCCCCCCACCCTGATCAGGACCACAGGTGGTGCTCTTCCCTCTCAGCGGGTGGATCCGCACCATCACCTCATCATTAGTCTTCAAACACAGTTATCTGGAGCAGTGGCTCCCAAGCATTTCATGCCCAGCAGATCTGCATTGGACCATGAACCCTCAGTGGCTGAGTCTTCCTGCAGGTAATTATCAGTGTGTGTGGGGAATTACATAACTTCAGTGTGCTGGCAGGTATCCGGCAGGACAACCTATCACAACAGCTCTTATGAAACTCTGACAGCTGAGTCTTTAACCTCTGTGTGAAGAAAGCTAATGTTCTCACACTGTAACAACAATCAGTGAGTCTGAGCTTTCAGGGAACATCTACACGATCATATCTACATTTATTTGGCAGATGCCTTTACCCAAAGCCACATGCATGCAGAATAGTAGCTGTGAATAGTCTGACAGGCCCCAGGTGTCGACAGGTGGAGCTTGATGCCGAGTTTCTTTCATTGAGAAAGAAGTAAAGGTGCATGATTAGGTGCACTTTCCTTTCTGCCTGTTCTGTTTCAATCCTCCCTTTTATAACGCAGTGAACTATCAGGGAAGGAAAGAAGAAAAACAAATCCAAGAACAAAAACAGAGTGTTGACCATGAACGGGGCCGGAGCCCAGCAGTGAGCAGCTCAAACAGAGGTAATCACCTCTTGTCTAGACCGCCACGACTGCCATGAGGCTGCAGCGCTGTAGGTAATTACATCCACTTTGAGCCTTAGCAAGGACACAAGTTTTAAAGGTGTGCGCCTTCCCATTCAACACGAACGTGAATGCAGAATGAGCTTCTAATTTCACCACTTGCCAATCAAGCGCCGGTTTAATAGGCCATGATCTAATGCTCATTCGACGATGTGCTTAATGAACTGCAGAGTAACAATTTAGGCAGTGCATTTAGCATTTTATTTGATTCAGAAAATACATTAATGCTAATGTGAATCGTTGTCATTCGCTGCACGGCGCCTTTTTGTTTTGTCTCTGGGGGTATTTGGTTAATAATTTAGAATCAGACACATATCAAAGTCTTTAACTCGAGTGCTCAAACTCTGCAAATGCAAGTACAGGAGATACAGGAAACCATACGTATGTGACCTGAGTGTCGAGTCATTATTGCACAAACTTGCGTGATCGCTCCCCCTCATCTCTACACGTAATGGAATTGTTCTGGTGCACAAACACAGAGGACTAATCCTGCGCTGATCACCAGCAGGCTGATTGAGCCAGTGTGAGGCGGGCTGCTAACGCCTTATTTCCAACATCAGCACGTTTTAGTTGCCAGATCAGACGCAAACCCCCGGTTCTACAGCAGCTGGAGCCTACTTCAACATGTAGGCTTTACAGCTCAATTAGAGGAAATGCAAGTGCAGATGCAGGCGCGACTGAAAGCAGTGGCAGTGAGGCGACTGATATCGGGGAGTGTGCAGAGGTGCTAATGTTGCTGCATTAGTTAAGAAGCACTGAACTGTTTTCAGCCAGGGACGCTTGCAGAGCCGCTCCCTGCTTGCCCCTAATCATCAGAGCCCTTTACCATTTCCTCAAAGCTTGTGGAGGTTTCAGCCTTCTTGGAGATTGTGCAGTTTATGAACGAGCATATGCATTAAGACCACTTAAAACGAGGCTACTGGGCTCTGAAGAGGAAAGAAGAGGCGCTGCTTTGCATACAGATATATACAGGAATGGCTCCCATGTGGCTTTTAGCTGTACTTTTAGTGAGGAATCCTTAAAAGTCTGTCAGTGGACTCAGGGAGAGAGCGTGTGTGTGCGTGTGTGTGTGTGTTTGCGTAATAAGTAGAAATCTTCCCTGTATGGCAGAGAGATGGAGGAGGTGAGACCAAGGACCTAACAGCTTTAACCAATTCCTAACAAAAGGCCAGTGATCCGTTGCTCTACCCCACATCACACACACACACGCATGCACACACACACACACGTACGTGCGTATACACACACACACACACACACACACACACACACACACTGAGAGCTGGAAGACAGAGGGGTTATTATCATGCTAGTGGGATGCTCTCTGTTGGGTGATGTTGTGGTTTAGAGGCAGAAGTGGTCACGCATTCTGCTGCAGTGTGCACAACAGAAACTGAATATAATGTGAGTGTGCAGGAACGTGTGGTCCGCTCAGGGAACACTTACAGGTTCACTGTCAGCAGCGGCAACTTGTCAACAGCCTCCACTTGAAGACAGCTGACAGCCAAATAAACAGAAAGCCTCAGACTGAGCACAGGCTGCTGGATTTTGTTAAACTGGTGATTAAAAACTGAACGATTCCTTCTTTGAGACTTCTGTGATGGTGACAGCTGAATGATGCATGTTTTTGTGCACACGTAGTTAAACTCGTGTCAACTTTCCTTTGCATCTGCTGCAAACACTGCAGCACTGCAGCGCAGAGCAAAAGATGCTGTCTGAGGACAGGAACAGAGATAACGAGTGATGCAGCGCGGAGAAATCCACCACCACTGGTGCCTTCTATGACGAGCACTTCAGTCTGTGACAGATTAATGGCGAAACAACAGCAGCACGAGGGGAATTAACTTCTTTCAGGGCAAAGCAGAACATGATCTTTTATTCAAGTCTGTGCGGTTCAACTTGAGAAGGTGAGAGGAAGGAACGCCCCAGGAAGTGATTTTAATGAAACACACCGGAGACTAATGTAATGTAACTGGAAATCATGTCTCGGCTTCTTCACGCTTGGCGTCAGGGCGATCACGCTGTTTCATAAATTACAGCTGAGGCCTGCTCGGAGCTGGATTCAGACCTGTTTCCCATATTTGTCAGCAAAACGTGACTCAGCCTGTGTAGCCTCACCACAGAGTGGTTTTATTAATGCACATTATAAGGTGCCCTGACTTTCTCCCATCTCATTAGTCATAATAACTGTGGCAGAGCGACTCTGCTCAGCCTTGCCGATCAAAGAGGAAGGGCTCGGCTCCGCAGACTGAAATACAGACGTAAAGTCTGAAAATCCACTCCACAGCTGCGTCTCACATGACGAGTTCATGTTTGCAAATGCTAAAATACAGACAGCAGAGAGCCAGGAGTGGCATCAAATGGCACAATGCTGCTGTAACTTCAGTTTAAAAAGCAGGCACAGTGTTGCACATGTTGTTAGCATTAGTCTGCTATCGCTACTGTAAAGGTCCTGATTTAATATTGCACACAGTGTGTCCCAAACACTGTTCTGTGGCACATTAGCGTGGGGAATGGTTCTCAGTGATGACACAGACGGTCCAGTTTCATGCATTGTTAAAATGCATGTTTTACTGCAGAACAGAGCAGCTGCTCTCAACAGTTTACTGTCTCTGCCGTCTCATCTCAGCCAGCCTGAGGCCGCACCTGATGGAGATATCCACTGTTCCCTGCACTCACGAAGAGACCACATCATTGGCTGTTGTGTATTTCAAGTCATGCTGCTTCTTGTCAGTCAAGCAGCAACAGCGTGATGTTGTAGTCGGCCATCAGCGAGGGTTACTGCTCAGGCAGAACCATCCACCCACAGACCTGCAACAGCTGCACATGTAACACCAAACCATGACCTGGATTTCATCAGTGTTACCTGGGTCCATCCTCACGGCGTCCGTTTCATTGTTTACTGTCTCTGTCTGGAGAAGTTCTCTGTAGATCATGATGTTCCTCACAGAACAGAGACGGAGCTCATGTGCAGGCTCATCTGATGGCACTGATATTACATATCAGGACAGTTTACTGATCATGGCTGACATTACTCAGAGTGGAGGAGCTTCATCAAGCTTTTCCCTTGACAGGTCAGGAATGGACTACTGTAATGACAGACACAGCAGCGTCACAGAGAGTGCGGGGTTCAGTGATGCTGGACCCACTCTGAGGGGTAAACAACACTTAACCACACCAGAATACCACATTAAAGAATACAAACAATATTCAGTGATGTTCTGAAGTAAACAAACAGGTTGTTGTGCTCCCTGCAGTTACTCCTGCGCCTGCACGAGCTGCACGTCAGCTTCCTCTAAGGCAAACTCATCCTGAGGGTCAAGGTCTAACTGGTTGCTTGCATAAGCTCCACAATGCACATGTCATCAGAAAGCAAACATCTTCTTGTTGTTTGCTAAATATGATAAGGACACATGTTCAGATACAGATGACAAACAAACAAACCACAGTCACCTCTGAGCAGCAACATGTTCAACGACAGCAGCTTCACAAGATGACATACTGTGCTCTGCTGTGTCTGTGCTGGTCAAGTTAAAGCAAAGTGTCTGGTTTCACTAACGCTGCACTTTGGTCTTGACCTTCACACAGGCGGGTGAGAATTCACCAAAAACTCTGACAGTGAATGCATCAAATATGGCATTTCACATGGGCTGTTAAACTGCTGTCAAATATCACACTGAGTGCAAATTGCAGTGAACTCAAAGTCTGCTCAGTTAATAATGTCCACAGATGGAAGTCACAGTGGGGAAAGACAAAGTGGAGGAGAAGAGTAAAGTTTCAACACAGAGTCTAGTCCTGCATGCAAACCCCACAGTGCCGCCACGCAGCACCACGACCTGCTGCAGCCCGTGGAGTCTTACTCTGCAACGTGCAGCTTTGGCTGGACGGCACGCAGGACGCACGCCGCTGCATCAAAGCCAAATGCTTCCCTTCATTGAGGGAGCAGACCCAATGCACTGAGAACATGCACACTTTGATTTCAAAGTCATGCTCTGTGTGAGTGTAAAGGTCAACAGCAGACCCCAGAGCACAAAGCTGCAGCTGCACCTCAGCAGCTGCAGCTTTGTGCAGCTGGCCGGCGGCCGCAGACTCACCCCTGGTGTGCTCCCAGGCTGACAGCATGTAATAAAATGTGAGGTGATCAATAAAGTCCTCTCTGGGAAAAGCATATTGTAATTTCATCTGCCTAAAATAAAGTCCTCAGCTCCATCAGCTGACGGAGCTGACGGAGCTGCAGCGCCCTGGAGACAAACGAGGCTGCAGAGTTTGGTTTTGGTTTGGTTCAGTGAAGTCTTCTCTGAAGTTCCTCCACCTTCATCGTGTGTCACTGGATGATGAAAATAAGCTAATAACAGCAGAAACACGTTGAATATCTCTAATCAGAACACATTTTCAGTTTGACTGAATATGTGTTGAACATCTGCTGATGGACCAGCTTCAGTTCAAACTCTACCCTCTGTCTTTGGCTTCCTGATAGGAGCTTCAACATGAGGAGGCTCTATGCTGGGACTCTGACTCCTCAGCAGCTCCTCTGAGCTCTATCTGACCTCTGCATGGAAACAAGGGGCGCTCGGCTCTGACATGAGCTGTGGAGGATCAAGGAGCCGGGCTCGCTCCTCGGACCACACGCCTTTTTATTTGGTTTTCTGAGCCAAAAACTCTACTTGTCAAACTTTAGCTCAGTGCATTAGCAAAACATTCCCCCCCACCACACACACACACTTACAGTAAGTGTGTGCGTGTGCGCGTGTGTGTGCGTGTGTGTGCGTGTGTGGGTGTGTGTGTACGGGACAGAAACACTGAGACAAGAGATAAAAAGAGAAAGAGTTTTCTTCTCCCTGTAAAAAAGAGTGCATGCATAATTTGCCCTGGCATTCCTATCAAAACCCCAGTCTTGGCAGTGAAATGCTTGATACGCAGGAAAAAGGATACCTAGCAACATACTCAGCAGTATACTGTATCACCATGCACACACACACGCACACACACACACACACACACACACACACACATATAAAACACAACGCACCTTGGCCTGAAGCCTTGCTCTCATCCGTCTTTCTCTGTCAGCAGAAACATAAAATAAAGCAAAACTTTGGCACAACGCTCGCCACAGTGTGGACGAGGTGCGAAAACACTATTTTACCTTTAGAGGGAAAATGACATGGTGAGCTTTTCAGTGGATCCATGTTTGCTTCCATTAACTCGAGTGCTCAGGTTTCTATTTTCTGGTAAAAGCAGCAACTTTCCAGCGCGGCAGAGCGACCGATCTGTGGCCGAACACTTCTGCAGCGCGGCAGGTGCGCTCTGCATTTATAATAACTTGTTGTGGCAACAGATGAAAGTGACAAATGAGGTTTTTCAGTGCACCCCCACCCCCCACCCCCATCCCCCCACTCTGTGCTTTTGGTTAGATTAACATCTGAGTAATGTGCTCTGCATTCCCAAAGAAGCCTGTTTATACTGGCGTAACGCCTACCTGCAGAGGCTGCCAACACCTACATGCATAAGACAACACACACAAAACACACACTTCAAAAGACACATTAGGCATAAAGCAGCACTCTGAGCAGCACCTTTCAGGGCTGCTCTGCATAAACACGTGACCCTGACAGCGCCGGAGCTGGCCTGTGAGCTGGTTTCTCTGTGGACTGATGGGGACCGGCTGCTGGAGAGATGCTGTGCTCCAGAGATCCATAGGCCAGGCTCTACACCTGTGCAGTGTAATGTGATCATATCGGCTGCTTTCTCCTCTGCTCGTATGTTCTGTCAGATAAACACGTGAAGTATCTGTTTGTGTGCCTGCTGCGGATTATCTCACAAACAGGCTCCGCTCTCTGTTTTCTATTTGGTTTTCCCCTTTGCCTCAAACCTTCCATCAATATGTGCTTTGCCAAAAGCTGTTATGGTCCCAGGCCACGCTTCACATATTTCATGTTGCCTCTCAAAGCTCAGACCTGGATCTGCAGAGGTAACGCCGCACACACTAAAGACCACGGGAGGCCTTTCCTCTCAGAGTGGGACCTCGCTGCCTTGTGTTTTTAAGACCGGTGGCTCGCTCAGTAATATGCGCTCAGCCCCTGAATGACCTGCAGGCCGGGGTGTAATTGCACACATTATCCTTCCAGCTCGTTCTCACCAAGCTACAGCTCCTGACTTTGAGTTGGTTCATTTCATCCAGAGTTGAAATATAAAAGCAGCGGTCGGCAAAAATCCCTGAATAACATTCCTGGTCCATACAGACGTGCTGCAGGCTCTCGCTGCCCAAAGAAACAGAGCGGATTGTGCGCACACTGAGCCGAGCGTTGGCCGTGAAACAGCATCGTCCCGTGATGGTGAAGGTATTTTTATCTGCCGTCTCCTCTGCTGATTGTTCCACCGCCCCGCTGCTCTCACCATGTTTTCCATAATAAAAGGCAGAGTAATTGCATCTAATATGGGTCAATTGGTGATGCAGATGCCCCGGTGCCCCATGGTTAGGAAAGCCAATCACGCCGTGAGTCACAATGCATCTGTAAATCTCAGCACCTGAACATTATCCATCTCCTCCAGTGGAGAAGATCGCACTCTGCCTCCACCCCCCCCCACACCTACACAACATCTCTTCAATCTTCTTGCAAAAGAATTGCTGTGAGTCGGCCCCTGGAGGTCATCCCTCCTCTTGCTATTCAGTTCTATTAGAGAGTTGAGGCTGAGCGTGGCCGTGCTGCGGAGGATTGGTTGGCTGCAGCTGCAGTGTTCAAGGTGAAAACCTACGGGGCAGGAGATGAATTCCTCGCCCAGGCGCAGGGATGCAGAGTCTGACAGATCGCAGGAGCTCGTCCTTGTGAACACGAAGCCGCCATATGACTCTATGGAAGACTCGGTCCGTGCAGAGCGTCACGTATCCACTCTTCACTTAAAGTTGTTGTTTCTCTCATCTGCTAAATTATGGGATGCATTTCAAGAAGTGATGGATGACTAATTGAGACTTTCAGAGTAAACGCACACACCAAATGGCTCTGAGGAGTGTCTACATAAATTAAAAGCATTGGTGTGAAATTGCCTCATTCATGCACAGATTTATTCCTTTTAATTAAATCTTGTGAGCTAAAGGGTCGTTTCAGATATTTCCAGTGATGCTGCTCTACAGTCAGTGGCCGTTGGACAGAGGAGCAGCAGTCGATGGTGCTGATTAACACAGGCCACGTTCATGAAACAGTAACAACTAGAAACCACAGAGCAGTGCTTCATCAGTCACCACATGCTGACTCTACGGACACGGAGCAGCCACAGATGCCCATCATGATGTGATTAGCGTAACCTCGTTGACACGGTGCAGCATCTTTATTGTCTGTCTCATCTGCTGTGGTTTAGCCTGTTTCACCTTTTACACACGAAACTGCTGCTGTCTGGTCTGAGCCTCAGCGCTCTCCATGGTGCTGATCCTGCTGCTGTTCAGTCACTGACTGTTTGACTCCACTCTTATTTCTGCAGTGCAACAGTCGGACAGGAGCTCCTCCTCTGCCTCCACGCTCCAGCATCATGAGGCTTAATTCAACAGTCGAAGCGGAGTTACACCTCTGACCGCTGCAGTTTCAGACGGTGATAAACATGTTTATCCTCCAGCCTTGAGCACAGTTCATGGTGCAGCCCCGGCTGTCGAGCAGGCTGCAACAACTTTTATTTCCATTTACATAACAATTTGAAGGCATTCTCAGCAGACGCCTTCAGCTTCAGTTCCTTAGAGTCTACATTAAACCCAGACCAACACGAGAGCCAAAAGGCTGCAAGTAATCCCAGGACACCGCTGCCCTCGTGTCCCGATGCTCCTGGACCGCAGTGAACCCTCCAACATTTCCAGGGATTTCCATGCAAAGTGATTCACAGTGCAAATCTCTGTGCTTTGATCTCACAGGAAGCATCCGCTGAGATGGGTGCACGTATCGATCCGGCAGCAGCCAGAGGTACGGCTTTGAAAACGCAACTCATCCGACTCGTACAGTTTAGCAGGAGGATCATCAAATACCTGCAGACTTAAACATCTGACTGTTGTCTTTATTCAGCTGATAATGACATGTAGAAACAAACACAAACACCTGATAGATAGACCTGATAGATAAACATCAGATGAGACACATAGACACGGCCTATTTTTAACATCCTCCACAGATTCAACACCTTCTGGGAGGAAAGCTGATGCTGATCTGACAGAGAGAAACTCACACGTTACCAACATGGCTGCCAACATGGCTGCCAATATCCTGAATCTCTGAGCTGCAATGAAAATAGACCCTTACTGTGCAGAGAGTGCAGCAAGTCTGCACCAATGTGACTCTGCAAAGGACGGCTGCTGTCTGAAACACATAACACCAACATATCACCACAATAATACTCAGTCACCTGAGCGCAGGTCTAGACAACACAGTAAGCATCTGCTTACAGAACTGTTATTGCTGCCATGCAGCAGCAGCAGCAGCAGCAACAGCAGCAGCCAGACATATTCTGAGACAGAGTCTGTGCTAAGAAGGATTTAACTCATGACTGAGCGACTAAAAATGCTGAAAACCCACGAGAAATTCAAAATAAACTTTACCAAAAGCACTAATGTTAAATGGCACTTAGGAAACACACACACAGACAGACAGACACACACACCCGCACACACACACACACCCGCACGCACACACACCCTCCCTCCCAAATCTAAATTGTTCTTTTCCCAGCCGTACAGTGTGCCTCCACATGTTATCTCTCCACCCTCACCACAGTTTGCTCCATCCTCTTCCCCCGCTGCCTCCGTGCGTCTCAGTGCCGGAGATGAATAATGTAGAGCCGCTCATTGTTTTGTATGAACAGAGCAATTCCCTGGATGAGATTGTCTCTGAGGACTGGAGAGCCACAGGCCTATCTCCGGGCCCTCCCCTCTCATCTGCATTCTGCCTCTGTTCTCCTAATTAGGGGGCCACGGACAGGAGGCCCAGTAATTGCAGTCAGTTGTTGCAGATTTCTCTTTTTATTCGTCCCTCGTGACACATCCTTATCTTCCTCATCTCTGTGTGTTTTCACCCCCGGACATATTTTTTAGATCTTTTCATCTTCATCATGTTCATTGTTTTCCTTCTGTGCTCACCATCCTCTTCGTCTTCATAAACAGGTTTTTATCCGTAGAGCAGAGATGGAGGCAGTGACGGGAGGCCGAGGGGCAGAGTTTATAATTAAGGGAGAGAGAAAAGCCACAAGCCACAGAAGTCAATAAGAAGCCAGCATAAAACCTCGACTGACTCGCTGCTCACGAGGTGTTAAAGGGGACTGCAGGAGCTTCATTTCTTGGGATAATAGCCTTATTTAATATCTGATAATACCGACCGAGCTAGACGCTGCTCTGCGAACCTCCCCTGACAGAAATTAATATCTCTGTCTTTCTCTCTGGTGAATTACAGGGTAAATGTGTACAGCAAAGGAACGACAAGCCCGGGGCCTCTGGGTACATCACCATACAGCACCCCCGGGATCCTCCCCACCTCCAGACACAGCCTCAGCTACAGCACGCCATTATAACCCAGGAAGATGGAACGGCTCGGCCCCGTCTGTTTACAGCCGGCATCAGGCCACATTACAGTAACTGTCTCACAGAGACCAACAACAGAGACTGCACCTGCTCAGCGCCCTCAGACCCTTTGACCACGTTCAGTCAGGCAGCACAGGTACGACGAGCGTTTCACTGAGACCCCTGGAGGTCCGGACACTCAACACGGACACACAGCAGCTTCATCTGGTGACAAAGCTGCTCCAGGTTTGTTGCAGAGTCACCCGCCGGTGCACTTCCACCCTCTCCTGGTCTGTAAACACAGTCCGCTGCGTTCAAGACCAAAGAAACCTCTCGCACCTCCTGCAGAGTAATTAACTGCTGAAATTAGCTTCGCTATGCTGCTTTCAAGCCACGGATTTGCCAGAATTAGGCCAAACACAGAGAAACTGTGCAGAGCGGCCACAGGCAGGGGCTGAACCCAGGCTCACACACCATGATCCGGCCTTCAGGTCCATTTATTATTCATCTGTTTGCAGGAAGATGGATTCATGAGCGGCTGGTTCCACCCACACATCGTTTCATAGACAAATTAGAATAAACTCTTGAAAGTGAAGCGAGTCACACCCAAACACACACACACAGCATTCATCTCAACACAACCAGGAACGTGGAGACAGCCTCAGTGAAACGTGTTGCAGCTGCATATCTCTCTCTCTCTCACACACACACACACACCTCACGTGTCCACAGTCGTCTTTTGCAGAAACACAGTCTTAACTTCCAGACTGTTTGTATCTGATTTGTGGAGCAGCCTTGAAGGCAGCGCGCTGCTCACTTGTTAAGTTCACATCTTCACAAATTTATACAGAACAGTGTCAGCTCAGCATTCAGCGTGAAGAGCAGAACGCACCAAAGCCAACGAGTGGAGAGGGGAGCGGAGACGTGGCATGTGACAAATTTATGACCTCGTATGCACACACACACGCACGCGCACACACACACACACACACACACCAAAGGAGCTAGCCAACCAATGTGCACCAGCAGAAACACTAAGAACTGCACCACTTGTCTTTTACCCTTCTCTTCGGCGCTGACCAGCCCACCAGGCAGCCGCCCACCGATCCAGTTGGCCAGTCTGCCCCCGGGGCCCGGTTTAGCCGTGCATACATTACATCTGTCATAAATATAGATGACAGCACTTCCTGTGGCGTTTGTTCAATCTGCCTCCTCAGCTCTCAGCGTTAGTGACAAACTGCAGTTTAACCCAGGCCCCGCTCCGCTCAGCCCTGACCTGCACACACCGTCACCATCCCGTCTGCACTGAAACACCAGCGCCTGCCTCTGCGTCTGAGAATCGGAGCATGGATCGGAGTTGTGGATCCTTTTTACTTCACAGCATCTCAAAACGTGCCTCACACTCGTGTTGAATGTGATAATGACAGAGCACAGCAGTGAAGTGATGATGAGTGCTCTCGCCTGTGTCTGTTTCCTTAATTAGCTCTGTATTGCACTGTACATCCTCTGTCCCTGTTGAGTTTTGCTGCTTTGACGCTGCCTTCTCGACCTGGTCTCGTTGCAAAATAAATAAATAAATAAATCAAAGCAGTGGAAAACAGGAAGTGAGGAAACACTATGGAAAAATGTCATGAATTTGTAATGAGGAAGCACCGAAGGCAGCAGCAGAGGCAGATGAGAACTAACTAATGAGAGCAGAGGATAAAGTAAATAAGAGACTAAAGGAGAGGGGGTGCACTGAGGTGAGCAAAGCCAGGAGTGAAAGGTGGGGCGTTCAATGATTCACAAATGAGTGAATGAGAAATAAATAAATGAAGTTCAATTAAGAGCCAGACTGAAAAGGAGGTCCTGAGCCGGCTTTCAAAACCACTCCGTGCTGCCTTCCCTCAGAGGTGGACCGCAGTGACCGACCTCACCGCGGCTTCTTACTCCGACTTTTGGGATAATTAAAAGACCTCTACCTGAGAGGCGTTCAGGGTTCACGGGCTAAAAGCAAATCTGATAAACAGGGAGGAAAGAGACCATTAAGGGCTTTATAAACCATTAAAAGGATCTTGAAATCAATTCTGAGGCAGACAGGTAGCCGGTGCAGGGAAGTAGGTGTAATATGCGTCTCAGCACATGCGCATTAGTGCCACAGTGCTGGTTTAACGGAGGACGTCTGGTGAGGCAGCACGTCTCGTAGGTCAATAACAAAATCACTGAGGTTTGTCCCGATTGAGCCGAAGCCACAAACGTTCAGAGGGGACCGTGAGCAGAGGGCTGAGGCTGAGTCAAACTGAGGAGCACAGTGTCTTCAGGCAGCAGGTCAGGTCTCTGCTGACCTGGAGCGCAGACGGGAGTTCGGTTGGTCATTAAACACTTTTTATGACAAACAGAAGGAAGTTAATTCTCCAGCTAACAGGGAGCCAGTGCACACAGGCGGTGCAGGTGCAGATCGCTATGACCTTCTCAGACCCTTACTGCAGCGTTTTGAAGCAGGTGGAGCTACGATGAGAAAGACAGAGATGCTGTAATGCAGAGCTTCAGTATCACAGTGAAACGACACGGACCCTGACGTCTCTGACGTACAGAGAGCTGGAGACAAATGCAAACACTGAATTAAACTTTTATTAAATGAATGTGTTTGTCGAACCGCATTAGTGATCAAATCATGTGTGATTTGATTTAAGCAGGAAACGATGTGCGCAGACGAAGGAGAAAGCAGGAAGGTTAACGTTTTAATAAGAGACCATGACACCAATTTATCATGTGTCTGCTGATTGTTGTTGTTTCTGTCCCTCGCTGTAACTGATTTAATCAGAGTTAATTAGAAATGATGAATTCACTTCATATAAAGAGGAAAATAACATGTTAGGTCTGTTTTTTCTGTGTCCGCTGCTTTAACTGCACCCTGACAGTAAATCTACATGTGACGTGAAATGACAGTGTGAGTTGTGAAGCGATGTGATGGAGGAATACTGAGCAGCACGTCAGATCAACTTTACTATCACATGCACAGTCACGTGCTGAATAAACTGAAGTCGATCTCCGTTTCTCAGCCGGCCCACCCTCCAGCAGCAGCAGCCCAGGGACCAGCTAGCCGGTCAGAGGTTCAGATGGAGGAGTGAGCACCACCAGGAATGTGCAGGATAGTGTCAGCGTGGGGTGACGGTGTTAACCACAGAGCCTCCAGTGCTGCTTATAATCTCATGGACAAGTGAACTCAGCTGAAAAAGAGAGCGTGAGGAGCAAACAGTCCGTAGGACGCGTCATCCGCGCTGCGGCGAGCCCCCCGACTGCAGTCACCGTCCACCTGCTCACATTCCCAATAACAGATGGAAACAAAGGCAGATTTAGATCAGTGGTGTGAAGAAGGAGTTCACCCACACAGCTTATCAATGGAGACGAGGAGAATAACCTGAAAAGATAACAGCAGGCTGCAGCATCGCTCCCACACGTTATTACACAGCACAACGGCTTTGTCAGGTACACCGTAATTGAAAAAATGTAAAAGACAGAGCAGCGCAGTGTCTTTCTCTCTGGAGGTATCTCTTTAATTTGTTTTCTTCTATTATTTACTGAAAAAGTGAGCAGACGTGTGCAGAGTTTAATCTTCACACTCACGCTGCACAAGCGTTCACGTGTGCTGTGTGTGTTCAGCCGCTTCCTGGCTGTAAAGGAGCGGCGGCGCCTCGCTGTGACACTAATAACCTTTGCACAGAGCCGCTGCTGAGAGGGAGGGAGGCAGAGACAGATAGAAGGAGAGAGGAGGTATAGAGGAAACTGGGGAAGGTCAGGAGGGAGTAGAGGTGACCTGATTCACACAGACACACACACACACACACACAGAAGCATTCACACCAGCCATAATCCATCACTGCATTACTCGTCATTTCTGGACCCGCCATAATGACCCAGAGGCGTCTGTTATGGTAGAAGCCAGAGGTGAGTCCTGGGGTACTAACACATACACACACACATACACACAAACAGAGCACACACACACGTTCGGGTCAGAGCAGCTCTGCAGGTCCATCTGCTGCTGCACTAGCTGTAGTCGGGCAGAGGGCACGGGCAGCAGGGTCCGGCCTGCTGATGATCACAGGCTTCAGCTCTGAACGCCCAGAACTTCACCTCCAACCGGTCTGCACGCACGGCTCCACTGAACACCGCCTGCAACCTCAGCCGCTGTAATGGAACTGTAACTGTAACAGCACCATCACGGTCGAGCTCTGTCTGTGATAAACTCCTGTCACCAGCAACAGCTCTGGCCAACAACCTCCCCTCAGCACCTCATCAGTCTGAGCGTTCCCAAGGCTGGGGTCCAGTCGGCGAGTCGGTCAGCTGACGTCACCGGCAGGAAGCGCTGCCTCCCACACAGAAGAAAGCCGGCCTGTTGTCTGGAGAAGGCTGAACCTATTCACAGCTTTATCCCCACCAAGAGGACGTTTAACCACTCATACGGCATCAAACACAGAGGAGTCCCCGAGCGTTAGGACAGCAATATGTTTTCATTGTTCTGGCTTCACTCCAGCACCGAGGATGAACGACTCTGAGCTTTAAGTGCTGACATTCAGCTTTGAGGATGTTTGGAGGTGTTTGCATCCACTTTTAACAACAGGACTCAGCCATTTTCAGCCTTGGGGGGGTTTTGCATAAAAAGGACGACCGTCTTCCCGCGGTTATTCGATGTGGATGCAAACACCCACATTAAACCTCAGAGTCAGCACTTTAATCTCGTAGTTATTGTTTCATTGCAATTCCAATCTACCAGAGTAGAACGGGGTAACTGCACTGTAGGTCCACATGTGATGCATTTAATCTGAAAGACAACTGCACTGACTGGTGCTCTGTTCGTCCTCTCTCTGTTGTGCATCATTTAGATGGAAATTGCATTTTCAAATTAATTTCCACAGCTCTGCAGAAACAAGTCTATTATTATGTTTGGGTTTTACACAATGAACATGGAGCAGGCGTGTGAGTTTGGTTCATCTGTCAGGTTGGACCTGACGGGCGGTGCCACAGTGTTCACTGTTTGAAGACAGGGCAACGAGGACTTTAACGGGAACAAATGAAACCAAGACATCTGCAAACCTGACGTGTTCTGACTGATTCCTCTGCTTTCCACAGCTGCCCTGCTCATTCAGGATAACAATGTGACTCATCACAGGAGCGTGGAGGAAGGTGGGAGGAGTGGAAACCTGATCAGCTGTCAGTTTGGTCAAATTTCCATCACACGCTCCGTTTCTTTCTGCAGCATATTTAATCCTGAGATATCGATCAGCCTGTTCAGCACCTTCATGACCGTAAACTGTCACTCAATCTCTGCTCCTTCAGCAGATGTGTCTACATCGCCCGAAACAGAAGCTACAGCATGCATAGAGGAAGGACACACACACACACACACACACACACACACACACCACAACTGGCCCCTGATTCTGTTGTTTCTGTCTCAGATTGACACGATTAATATTTCATGACTCAATCAGGGTCAGCGGGAACTCAAACAGAGACTCAGACTCGTATCGACACAAAGACGCTGCTCTGATGCAAAAATGTGCTTTTATAGAAGAGACCAACAAGGTCCTCGCAACAAGGCCTGCACACAGCTCACTAAGCACCATGAGAGAGGCAACCCTGACCATTCATGTTTAAAGGCTCAGATACAGAATAGATCAGAGTTTTCAACAACACAGCAACTTTCCAGCTGGGCCGGGGCCGGGGGCCAGGGCCGGGGAGCCAGGGAGCCGGGGGGGGGCCGGGGGCCAGGGGCCAGGGGCTGGGGACCAGGACAGGGGGCCGGGGACCAGGACAGGGGGCTGGGACAGGGGGCCGGGGGCCGAGGGGCACAGGTACAGACAGGCGATGTATCGTCTGTCACATGTTAAACAGTCTCTTTAGACTTCAGCATCAGCGAGTTAACTCAGGCACATCACGGTCCTCTGAGAGGACGACATCGAGGTCGTCCTGAGGGGACGGGGGAGGCGGAGCCGCCTCTGTGGTGAAGCTGCTGCGGCTGAGCGCGGCGGGAGGACGAGGAGGTTGCAGCTGCTGGACTGTAAAAATATATCAGTAGTGCTGTGCTGGGCCCAGCCAGCTGCCAGTCTGCAGTCAGACCGCCTTTCACCCACTCTGCTGCAAGTGACTGCCCTTAATGTTAAACACAGAGGTTAAACTGGATTACAGTAATAATGCCGGTACAACAGGTTTAATGTTCGCAAGGTGTCAGGACATGTCATGCGTCGCCCAAATGCACAAAGTGTGTTCCCTGAGCGACTACAATGACGTTACATACGCGCGCTGCTGAGCAATACGAGCTGTACTATGTATGAATCAAATGCTGTGTGATTCACTCAGTGTGTTTACATCCAGCAGGACAACGCTCCGTCTGAAAACACGCTGCTCTTCTCCTTCACATAGAAGCAGTGATACAGGTTATTATCTGTGTCCACATGCAGAATGAAATGGCCCCAGTTTACATGAACATCACTCCGCAAGGCGCTCGACACAATGCACGTCTGCATCGTCTGAGGATCTGACTCAAAGAATGAAAATGCACTTTAGAGTGAAATGAGACAAGCTCAATGTGAAGGACAACAGAGGGAAACGGTCTTCGTATCAAACACGGTTTGAACAATATAAACCCTGTTTTCAGACGGTTGCCTTGTTAGCTGCTGTATCTAGTCCGAGAATCAAAGCGAACCTCTCTGCTTTTATGTGGAAATGTCTGTTTCTGCTGCGTTTCTCTATGTCCTCCTATTAGATCGCATAGCAACAGAGTTTGGCCCCAATTAGGCCAGTTTTCAAATGTGCAAAGTGTGAAACTGTCCTAAGAGGTAGAGATCCACGTTTCGCCCCTATTCATGGAAGACTAATTATAAAGCTGGCTCAGTAGGCAGACGTGATTGTTCGGTGCTGGCGGTCTGTCTGTTGCGCAGAGGGACGGACAGGCAGCTCTTCAAAAACCTCTTTCAGAGGACAAAAGGAGGAGATCAGAAACTCAAAACCAGCAGTGTCACTCAGATTCCACATGTCATCATGAGCACAGCAGGAAGTGACAAAAATGAGATCTTAAAACTGTGATGGGGAACATTTTGAACTGCCGTTATGCAGAAAACAGCCCACACAGGGCGAGCTGGGAGGGTTTCTCTACATCACAGAGCAAATCAAGAAGGTGGCGGGCGAACACTGCACTGTGAGCTTTCCTCTTTGAGCCCGTTGTGTTTCTCAGAGAATATTATTTGAGTTTCCTCAGGACACGATGACCTAATTAAACAGGTTTATGGTGTCTATTACAGGGACGGACTCTGCTGCCACGCTTCAGGTCATTTTGAGCTTCTATAGAAACGGCTCCGCGCTCTCGTGGCAAAGTCTCGTGTAGGCGACATGAAGGAGAACATCAAACACCGAACAGCCGGTGTGATTCTCCCGTGCTACAACAACTGATCCCAGAATGGAAACTTCTGAATATCTGGTTTGTTTCACCAGAATGGCTCATTTTGCAGGAGCAGGTCTGGAGATGGCGGCTGACACCGCAGCCTCGCTGCGTATCGGCCCCGGCCGGCGTCGGCTGAGGTGCAGCCTGTGCTTTTCACCACACCCTCGGCCCTGCCCTCTCTTCTTATCATTTTAATAACACTGCGGCTGCCTCTCGTCAGAGCGATGAGGCTTGAGCAATACACTGAAACGCATGTTAAATCAAAACGGATGTCTCAAGCCTCAGCTTTATTGTAACGCTGTGAAACGGGCTGTTCTAGATTTGAGAGATCGGTACCGGTTTGTTTAAAAAGAATGATATTGTTGTGATATGAAAGCGTAAACTGAGATATTCTAAAGGGATTAGCATCAAGATGTCACAAAAGGCCTGGAAACAGCCAAATCTGCGGATCTATTTTTATATCAATGACATTTTAAAGCGTTGCCAAGAGTCCTGTTAAGTCTGTTTATTGGTCGGGGGCTGCAGGAGGGGGGGCGCTACTCTTGTGAAGCTGATTCTTTCTTCAGATAAGACAAATTATGACACGCTGCTCAAAAGGAGAGGAGCAGTTTTAAAAGCCTGACACCGAACTGTCAAGTTTCCGAGTCAAACCACCGTCTTATGATCAGCGGCAGAGAACAGCCACTCGGTAGCGGTGCACATGGAGGCGCTGTACAGTCCGACTTACATGATGAAATATAAGACGTCCCGCTCTACACCGCTCCGTTGTTGCATTACAATTCAGGGCACTCTCTGACTAATTCACTGACCGTGAATCCTACAAACACCCCTGCTGCTGAAGAGTACAGCCATCTATCATTACTGCGCTCTGTACTCTGCTACACTGCGATTAGGAAATCTTCCAGTGTGGTGATTCATTAGATGCTGGGTATGTGCTCTTTTGATGCCTGGCTGATTGATTGCTTTTCTTCCGCAGGGCTGCGAGGTGTCTCACTCTGCCAGCAGCTGGAACAGGCTCGCAGTGAAAACAATTAAATAAATGATCAAATCCCAAAGATAGATGTGCAACAGTCCGACGTCATTGGACAACGTCTGCTGATAATGACCATGAAAAACACTTGAAAACAACTCATTTCGTCCCACGTGGCACCGCGCACTGCAAGGACTTTTGCTATTGTGAAGGAGTGAGCGTTTAAGTGAATGAACGCCGCAGCTCAGCACTCGCTGCCCTGCACCAGTTCAATCAAACACTGAACAACAACAAAACGACTTTAAACACAGATGAGCTGCGCATCTTTCATTTTACATTTACTCCTACTGGCGAGATGTGCGGCACTCTCGCGTCTCTCTGCTGAATACATTGTGATGTGCATGGTTAGCTTAGCTTAGCACAAGATCTGGAGACAGAGGAATCAGATGTTGTCTGTTTCAGGGTAAAGCAGTCAGCCGACCAACACCTCAGAAGCTCCTGTTCGTCTAATCAGAACTAAACCTGACACGTGAAAATGACTTTTCAGCTTTTTACAGAGGCTGCGCATGCTGGACGGTGTCAGCTGACTGACAATCTACGTCACACGCTGACCATAAAGACATCAGGTATGAGTCAGTCTCCTCACACAAACACAAGCGTGCTTAACTCCCGAACCTTTAACTGACAAACAGCAGAGGTGCATCACGCTCAGTATCACCTTTGTGGGTATGTGAAGCAGCAGCAGCAGCACACAGTCACTCAGGATAAAGTCCTGATTCAAGCCTCGCGCTGACGTCACAGAGGGACAGAGGAGCCTGAGCTGCGGTCCAACGAGCTCACTGTCACCGTGTGTGGAAGTGAAGCACGGGAGTGTTTACAGTCTGTCTATGAATTCTTGCAGGCCAAACTTCAGAGAGCTGCAGCCTTTTCTCCGCAGGCCTGACTTCCTCAGCAGATTGCCAATCTACTCAGAGCAGAAAGAGACTTAATCCCCTCACAACTTAAAGAATCAACTTTGTTTCTGAAGTGGATTCAGAGCGAGGGACCCCCAAAGCGAACGTAGTTAAGAATGATCAAAAGTCTGTGCTGAGGAACTGTTTTTAGCTTCTGTCCGCCCGTAGTAAACGTGGCTGAATTAGCAAACATTAAATTGGTAAAGAGGGAGAGGAACTGTCGCGGCTAAACGCAGCGAATCAAACGAGCTTCCTGCTAATTTAATTAATGGTTTGTATGGATTTGTCCCGCTTTGTTCTCTTCATATTTGGCCAACATGCCACTCATATTTAATTCTCTTTGTTACAGTCATAACTGTTCTGCAGAGGGAAGAGAAGAGGGAACAAAAGAGAACAAAGGCGAGTGCTGGTCCAAAAATAATATCAGCCAAACTGTTTTTAAGTCAACACGGAGCTGAACTTCTCTGCGGCTCACGTTTTGCAACAGTCGGGCTGACTTCAAAAAAGGGAAAACGACTCTCGGACGGTTCTTGAACTATAAAATGATGCGAAACGCTTCAAGTTTAAAATAAATACACCAGCAGAGCAAACGCAGATTCAAAAGCTGGTGTTCAGTTCATGTAAATGAGCAGCCGAACAGTCGGCGACTGTCAGCGTGACTCAGCCTCATGTTGCACACGACCATGGCCCCAGTCTGCAGAGTTCACCCGCCTGCTGTCGTTAGCCAAACACTTGTTGCTTGTCTGCGTGCTTCATCGTCATCACCCTCAGTACTGACCCTCACGTTGGAGCAGAGGTAGAAGCCCGTCTCACAAAACTGGATCCACGAGCTGGCCGCGTCTCTTCCTTCCTGTCCCCCATAAAACCAGCTTTCAGCTGTTTTACCATTTTTAATAGACAGAAAGTATGAAAGTGTAAACAGTGTTATCGTGTAAATGTTAACTGGATGTCTTATTATCACTGATGTCGGATCAACAAAAGCTCATTTCCCAGCTGGACGCTGGGAGCAGGCAGCTCCAGCACCGGCCGCTGTCCGTGTGTCAGAGTATAGAGCCAGAACTTCAGCTCCTGCCTCGTCTCATGGCTGCACAGAGCAAAGTGTGTCTTACAAAGTGTGTGTGTCTTTACAAAGCTGTGTGTTTAAATACTCAGACACAAATACATGTTGCTGGATTGGTGGCTGCTGACTGACTCCTGTTGTAGCGTCACACTGCACAGCTGACTGAGAAGCTCGCCAATGTTCAGCTATCAGCATTTCTGTTTCCAAGCCTGCAGTTTGTTTCTGTTCATGCTCAGGTTCAGGTGTGTGTGTGTGTGTGTGTGTGTCACTCCCTCATATAATTTGCAGCTGCAGAAATGACTCTGCATCCTTATGTGAGGCCTCAAACGTGCAGCTCCAGGTCAACATGACCCGGTGATGAAAGGCCTCCCTCAGGTCAAGGTCAAGACCTGGCAGGCTGCGGACACGGACTTGTTCCTGTTTCCTGTTTTGTTTTTCTTTAGAAGGATCTGAGTCTAAACAATGCTGTGGACTGAAAATAAAACAGATCCACAGAAAAAGAAACGACGTTGTGCACCAAGGACGAAGTTCTCTAAAGCGAAGATCCAGCAGTAAAAATATGTGTGTGCCGTAAAAAGACGACAACACTGTGGCTGAAGGCTGCGCTGCTCATTACAGCGTTACACTAATGGCAGTTCATGCAACACGGGGGGGTTCACAGAGCAATACTGGCTTCCTTCCTAGACTTGAGAGGCAGAGCAGGGACCAGGCAGGACAATCAAACCTCTGCAGCTAATCACAGTTTAAACTTGGTCATAAAACTGCTTTGAGTCTGATCGTTACCACTGAAAACACTGAACACAAACAGTGAAACTGCGCTTTCAATCGTCCATTAGTCCTGTTTGTAGTCCAGGTATGATGTGAGTGAGCAGAAACCGTGGCACACGGCGGCGTCCAGCACACTGGGCTCTTAAAGATTCATTCCTGCTCTAGCTGCTCTTATCAGAAATGTCAGTGTCAATTTGGTAAAGGTCTCTCTAAAAACGACTCCCATAAAGCCGCCATCTCCCCCCGCTCAACGAGAGCTGGAGCTGTGACCCACTGGGACTGCGACTTTCCATCTTCTGAACCTCAACTGTTGCGTCAACGCAGACGGGGCTGGAAACCGCCCGGGGACGCTGCCGCCTCATCGGGCTGATGCTGTAATCGAGCTAAGTTATAGATCAGAAAGCCAATAGCATCAGACTGTTCTTTGGGGAGACAGACCATTATGTCAAAAGTGGCCCTTACTGTCATGATGCGTGGAGGCATAATCGTATCTGGATGCATGTAATTAGTTTATCGCGGAAACGATTGATGACGCCACAGTCACAGAGTTTCTGAGAGGAGGGCTGGAGTTTACGGTCAAAGACTGGATGAGGAATGAGGAACATAAGGACTGCGGCGAAGAGGCCGGGGGCTATTCAGAGCTGCCCGCTAATCTCCTGCACAGATTTCATTAACTTAAGTGAAGTGTTGCACAGCGAACAAAAGCAACGGGCGCAAATAAAGCTGTAAATAATCTATGGGCCACTAAGGGCTTCACGCATGGCTCCGGCCTCTGAAACTGTATGAATTATGGAACTGTTTTGAATCCCGACGCTCTCCGCTCCGATCGCAGCAAACACAAGGATTTATTCATCTTCAGCGCAGCATTTCAAAGAGGCCGCTGGTCCTGAGCGGCCCGGTCGGTGCGATGCATGGCTCATATCTCTAATGGTAATGTACATCAGAACAGAGGCGTATATGCGAGCACAGTGCCATGTATTCAGTTCATTCTCAAAGTGTGGCACCGTACGGCTTGTGTGAGAGGATTTATGGTGTTTATACCAAAGGTAAAGTGATGTATGTTGGGCATTAAGTGGGATGATACAAATCCAAGGGTAAAGAATGAGCCTGTGTAACGTTTCGGGTGTGATGGAGTTTGTGCGAGCAGGCTGTTGAGAGGAGAAACGAGATAAACCACCGTGGGACGACGTCTTTGCATCATCTTGCACCTTTTCCTCCGATCAGTATCAGAAAACCCGTCAGTGTGACATCCCCTGCAACTGAACGGAGAGACGTGTGTAACAGCGTGGGCTGCACCTTCACAGATGTGCTGATGGATGGAGAGAGATGTGCCTGTCAAACCAGAGGAAACATCTATCTGTACAGTAGGAAACCTGAGCTGAGTGTGACGCCTGGGCGACTGCTGCTGCAGAGAGCGAGTGCACGTGCACGCCATGTTTGTCTTTAAGGGGCTTTAATCTACAGATCGCTGGGGTTGGAAGCTCTGGTCACGTGGGGCGTGTTACATCAACCGAACTAGTCCAGGTCTGCGCTCGGTTCCTGCATGACTCGCAGGGGAACGTGCAGGAGTTTCTGTTACTTTAGCTCCTGATTACACTGCTGACCTTTGCAGATGATGAATGAAACACTCGGATGTTACCGACAGAGCGACTTCTCCAAACAAACCACTCCCGCTGTTCCTCGCACTGCCACTGTCCAGACGAGGGTCGGAGACGAGCTGCGTGTCTGAGTGTGAACTGCAGGATTCATCCAGATGTGGCGTCAACGTTCATGTTCCAAACACCAGACTGACGAAACCCTCGCACCTGCTCCAGAGTCAGTTTGCTTCCTCCGTTCATTCACGCTCTCCATCTGTCTCTGTGTCTCTCTCTGTCTGTCTCTCTGTCTCTGTATCTGTCTCGCTGTCTCTGTATCTGTCTGTCTCTCTGTCTCTGTATCTGTCTGTCTCGCTGTCTCTGTATCTGTCTGTCTCTCTCTGTCTCTGTCTGTCTGTCTCTCTCTGTATCTGTCTCTCTCTCTCTATCTGTCTGTCTCTCTCAGTCTCATCTCCCCCCCCCCGTTCCTCGGCCCGGTTCCATTTCAAGAAGCAGACTTTGTCTCCTGGGTTCAGGAGAGTAAATAATAAAAGAGGAATCATAATTAGCTCATTGGGGGAGCAGCATGCATACATTCAGGGGATCATTCTGATTTCAAATGGGTTTATCATCCATGAAATTGCATATAATGGGAATTTGTCAGTGGCTTATGCTCTGATTGTATTTCCCTGAGCAGAAGAGACAGACAGCATTAGAGCCAGGGCAGGACGGGGGGCAGAGCAGAGGGGACTGGGTGGTGGGTCTGGGGGTGCAGACGGGTACGTCTGAGCAGCGTTTCTGTCCCCATTACGCTGCTAATCACATTGGGAGGGAGAGGAAGTGGAGAGGAAGGCCTGCCGCCTTGTTTACAAATCTGTGTCCTCCCAAAGCGAGGCACATCGTTAGCAGTGGACCCGTCAGATCACAGTGATCCGAATACTGAAGCAACAATCAATGTTTCCCTGCACACATACATATTAAAGAGCCGAGCGACGGCCGACAACCACAAACACCGGCTCGCCTTCTCTCCGCTTCCACACATCTTCAGCTGCCCTGTCGCTCCACTTCAGCCAATCAGCATGAGAGCTGTGCAGCTTTGAGGCGACTCCGCGCCCGCCCTCTCGGCTCCTCCCTCCGTGCAGCCCGGCAGCCGGACCTCGGCCAGTTCAGCGGCCAGGCCTCATTTATTTATGGCTCGCCACTTAGATCCGGCTCCGCTCTGGTCTGATCCCAAACAGTCCCCCCCCCCCAGCCGTCAGCACTCGGCTATTTCCCCAGCTCTTTAAAAGTTCACCCTATCTGAAAGACAGCATCAGGCCCTGGCTTAGCCACAGTCCTCGCTGACGCTCTCTGCATTTCAAAGTGGTCGGTCAGGCTGTGATGCAGAGAGAGAGAGAGAGACACTGAGACACAGAGAGCGAGACTGAGACACACAGAGAGAGAGAGAGAGAGAGAGACAGACAGACAGACAGAGACAGAGACAGAGAGAGAGAGAGAGAGAGAGAGAGAGAGACAGAGACAGAGAGAGAGACAGAGAGAGAGAGACAGAGGCAGAGAGAGAGAGACAGAGAGAGAGAGAGAGAGACAGAGGCAGAGAGAGAGAGACAGAGACAGAGAGAGAGACAGAGACAGAGAGAGAGACAGAGAGAGAGAGAGAGAGAGAGACAGAGACAGAGAGAGACAGAGGCAGAGAGAGAGAGACAGAGAGAGAGAGAGAGAGAGAGACAGAGGCAGAGAGAGAGAGACAGAGAGAGAGACAGAGACAGAGAGAGACTGAGGCAGAGAGTGTGAATTCCTCACACAAAGGTGGCTCACATACTCTTCCGCAACACAATCCACATGGAAACACACAAACACACGAACATGCATGCAACACACCTGAACACACACACCCTCCTGTCTCTGCTGGAGCCGCCTGACCTGCACTGTACCACCATCATCAGCACAGCGCAGAGATCTGCCACTGCTCAGGGAGCTGCTCCATAACCCTGCTGCCCCTCCTCCAGTCAACACACATGCACACGCACACGCACACACACAACAACACACTTCAAGGGGACACATTAGGGAGGAAGAACTATTGCTCTGAGCACCTGGTGTTCTCATAATGTCAGAGTCAGATACAGACTGGCAACCCGTTTTTCACAGTAGGTAAGGAGAGCAACGTGTGTGTGTGTGTGTGTGTGTGTGTGTGTGTGTGCCTGTGGGTGTGTGCCAAGCCTTTCATCTGTACCCATAATTGCATGTATTTGACAAAGCTATTACAGGTCTCATATCGGTGAAGACTGTGCATCATTTCAAAAGACCACGAAGACGCTGACGCCAACAACCGTGTCATCTGGCGTGTCACATCTCGCCGGCAGATTTAAGTGTTTGAACAAAATTACATCCATTTTTCCTCCGAATTACGGTTTGATTGTAGCACATTACTCACCACAGACGTGTGACCTGCAGGATGCAGCTCCACTCGCCTTCAATTAATCGTTTAGTTTCTGCTTAATTATTTGAAAATAAGGCTTTTACATTTCACTGTCAAGCCACGAAAGACTCAGAACTATGTTCAAACTAATGCAAATCAATATGAAAACGCTGTTCACAGAAAGCGCCGCAGCCACCGTGAGGACTTCACACCGTTTGTCACACTCAAACAGCAGAAACAATAGAGCAGTTACTGCTTTTTTAATCCGCTCTACTTTATATTTCAGGTTTGATAAAGATGAAACGATACACATGTTCCAACAAACACGAGCTTCACGCTCATTCAGTTGCCTCTCAGTCCGGGCTTCAGTCTAACTCAGCTCTGAAGTAGATCATGGGAGCGATGACCACGTATGTCCCGTAACACACTTGCAGCCTACATCACGGGTGTGGCCAAGAGTGACGTCGCCTCATATGTCCGTGGTGGAGGAGCAGCACATGTAGTTTTCAGCCGTTTCAGCAGTTCAGTGTATTTGTAATGAACTCTGTGGAAACGGACCAAAATCAATAGACAGAATATGAAAGTGACTGTACACATCATCCAGCGGCTCAAAGGAAGTGGATTTTATGTCCAGTTGCTCTGAACTGGCAGAGGCCGAGCAGCAGGAAGGCAGACAATCGTTCCTCTGTCGATACGTGATGATGATTCAGGAAACAGCTGACAAACAATAATGCTGCAGGGGCGTCAGAGCAGAGCGCGATCACGTTCAGCCACGGCCTCCAAAGGCCAGGACCACAAACTGTTTTATCATTTACAGGGCTCACACATCTGCAGGACTCACAGGACCATGCTCTGATGCTGGACCAGCAAACTGATTCACTCTGGGGAGAGTTTTCCAGACTGTTGGGGGGGGGGGGGGGTGTTGACAGGAGGCCAAATGAGAGGGAAAAGACACTGGCTCCCAAATGTATCTGCATTAGTGTGGACATGGGCTGAATGCCTCATTAAGTGTCTCTGTAACAAGCCAAACCTTATGAGAAGCCAGCAGTGTGACGGCGGTCTGTCAACAGAGGGAAGCAGGCGGGAGCAGAGAGTATCGGCACTCAGGAAATCATTTTTATGCCTTTCTGCTTTATTGGCAACACGCTGTGTGCAGTAATGAGAAACAGAGGAGAAAGACGGATGGAGCGCACGATAAACCGTAAGGTTGACTAACATTGTGAGTAACCGCTATGCACACGGCTCCAGCCTGCGCAGCAAACCTCAGTCAGGAGCTTAACGGTGTGGTTCAGCGCCGGGGCTCCAGCTTGTAGGTGCAACAGGGAGGTAACCTAATTGAATACGTGGCTGTTTCACTGTCGCCACCCAGAAGCAGACCTCCAGTGTAAGCGTGCATCCTCAAGGACTCAGATTCCTCCCGGCGCTTCAATATTACCGTGCCTTTGATTTATCATTTACCATCAATTTGAAAATTAAGTCATGCCACGTTTGAAAGTGCTACAGCCGATTAGAATAACCATCAGCCTTATGGGCCTCCGTGGGAAATGAAAGGGACGGGGGAGAGATAGAGGTGCAGGGAGGGAGGGAGGGAAACTGCATAAATGATAAAACTGGATGGATAATGACAGTGAGGGGCAGAGGAGATGGATGGATGAGAGGAAGTGAGATGAGCAGAGATGCAGCACAGGCCAAGGAAGAGAGATAACAAGAAGTGATGTAGACAGAGCGACAGATAGAGAGAGCAAGTCAACAAAAACCGGGCCGGGAGAGATAAAGTGAGATACAGCAAACATGTAGAGGGGGACAGCGAGAGAGAGGGGGAGAGCAAGGCAGAGGAGAAGCAGAGGCAGCGGGGGATAGAGAGAAGAGAGAGGCATGATGCAGTCTGACACTAGCTAACCCTCTGGATCCAATCCCACCCCCATCACTCAGAAAAGCAGAGTGCTCTTCTTTGATCCTGAAGACTTTGAACATTCTGTCAGCCTTGTACTTTTACACCAATGAAGAAGAAGGAAAAAAAGAAAAACCTCTCTGGGAGACGAATTGCTTGTAAGCCACTCCGCTAACACTCCTCCTTTTACCTTCATTCTTCCCATGTTTTGATTTTCTGCATGTGATGTAAGGCAGAGGAAATTTGCGCGAGCTGCTGAAAGGCGGGGGGTCAGAGGGGAGCCAATGAAAGCGGCAGAGAGTCTGAGCCATTTGGTGAAAAAGACAATGAGACGGGATGAACAGCAGATACAGTCAGACCAAAACATGTGAGGGAAAAACAATTAAACGTCTTTTTTCAGCAAACGGAGGCATAATTTAGAACAAGAGTCCCCTCCAGCGTCCCCGGCGGACGCCATCTCTCCGTCTGAAGCCTTTTATCTTTCCTCCTAGCTTTATCGCTCTTCTGAGCAACAATGGACGTGCGTCTTTAAAGAGAGGCGACAATAAGGCTCTCATAATTACACGACTGCTAGCAGCTACCACGGGCATAATCGCAGCCTGGCAGACGCTCCTCCGCCCGCAGTGCGTTGAAACACAGACAGACGCACAGACGGGCGCCCGCAGAAAGACAGATAGTTATGAGTCTAAACACACAGAGGCCCTTTCACTCATCATTAGCTGAGTCTTGGTCATGGGGAGTCCTGTTCTGCTCTGCTGCGGCTCCCTCACCGGTGGCAGCGAGGAATACAAAGTATTCAGACCTTGTTAAGCTGATAATGCAAAATGCTGATGCAGAGGTATTGTTGGAGGAGGACTGCGGCGGAGTCGTGTAGAGAGCGTCTGCAATAAACTTCAAGATAATAAGGGCTAATTAGAAAATGCTTGGCCTTGGCTGTTGTCAAACACATAAAGCTGCGGTGGAATGATTACTAATGGCCGACATCAAAGGAAGATAAGACTGTAAGAGCATTACCATGGTAGTTATAAATCTGCCGTGAGTCACTTTATTTACTGCTTGGGAATAAAGTGACGAGGCTTTAAATCAGAGCCGCTCCTCCGGGACGTCTCGCTGTCTCACTGGCGTTTTAAGGGCAAATGAAAAATTCTATTTTCCTGTTTCAGCAGGACAGGAAGTTGTGATTTTCAACGCCGCGTGAGAGACGGACACCGTCTCTTCATTTGCGTCTGAAGCAGAGAAAATACCTTTAACACACTGAAGCTACGCTAACAGCTCCGTGAGGAGGCACCTGAGCTGAGTACACGCTCACAGTGAGGAGGCTGAAATGCTGAAGTCACTCTCTGCTGAGCTTGTTAGCATGCTAACATTTGCTAATTAGCAGCTGCAGGTTAATGTGAATGTCATTGTACTGCAGGTCTGAAGCGCTGGACGACTGCTGCTAACATCTAATGTGCACGTGGTCTCTGGCTCCCTGCCTGCAACAGGACTCTGAGGTCCACTAAAACCCACAGAGTCTAAAAACCAGAACACGGACTGACCATTACCATGGTTTATGCCTCTCACACACAGGTGCTGGCAGTACGCACAGCACACGGACAGCAATAAGGGTGCAGCGTCTTATCGAGAGCTGCAGAACAATATATTCAGGGCTGAAGAACACGACTGTTAATTTAACCACAGCACACAGCGGGGCCTCAGCTATAAGTGTCTCAGGCCTGACAGGAAAGGTGCTGGAGCTGCACCTCTATTTAAACGCTCATTGCAATGCAAACAGCTTCCTCCTCTGTATCTGCAGCGTGTTCAGAGGCATCAGACTTCACAGACACACAAACCTGACCTGAGACGTTGACCAGTTTATCAGAACAAGCATTCACACTGTTCATTCAAACCCCAAACCTGTGGCAGCAGGCGAAACGAGCATGAGCTGGTTCTGTGGTGAGTCAGTTACTTCACACCTGCTTAAAACAGTATAAAGATAAACAAACCGGCTGTGTCCACGCCGGTGAGCCTGATTCCACACGTGCACAACTGCAAACCTTTCATCATTATTAACGTTACTGACACTGATGCATGTGAAAAGGTCAAAGACAGATGACAGGAGCAGCCCGTCTGTGGCCGGTCAGAGCAGAGAATACAGCGAAGCTCAGTGAACACGGAGGAACAAAGACCTCAGACTCACTGTCATGAATAAGGCTGCCGCCTGACTTCCTGTCTCTCAGTGACTGTAAACAGGTTACATTACTGTAGTTGTAATGAAACGGTCACACTGCCGGTGTCACATGAACCACTGCTGCACCCACAGGGACACGCTCAGTGCAGTGAGTGTGGAAGCTGTGCAGCATGTGGAGAAGCGTCTTCCTCTGCCAAACTGTTGTTTTTCACCTGCCAACAACACTTTTGCTCCTGTGTCAGCTGATTGGAAACAGACACGTTGACAACTGTCAAAAGCTCGCTCCCATCATGCATTTTCTGAAATCACTTAAAAGCTGTTGCAGGTGTTGAGCCCACTCATGAAAAACAACGAGGATCCCTCGGCATTGAATCACTGACTTAACTCCAACTGGACATCGCTTCACTGTTTGGTGACAGGAAACAGCCCACTGTAACCATGGTAACCACCGATAGCACCTAAATTGTATAATAATAATAGTAATAATTCTGGCTGCTGTTTCCGCAGCTGGAGGTGCAACAAATAAAGGATAAACTTTCAGAAAATAACTGTAATAATGATAATAACTGTTCCTACACAGGTGATATCTCAACACAGATGCACAGCGGATCATCACAGCAGCTACGATACATCTGCAGCTTCAACCTATGTGTTATTAACTGGTTATTAACACCCTGTGCGGTCGTTTTCATATGTGTTTACTGGTTCAGGCAGCTGAGTGTTGTTTGTGTAGTTACCCACCTGGGTAAATGCTCAGAGAAGCAGCTGCATGCTGGTTTACAAGCTACCAGAGCAATCCTGATTGGTGCAGCACCTCCACCTGGGCTCAGGTGTCTGACTGACAGACACTGAATGCAGCCCAAAGCTGACAGTAATATACAAACTGGCACTTCACCATCTTATTTGATATTACATGCACGTTGTCAGCATGCTCATGAGTTTCTCACAGACTAGTGTAACCAGGCTCGTCCTCGGTGGCGCCGCCGTACGTTGGGTTCTCACACTCTCAGATAATCAAAGTAGCTTCTGCTACTGCGACTGCACATCAGGGAGGCTACTACATATCACTGCACTAATTAACACATTGACACAATATTTACTATTTATATCAATATTTACAGGATGAGGTGGTAGATCCTTATTGAATCTCACTCTGCAGTTCCCGCAGAAGACGTTATTATCATTACACACCCACTCAGGAAGCCTGCAAGTCTAAATATATTACACAGGCATACATATGTACACACTGTCAAATCAGCTGCAGTGAATGGGACAATGCAGAACAGACAGCGTGTGTGTGTGTGTGTGTGTGTGTGTGTGCACTGTGGTGGAGGAGATGGTGCGCAAGCGTTAAAACAAACAGCTCGGAGCAGGTCTTTTGGGAAAACCTCGTTCTGCAGATGACAAAGAAGTCTTTGTGCGGAGAGGTCACACACCAACACGGACACGTTACAGTGAAACTCTACTGACACAAACACAATCATTTCCCCTTAAGCAGTGCTGTCAGTATATCTGACAATGAGCTGTGTGTGTGTGTGTGTGTGTGTGTGTCTGTGTGTGTGTGGATGCTGATGTGTGTGAGTCCTCAGAGGCTGCAGTGTGAAGTGCATGGGGGCTGTATGCAGCAGGACGAATGTGAAGCCTGATTGTTCTTCTACACAAAGCCACAGTGTGAAGGCAGCGACAAAGGTCAGTGGACACAGTCGCTCCACACACTTATAGTAAAAATACACTGAGACTAAGTCGACCTCTTTACTGCGGCTGCACAGCTAAACGGCCACTGTGAGAATTAACACGAGTCTCATTAGCAGCGACTCCAGCGAGGAAACAAAGAGTCTGCTGCGAACACTTCACCCTGTTTTGTTCATCAAATGTGTGGACAACTTCTTCATCTGGGCTTGTCCCCCTGAGGCACACAATGTCCTACTTCAGGATTCAAGGTGAGTGCACAGGTGGTGGCACAAGTTCCCAGCGCTGCCGCACTTGGCTGCGACCAAAGGCTCTGGCACGCCGGTGACACAGTTGCATGATGGTTAGGGTGGAAGGGAAACTGTATCAGAAGGTGCATCCAGAGCTGTATGCTGCAGCACCAGCACCAGCAGGTAAGCTTGGCTCCTCACGTGGACAGCCAATCTGGTGCAAGCTGGAGGTAACTAATCACCAAACTGGTCAATCTGTGAGTGTGTCTACCTACACACACACGCAGACACACACCGGGCATACACAGGCTCTTTCTGAGTTTCAGCAAATCTAGTTTAAACGTATTTCTCTGTGTTTTCAGCCTGTGCTCTGTGTCCCGTGCAGTAAAACACAGGACGCTGGCCTCTGCTGACGCTGCTCCTCTGATGAGAGTCCAGACCTTCCCGGCCACAGGCAGCCGGTGTTGTTTCTGGATCCTCTGCCACACCAACCAATCCGATGACTTCCTGTCACAGATTCAACTTTCCACTCAAACTTAAGAATAATGCTGTGTCACCAATTATGTCCAATGTTTGCACAGGACTGTCTCCTAGCTCTGTCCATCTCCTGTATTCCCCATGATGACTGCGTCTCTACCACTTTCACAGGATTTTGGACCCGGTGCAAAATATCAATTTGTTTGCTATTTCCTGTTTGTAAAGAGTGTGCTGAGAGCTGCAAAACATTTAATCCAGGTAGCCACATTAGATGACTCTGGTGAAATTGTGCAGAGCTTTGAAAATGCACGCCACATTCCTCAAATTAGAAGGCGCAGATGGAAGTCACACAGCGGAGCTGCTGTCTCCACACGGATGCAGGGATTTAATCAGCCATGTCTACTGTGTGTGCACCTACAGCAGTGTGTGGCCAGTGCCTGCACCGACATGCGGTGGACGGGGTGCACTCGTAAGTGTTGGAATTAAAATTGCAGCGCAGCCCTGACTTACATCCCCATTAGCTGTGCCCTCGACCCATGTAGCACCAGATATGTCGCAGACAATTACAGAGCAGATGCAGGTGAGAAAACATCTGCTTGAATGCAACAACACTTCACTGCTGCAAGGTCACTGCTTGTTTGGCAGAGCACTAAAATAGGTCCCAGTGTGTGCACGCACACCCTTATGGATATACTATTTTGAGAGAGACAGGTGTGCGGGTGCTGCAGATAACAAAACAAAACCACATTCACATTAAAGGAGAACTGTCACTTTGGTACAAACAGCACTGAAATTCACATTAATTATTAGAAAACTACGCACAGGCAAACAACCGACGGCCTCAGTAAGTATTTAAGCATCTAAGGTTTCGTCTCGTTTACAGCTCCTCAGCTTCACCCGGTGAAATGGTTTTATGCAGTAAAGGCTTATTGCAGCTAAAGTGTAGACAATTAAATGTTGTCTGGGTGTTTCAGTGTGGGATTCATACCTGGCAACACTGCTGTCAGGCTCTTTGAGCTGAATTCAATGCTAGATAGGATTTTATTTTTGGTCTTGTAAGTTTAAGATGGCTGCTGCTGTTACAGAACTTTTCGTCATCCTCCAACTCAGCAGTCTGCCAAAAAAAGGATGCATTGCATTTCTCAGCTCCAAAGTTTCAATGACACACGCGGCATATCATCATTCTTATTATTGTTCTTTTCCTTCCCACTGGCAAATACAGCAAAATAGAAACTCACTAACTACGTGCACCGTGGTCCAAATTAGACTAGCAGGATAATTTGATCGTCAATGACAATGAAATTATGGTTTATTTGCTCGTTTGGCTGCGACTCAGCCTCTCTGGTGAATTGGGTATGCACAGACTGCAGCATAGCGAGCGACTGCTAGCATCAATCATTATTTGGCCTCGTTGGAAAGCTCTGGCCCATCCATATGCCGGTGCGTCCATGGTCACTGTCTCCCAGCGGAGAGGATTTGGCTTTCTGTTGCTCCACAGATGTTCTCTGCTTGTGTTTGCTGCTCCTGCTGATTGTATTACACTGCCGAGTGTGTGCGTCTGTGTGAGAGTGCGAGTCTTTGTGAGACAGAGATAGGCCGACACAGTGACATGGGGGCGAGAGACTATCTCTGCCTCACTCTCTCTCTCCTGCACACACACACACACACACACACACACACACACACACACACACACACTCACACACGTAACCGCCATTTAAAGCCCATCTGGTGAGGCGTTCGCCAACAACAGACTTGTGAGGCTTCTTTTAACGCCGTGTGTGTGTGTGTGTGATGTGAGACAAAGGCAGAGTATATCGCCACTGTGTTAAGCAGCTTCAGTCATTTCATCACTGCTGTGATCGAGATGTAACAAGGGATCGCGTTAAATACACAGCGACCGGTGACCAGCTGACTCGCTGCAAAGCTGTGATTGAACCACAGGCTAGCAAAGGCTGCAACACGGCGGACCAAGCTGGGACGCCTGGACCGGTGGGAAGCCATGAACTAGCAGGAGTGAGTGAGTGACTGTGTTCACCATCAGAAACCATTACAGAGACACACACGTCAGGGACGGCACGCTGTAACACTCATGTGCAACGGCTGCAGGAGGCCTGCAGCGTGCTCCTCTGATACACAAACATGATGGAGCTGAACTGAGGAACGATCTGAAATCAAATATCAGACAATCAGAAATATTTCTGTGACTGACGTCTGTTGGAGGTACCATCAAAACAATGTTGGTGAAAGACATTTCTGACACCTGGAGGTTATTTGCTGTATAATATAATGTAAAGGACTGACTGCGTATTCACAGCGACTCAGTATTATTACTATGGACAATGCATGTGTCAATCTGCTCCTGTGGGTGGGCCTGTCATATTACAAAGTGTGTGTGTGTGTGCGTGTGTGTGTGTGTGTGTGTGTGTGTGTGGAGCAGTGCAAACAGCATGTCTCTCTGTGTGCGAGCAACAGATTGTAAAAATGCCTGTGATGAAAACTCTGTTACAAACATAATGGAGGGCATGTGGAGGCTTCAGCAAGGTCACAGAGCCGTACACGTGCTCCGGTGTTTGGGCTCAGCAGCAATCAGTTCCTTCCTGCTGCTGGGATCAAGGCTCGCAGGTGGCTTCCACACATTGGCATGCTGGCCAGCTACGCTTCCTCAGACAAAGACATAATGTTGGGTGGATATTTGCATCATGCAAGTGTGCATGTGTTGTGTTTGCTCTGAGTTGAGAGGAAGCGAGAGTAAAGGAGGTGTCGGAGGAGGGAGGAGGGAACAGGGTGGGGGAGAAGATGAAAGGGAACAAGTCTGGAAAGAAAAGCAAGAGCGCACAAAAGAACAAGAGCACGGAGCCGTTTCCTCCAGGCACCAAAGAGAAAGTGCAGAGGGAGGGAAAAGGAAGGAAGGGGAAGACTTGAACTCCAGACCTGCTTCCACTCAGCACACACTGACTCATGCGCGCACTGCACCGGAGCGACTCCTTTCATCCGTCCACGTCTTTTCACCGCATTGTGCGTAACCCGACATTTCTACATCTTTAACACTGAATGACTTTGATGAGATATGGATTCAAGGCACAGGCTGTGATTAAGATATTCCTCAAGGGAACGTTTTGCTTCTGCACTAACCAGATGACTTGTTGAATGGCTCCCTGTCCCAGCGGCTATAAAGGTCTCTATTAAGCTCCTGCCATTTTCCCAGCTCACTATTTTTCCTTCTGCGTGCATAAGAAGAGGAATGGGTGCTGCGGGCTCTCCGACTTATTCAGGCTTTTCCTTGGAAACACATTTCTTGGACCCAAACAGCCCTACAACAATTACATTTAAAACAAGTCTATCAAATCTCTGTCCCGTATAAGTCTGCGAAAAGGGTATTCATAGTTATTGTTCTGAGATCTCGGCGGTTTCCAGTCGGTCTGGCTTGAAATTCACTTGACATATTGCAGCCAGGTACAGTTTATTATAGCTCTGCCACTGGGACACAGCGCCTGCCCTAAAGCACCTTCTGTGGCTCGACTCTTCTGATCGCTTGAATGTGCAATTTGGGCAGACAGCTGCCCTCGCTTTGCTGCATCTTATTTCCCACAAAATACTAATCAGACTTTTTCTAATTCATTTCAATGAACGTTGCCTCGGGCAGCGTAAAGGTTGGCAGGTCACAACGCTGCTCTCCTGCTCGTCACATCAGTCCCTGCAGTAAAGACCCACTCCTGCATGTATGCCTCACAGGTCCCAGCAGATGAAGGCAGACAGAGAGAGAAGGCAGATAGTGCCTGTTACTGATGCTGATGGTGGTTCAGGGGAGCAGCAGCATTTTGATGTCAGTGGGTGTAAATCTTTTATTTCCCCTCCTTCCATCAGTGAGGCAGCACCTGACAAAGCAGAAAGTTGCCCCTGTGAGCAGAACCTTCAGCTGAGCTGCTGAGCTCACACTTACACACACACACACACACACACACACACACACACACACACACACACACACACACACCGTGCACACAAACACACACGCGTTGTGTTGAGAGCATGAGCAGACGCTTGCATGATTGGCATCACTGAATCACCCTTAAAGAGTAATATGCTTACTGCTAAACATCGGTTCCACACTGACGTCTGTTAACGCCGACGCCTGAGCCAGTTAGACAGTTAGCTTAGCCTCCGCTGTGGTGCAGGTCGATCGAAGACGAAGGCCGGAACGAAGACGGACTGGAGAACTGAAAGCTTCGCCGCCCCGCTTCACTCCTTCCTCATCACTATGGTCCAGTACAACACCCGCATCACTGCTAATCCACATCAGTGTGAGTGCCCATTTCACTGCTCATTGTACTTCTCATCCTCACAAGACCCCAAGATACCTGGACCAGCACACTAAACTCTGAGGGAGTCATCACCTGTTTTCAACCAGAGAGCCATTCTCTCAGACTGACGCTGATGAGTCCACAGAAACATGTGGATGTTCTCATTAACTCCTAAATACTAATGCTGAGGGGGGACATCAGCCAAGACCACGCCTGGCACCGTCCCACTCAGGAGCTTCTTAACTACAGCCACACTCTTGTCAGGGGTATGGCTGACACTCCCCTGACTTGTCACACTCTGCATCCCCATCAGAAGGTCTGCTGGTTGGGTTCACAGGCTCCTCACACTGGCCTTTCCATCGTTTAACAATATCCCTGCCTGGGTCAGCAGCTCTCGCCTGCTGAACACAGCCCAGCTTCCTCTGCCTTCCTCCCACACCTGGGTTTTATTTCAGTGGCTGCTGATGTCACTGCGGCCTCCCAGAGCCTGCCTGCTGCTGCCTCAGACAAGCCCCGGGCCACCGAGCTCCTTCTTCAGGTTGAGGGATGAAGAGAGGTTCTTGGGTTGTCACCCTGACAGTCTCTGTTTAGTGCATTTAGCACACACAACAGAGCTCTCCCCTCAGCCACACAGAGGTGACCCTCTCCTTCTCACTCTGTCCCCTCCCCTGGGACCAATTTGTCATTGGAGACCCTACCGGGGGGCTATTGCCCCCCGACAACAGAGCTCCCAGCGTCATGGAGACAAACAAACCACCAGGCTAAGGCGGCCAGTCTTTAGGAGCCAATACAAACACGTCCACCTCTCACTTATTAACATTCGACCTCTTATCTTTCTATTTAATGGATGTATCAGAGGAAACTACTGCTGGAACAGGGTGTTACAGGCTGGACTGTGTCTTGGCTTCGGTGAGCGAACTGTCCTCCTGCTCTGGCTTCATTCAATACCAAACAGACCAAAACAGTGGCAGCGATTAGATCATCAACAACCAGGATTTCCCAAAATGCAGAAACAGTCATTGACTCTGAGCCATTATCACTAACAACAACCAGCAACAATTTCCTGTGAAAGTTTCTAAAAAATGAAATATAATTTAAACAGTAGCATCAAATCCAACTGATAAGTCCCTGGAGGGAGCGAGGAGCTGCCAGAGGCTTTTTTAGTCTCAGCCAACACTCGATCATATCAGTAAAAACTCTTTGTGTTGGTTTTATGAGAAATGATTGACTCGTTTCATAATTACAGCATCTCACTTCACTGGATATTCCTGGTTTGGGCTTGTTGTTGTTTTTATCTCAACAGGCATCGGCTGAACTTCTCAACATGGACGGTGACGGAGGTCTCAGCTGTAAACAGCAGGCACTCACGTACATGAAAGTCAAGCTGCATCCCTGCTCAGTGTCCAGTGGGCCGAACCAGTGCAGGAAACAGGAACATGTTCACAAACACACGCACACATATACACACACTGCCAACCCCTCACAGTTCCAGCTCTTTACCTCCAAAGTTATTTTGTTCCAGGTGGGAACATGTGGGGCAGACGGGTGCTATCAGAGAGCTGCAGACCTGCTCTCAATCTGACTAATCACACACCCGGAGAGAGAGACTCAGGAGGAGTACCGGAGCTGGAGACAGAGGAGGAGGGAGAGGTGGGGTGTGATGGGCGGGAGCAGAGTGAGGACCGGGACTCTGTTTCTTTACTGCCACATAATAAATAGCGGTTTCTGAAGCCCCTGTGGGAAGTTCAAAACCAGAGTGATCTCAAGTCAGCGGCTTGTTGCGAGGGATGCCAGCGGTGAGCGCTGGTGGGCGAGACAGGAGGAGAGTAATCCGTTTAGCCAGTGTGGCGCATGTCATCGGATTCCATTAAGGTTGCATTGTGCTTGGCGTGACACTCAACAGTAATACAGACTGAACGCATGTTCCAGGTAGCTCTGATTCAGACGCTCACATTCAACCTGCCTCTGATGATTCACATTCACATTTCATTTATCTGCTGCGTCATGAGGGATCTGATGAATGTCACATGTTCTTCTCCTGCTCCTGTCGTATGGCTTCTGGTTTAACAGATTCATTCCTCCAGTTAACACCTGGACAGGTCTCAGGTCTGGTTTAAACTCAAATGAAACTGGCTCAAGTGGTTTCTGTGTTCTATCATTTTCATTTCACATAAGATGTGATTGTAGTGTGCTCCTGAACGCAGCACGGCCCAGTGCCATACTAGCAGCAGCTAGCCATACTACCTGACATGCTAATGCAATTAGCACGGCCCAGTGCCATACTAGCAGCAGCTGCTAGCCATGTTACCTGACATGCTAATGCAATTAGCATCATAACATGCCAGGGTTTATCATATGTTCTACAGAAACTCTAGAGCCTTCAGAGTGTGTGGTCTGAAGTTGCATGCAGCTACACTGCCGCTCTCTCATTTGACAGCGCGCATGCATGCACGCGTGCGCGCACACACACACACACACACACACACACACACACACACAGTGAGCTGTTTGTCAAGGGAGCCACACGACTATTATAACAACGTGCTCCTTAGGGACTGAGGGAAAAGTTAACACTGGGAAGTTAAAACAACAGCTGGCTTCTGTACTCCCTGGTGCAGAACAGAACTACAGTAAGCCAGAAAGGACAAAAGATACTAAAACAGTCAAACCCTCAGAGGCAGTACAGTCTGTCCTGCTGCTTATTGCATCAGTGCAGCTTGTTCTGATGCATTTGTGACAGATGACGGTTCTTAAAACTGAACTGAACTAAATGGAAACATTTGCATTGGCATATTTATGCAGCTTGGAGCAGGAAGTGCTGCAGCATCAGATCATATTAGGATGCAATCACATGGACTAACTGAGAAACATGAGCAGATATTCATTAGAGCAGCGTGTGGACACAGGTCTCTATTCTGTTATGTTCCTTATGTACGACGTGCACACTGGTGTGTTTGTGCTGTGACTACACATCATTCTGCTTCCTGTGTAAACCCCCGCTCATACAGCGCACATGTAACACCAGGTTTTATTAAAGCATGTGCTAAGAATGAATGGCAGCACAGCGTGACCTCGCTCTGGGCCTCGGCTCTGGCCCTGTTTTCAGAGGAGGTAAAGAGTGGCTGCTGTCTCTTTGATGCTCTCCACCAGGGGAAAAAGCAATTATGCCATCAAAACCAAAACCAGGAAGCATCCAAATTTAATCTCCTATCACTAGATTAATCTGATAGGAGCATTAGTTTATCATTAATCTTTAATTCTGAACTACACTGTGAATGTCAGAGTGGATGAATTTATTCTCAATTAAGGTGGGGTCGACTTGCGCCAACTGGCTGCCGCACGGATTCCCAAATTGCATCGTAAAACTTTAAACAGCATGCAGCGTCTGCAGGCCCTGTGTCCTCCTCTTGCCCTTGGAGATGCGGTCACCACCTTGACCTTGGGAGAGTGGGGGCAGAGAGGAGCTGGTCAGGGTTGAAGGTGATCCCAACATCTGTCCTCCTTCCTTTCATGCCTGCGGCACAGAGAGCTCAACTTCTCTCGACAATGCACAGGGATTTCCGGATCGCATTAAAAAAGGAGTGGGGAGAGATTAAAAGTTGCTTTATCGCCAGACCACGAGAGCTCAATTATCCTCTTGCCTAGCATGAGCAGAGCCTGGCTCTTCACATTAACCTCGGCCACCTCTAATCTCTATTCAGGTCTTATCTTGGCCTTTGAAAGACACTGGATTTGGCCTTATCATCCAGCGAGAGGGGTTTTTGTTGTGTCGCCAGGAGCTGTAATTGAATGTGGGTGCAGTCGCGCTGTGGCCGGGGTTCAACTGATTCAGGGATCTTTGAGGTGAAGCGCTCGGTGCTACTTTAGTTCTGATTGAGCGGTGCCATCCTTCAGCATTATGCTTGATCCCTCTTCTGCTGCAAAAACCATAACGCGGATCATTTCAGGAGGGAACCAAATGACAACAACATTGCAGAGATCATTCAATTAACTGTTATTATCCCGCTCGGGTGGAAAAGCCAACAGCAAACGCGGTCCGTGACTACTTTACTGCTCGCATGCAGAAAAATCTTCAATTTCCCTAATCTGCAAGCGCCCCAATTAAAAGAGGTATCAGCCCAATGGTCTTACAAAGTAATTACAGGAGCACAGTGATTTAACAGTAGCCTCTGCTCAGACATCAGGGCACATCAATAAAGGATGCACACATCCACATTTACACAAAAGGGATGTATACAGGGACACGCACACACCCCCACTCACACAATCAGAGCCTCCTTATCTTGATCTATGTAAGAACATGACCTCTATTGGCACAGCAGTCAGGAGCGTGTACTCCTGTGTCATTAGATTAGTGAACCTTACGATCCTCACAGCCGGGCCGGAGCAGGCAGCACCATAATGAACCCACGGAGGCAGCAGCACACGCGGCACCACGGCGGGGAGGAAACCACCGTTGTGTGGTGATCAACACACACCGTACCTGAACCTCCTCAGCTCCCCACGGAGATAATTACAGCTTCATTTCATCGTCCACGTGCATTAAACTTGATACACACATGCAAACTGATACACAAAGATCAGGTGGGTTTGCGAGAAGGTCACCACCATCCAGGAAGTGGGCGGGTAGATGAGTGGCCAGTGTGGCTGCCAGGTAACAGCACTATATGGTTTGAGGCTGCGAGCAAGGACTTCACTGGTGATCATCTACGAGTCCATGTTGTGAACATTGTCTACAACAAACCGGCCAGTTTCATCTGCGCATCGGACAAGACGAAGGTTTTGCTCCTGTCTACTTCATATACGCTCCCAGAGACGCAGAGCCAGTAACGTTTAAACGGAGTAGAACAGGAAGCAGCAAGCGCTCGGTATCTGCTTGACTAAATGTCTGAAGTGCGTAACTGATCGTCTAAATTGTTTCAGTTTCTACTGATTGATTAATATTTTAAAGCCTGAGAATAATTAGTTTGTAACTGTTGATGCAGCTCGACAAACCGCACAACACGAAGCAGACAAATTGTTTTAATGTGGGACATTTCTCCTGAAGTTCATTTGTTCTCGTGCTGTTTTTAACCCGGCGTATGTAGGACAGCTTCTCTTCTGATCCTCTGAGATCGTAATAAGGAAGAAATGATCAAAACACTGGACGGACATGTACCTCCAGTACTGTGCACTCTCTCTCTCTCACACACACACACACACATGCACAATGGTACTTTACATTACCATCAGATTTTCTATTCATAGTAATGCTGGGTTAGGCTGGAACCCAGTGGAGAGGAACAAAGAGATTTCTGAATGCAGCTCAAATGGGGACGTTTCCACCGCTCATCTCATATGGATGTTTGCAGGGTGCAGCTGAAGGGGAATTAACTGTACTGTCTTGCAGAAAAGAAATGCTACTTAGAATGACTTTGTTGTCACAGATGTGCCTTTTCCCCCCTCAACAATCACACGAATAGACTTTAACATGTGGCCCCATTCAAAACCGGCAAGATTCAGCAGTGTGCAGCGTATTTACGTACATCAATTCAGAGGAAAGGGAGTGGGTGGTCGTCCCAGGTGGGCGTGATCCTTACCCATCAAATATGATGCAGCCTCTCTTTTCTCCCTGTCTCGTATTGGACCTGACATTCTCTCCTGCAAAATGCCTCCAACACTTATCTCTAAAAAATGATCAAAGCCGAGTCTTCCACAGTGCAGGGACAAAACGAGCTCTTGTCACACAGCCAAACAACGCCGTATCTTAAATGTAGAGGCTGAGTAACTCAAACGTTGTCTGTGCTGATTTCTATCTATTTCGGTTCTGTTTCCTGTCACGGGGCTTTTCTGACTGATCTCCTGGTAAAACTGCGCTTCTTTAAATGGGAACAGAGTCAGCTGTTAAGCAGATACACAGAAACATCACTAATCAGCAGCATGAGCCATTACCCACTCAGGATCTCACATTACTTACCCTGCAATCAAAGTGTCTTTGAGACAGGAAAAAGTGCTTAAACACAAAGACATATCTATTCCAGGGATCATTCCAACATGAAACGTAACACCTACTATGCATGAAAATTACTCTCCAGCAGAAACAGTAGATGCAGAAACAGTGTCGTTTTAGTTGAAGGAGCCAAATCCTTTAGTCGTTTGGTGCCCGTGCACGACACGCAGACGATGCAGTGAGAGAGGACAAGACAATGAGCGTTTGCCTCCCCGAACACACGAAGCCACGAGCAGCGGCCGAGCTCTGTTTCAGAAAGAAACCTCTGTCCCCTGATCATTATTATTATTATTACATTAAGCTGGTATTGCTGCAAAACAGAAATAAACTGCGGCTGCTTAAACTGTGATAATTTCAAAGTGCACAGTTTACCAGCTGAGTGGACGAAATGTTCAGCAAAAGTGGTGGGAAACTGGGGGAACATTACCATTCACACAGCCTCCTGAATGCACTTATTCAAGTCAGCCTGTGCACGGATCAGTTCAGATTCAGCTGCAATAGCGTCTGCGGCTTCAGACAAAAGATTCAAGGGAATCTGCACAAAAGCAATTACTGCAGCCCGGTGTAGTAGAAAGAAAGAAAGACAGACAGACAGAGAGGAATTAAAGACCCGCTGCCTGATGAAAGCCGTTAGTCGCAGCTCCTACAGTACTTCCTTGTTTATTTGTGCTGATGAAGCATTGATTCACGATAACGCAGTGCCATTTGGCTGTGATCAGCGCGAGGCTCAAACAGGCCGCACGCTGGTTATCGTGTGGTACCAGCGAGCTAATAGCACCATGCTAAATTACTGGTTGTAATGTCGCAGCTTTATAAAGCAGCAGTAATAACACCGGAGAACCAGGACTCATATCAGGGACTGAACCGGTCCTGCCTACGCTGTCGGGCCGAGACACGAACAGAGAGCGTTGATTCGATGTGATTTGGTTTCAGAATAAACAATGAAACTATTATTATCGTCTCAGTTACACAGGAAGTGACTGATACAGTGGAGTACACGCTGAGCCTGCACACGCTGCCCGAGTGAGGCTGCTGAGGGCCGTGTTTGGAGAAACACAGTGGAAATGACTGATGAACGACTCTGACCTGAGCCGACGCGCAGTGAAAATGCTAATCTCTGCTCGATGATACATCTCGATACTTAATCAATCCAGAGTCTCTCAGATCGCTTCCTCCTCCCAGTAACGAGCTGCTTACACTCTGCTGCGCGTTGCCTGATGTAACGACCTGTTCCCATAGTTACCGGTGACCGCAGCCTCATTTATTTCCCTAACAAGACCAAACTCTGTTCGAACTGCTCAGGTCAGGATTCCTCAATGGGAAACAAATTAACATCCAGGCTGAGAGCGGACACGGGACGAGCAGTCAGGCTCAAGTCCTCTCGTTCTCCCTTTAACCGGCGATGTTGCTGCGTTTCATTGACGGAGGTGTTTAATTTTCAACTGTCTGCTCTGACCTGGGAAGTGACGGATTGCTGAGAAAGCTCAGTGAACAGAAGACACATTTTAAAGTTTTCCACATTTACTTCCTGCTCCTCTCGTTCATGCTGTACCTCCTGACTTCCCCTGGTGGAGAGAAGCACACTCGGAGCATTATTCTGCTCTTCTCCCAGTAATAAATAAATATAACAGTGTGTCTGCCAGCAGCCACGTTCGACTCTGCCCAGGAGGAAACATTCGGTTCTGTCTCTGCCGTAACGCTTCACCTCTGAACACCAGCTCACACACATGAAGGAAGCCAAAAGGCCCCGAGGAGGACTTGAAGTTGGGTGGCACCCTTTCCATCATTAGAAAGGTGGAGTGGCTAATACATCCATTACATCAATTCAGACGCTCCTGTGGGAGCAGGGTACATCATAAATAAGAGACGCTCAGAGTGCACGAAGCGTGTGAAGCATTAAAGGACGGTGCTGCTGCATGTTACAGGAGGCCGCGATTCATTTCTATTTAGCATCCTTCCACCTGGGTTCTTCAAAATGGAGGTTCCTCTCCTTTTTGTTTGTTTTAAGCGTTCGTGTGAAGCCTCACTCCCCGTCTCAAACGCCAGGCAAACATAAGATGAATGGAAATGACTTTCCATAAAGCGCCACTTGAAGGAGGAGCAGGAGCAGGTTGAAAAAGGCCTGGACCATCTCTGTCAGGCTGATCAAAAGTGACAGCTCTGTATTGCGTTTGACTACACTTGGCCAGCCCCACCGGCACACGGGTAGAAATGGGGAATATCAGTCTTCAGCTCCAATCCTTCAATAAAGACAATAGTCGGGCCAAACACACGGGAGGAGATGAAGGGCGAGAGTGATACGATGTGGCATTAATTTTCCCCAGCGGCGGCATTTACCACATTTCATTCAATAATGCTAAGTCTTTCAGGGGACACTGCTGGACTAGTCAGCCATTTAGAAAAGAACTTAGGGGATTATCAGGGCACTGAACAGGCACTGTTTAGGCTAGACAGGGGGAGGGACAGAGAGGGGGGAGGAGGGGGGAGGAGAGATGGCTGCAGCAGGATTGATAGAGAGACAGTGGGGAGGATGGTCGTGAGACTGAGCGGATGGATGAGACACGATCAGTGGATAGTATCAGAGATAGGGGGAAAGTGGAGAGCTGGGGGGGGTGATTCAGGTGTTGGCCATGCAAGCCGGCACCGGAGATTTACCCCCACCTCCCCCACTTACCCCCACCCCCTCCATGCTAATGGAAAGTATCAGTCATGAGTACAGAGCCAGAGATAAATACATCACGGTGACTGGAGGCAACACTTTCTCTTGGAGTCAGAGGAGGACGTTTGGAGAGGGGGAGGGAGGGGTAGGGAGGGTGTTAGTCACTGGGGCCAGCACCTTGTAATTCTAACCACATGCCTCCATCTTTAGTCAGCGGCAGCGTGCTTTCAGTCATCGAGCATTTGTGAAGCTGACTTTTAAACGTCTGGTCTGAAACACGCTGCGTTTCAATGTCAGCGATGCTGTCGTTGCTCGTTAATGCATCAGTGTTTAATGCCTCAGTTCATTTCTACACATTTCAACACAAAACCGAGCGCGAGTCGCGTGAAGACAGACTGAGCAATGATGCGTCTGCAGAAACTAACGTGATGTTCTTTGTTTTCAGATTAAATGAGTTTATAGGCTCTTTAACTGCAGCCCGCTCCACCGTGTTAGCATGTTGCTAACTCTTCTCTCCCTGCTGTCGAGAAGAGCTCGTCACATGATTGTCTGTCAGTATTTAATAAACTCTGTATCATGAGTGGGAGGTTTGTCTGTGTGGATCTAAACCTCCTTTACAATCACATCCAGCTCTAATTATGTGGGTTTTTCAGCCGCACGCACGTTGTTTTGTTGAGATTCTTGTTAAACTAATGGGAGTCGGGGGGAGCTGCTGCCGCTCCGTGCCTGCTCCATATGTAAGTTGTTTGCTAACAGGCTGTAGGAGCACTTCTGCCCCGGGGTGGTCGTATCAGACAAAATGCAGCCTCTAAACACAATTTAATTCAAACATCCGTGCAGCGCGTCCCCATGTCAGACCCTTCACCAGCCAGAAAGCAATTTTAAAAAGTCTGAGGATCTGCGGCGGTCATGTCGCTGCGGGGCGTTTCAGAACAGGATTTGAAAAAGAGCAGAAACAGGGAAAACACACGAGGCTGTGATCCTGATAATGATGAATTTGTGAAACATAACCTTGATATCAGACGTACAACCATGAGCCCATTTAAAGTGATGTATTTGATATACGAGTGATCTGAAGTGCAGCTCATTAGGGTCCCCTGAGGAAACACAGAGTCCAGCTCCCAGGCAGCAACGTTCAGTCTGGATGTTCGAGGTGCAGCGCTCACGGCCCTGCACGCCCACACAGGTGTTTTCAACCATTCTGGCTGATTACACCTGTGCTCAGGTCGGAGCTGGGAGCCCTGCTGGAAAACACTTGAGATCACCAAAGTCCATGAGGTGAAGGAAATGATAAGTTGTCCTGAAATAACAAGTGATATAAAGCTAAGTGCAGGGTCGCTGATGCATCAATCAGGCCTCAGCTGTACACACACCTGCAGCACCCACAGCTCCACTCCTACAGAGACACGTGGGCGGAGCGCGAGCCTGCGTGGTCGCCAAGTCTGACGTAGCTCATTTTGCTAATCCTGGTTTCTGAGCATGCATCATCTTCTGGGGGAGGTAAACTGTGAGCTGCAGCTCCCGTTTGGCCCATTAGGCAGAGCGGGGCCATAAAGGAGCCAGGTCAGGCGAATAAATACCGAACGACCCCGGCAGGGCATCAGAGAGACGACGCAGAGGAAAGGGCCTGGCGGGCTGACGCCGTCACCCATGCATCAATTACCCAACGCTGGACATTTGTCATTTCAATGGCTCTCCATGATGACAGGCTATTGGTAAAGCTATTTGGCGAGGAATCACAGGTTAATCACCACCCGCAGCGGGCTTTCAGGGCTGTTTACGGGAAACAGTAAAACCATATTTATGTTTATCTATAAGGATCTAATTGATGGCTGTTATTCAGTGGGATTTAGAGGCTCTAATGCGTCGCTCCCGTTTCTGCCTGTGACATCAGAGACATCCGTTTCACGAGGTCCTGGCTCGGGGATACTTGGGCATACACGTCTCCAGGAAAACAGCCAGGAATAATGTATCTCCGAGGGCTGCTGACACAGAAACATTTGGGAATCTATAAATTAGGCCACAGACTGAAAACAGCCTGCGCACAGTATTAACCCCTGTGTTATTTACATGGCAGGAGAGTGAAGTTCCTTTATACTTGTGTGTTAACGTCAGACAGGCCTGCGGAGCTGACAATCAGGCCAGGCAGTCCGGGAGAGTTTGTCGCACTCGAGGCTAAGAACAGCTGGAACATCGAGCACCTGAAAACAACTGAATGCACCATCTGCACAGAGGCTGGGTGCACTCATGACTTCACACATACGCAGCTGCTGCGCTTACATAAACAACAACAACAGCCAGGTTACATAAAAGGCAAACAAGAACCATATTAACTGAGTTGACTCTCAGGATTATCTAGATTTGCATATCAGTTATGCAATTAATCCGTCCACCGCGCGCCCGCACAGAGGCCTTGAATTCACAAAGAGCTGAATTTTCAGACCTTGAAACCTTTATTTAAACAGGCAGGTTGACGGAGGGCATCCCTGAACACAACAGCTCCTGGGATCAACTGTGGTATCACACACACACAGAACACAAAGGTCCCTTCTCTAACCTTCAGCCAACCGTTGCTTCTCATGGTCATGCATAAAGTCAATTATCTGACCACATTAAAGCAGCTTTTATATCCACAGCTGTGTGTAAAGTATGGCTGTGAAAGCAGAGAGAGTGGTGTGCACGAGTGGAGCTGCCAAACCGGCAAAGGTGCATTTGGGTGATGCTGCAGCTGAATCAAATGGTAAAGCAGCATGAACACAAACGCACAAAATGATCATTTTTGTGATTTGACTGGCACACGTCCTGCTCCTCTGCACCGCTTTCATCTGCGAGGCTGGCAGCAGTGGCAACACTGAAAATCTCTAACCCAAAAAAACTATTTCCACTGAGCTGGTCCCAGGCTTGTGCCATGTGCACTGTGTGTGTGTGTGTGTGTGTGAGAGTGCACGCTTGCATGACCATATGTGTGCGCATGCCTATAAAAGAAAGTCCAGATCAAAGCGCCCCATGCTGTCCGTGTCCAGCCAACTTGGCAGCCTGATTATTTCGCTCCCATCAGAGGTGCAAAATAAAAATGTCAAAGGGGGGGGGGGGGGTGGCAGGGCAGGAAGAGGAGAGAAAATGGAAAAGAGAGAGCAGGTGAAAAATAGATGGGCTGTGCAGAGGAAAAGTAAGATTGCTCGTTGTTTGAGAGACAAGCTATTTCTCTTTTCTGTCTGTGGCTGCAGCTGAACTGGGATCTGAGTGGCAGGCGACACACACTGGAGCTGCAGCGCTGCATGAGCGCTCTGGCTGAGTTACAGTGCATGTCCTTCCTGCTCCGATCTGACTGGAGCCTGAGCGGAAAAGACAACAGAACTGAAGGAATGACGGGATTATGTTCATGTATGGAGCTGTAAACTGTAGATAGTTGACAAACAGCAAAGCATCCTGCAGCAGTGCAGCATTGCACAGAGGAAGTGTTTCCGGGGGCAGACAGAGGGAAACACGACCTGAAACACGTCAGCAGAAGGCCGGTTGGAGGGAAAGTGTCTGAAATCAGCAGCTTCAGTAAACTTTCCTCTGAAGGCCTGTGGCTCAGTTACTGCCTTTGGTTGGACTGAGAGACGTCACTGACGGCTGATTTACAGCTTTGTCTACCAAAGGCTGCCACAATGCGACCATGTCGACACACCAGCCAAACTGAATCAGAGGTGCGACCTGGAGGATCAGGCTGGGACAAAGCTCTCAGAGCCCCGGGCGTCTTTGAAGGACTGGGCTCCTGATTCTCCTGTTAACATGGCCTCGAGCAGGGCTGCGGAGCGGACGCCGCAGGTCTGGTAAACTCACTTCCTTCTCGCTCCACAGTTGGAGGTCCTTCTCATTTTCAGACTCAGTCCTCAGACCCGAACAGCACTGACTCACGTGACACTGTGCAGCTCCGTCTGGAGCCACAAACACTTCTTTCATACGCAGCAGCGCTCCGCAACACCTGCAAATGACGTGTCACCTGTCTGCATGTTTAATCTGCTCCACGTCTGCTTTATTAAATCCAAACTGTCACACACCACTGCTGAAGATTACCCCTCCCTGGTAGTTACTTCTGTCAAAGGACGGGTTCATGGAGTTGTTCAGTCATGTTTCTTTGAAACGCATGGAGGTCATTATGATGAGCCAATGGGAAGCCAGTTGGAAACGTCTAGCTCCAGCCTGGGATGTGGCGTTATAATGAGGCGGGTGCAGAGGCAGGAGCAGGAACAGAGGAGCAGAGAGAGCGAGGGCAGAGACAAAGACAGCCCTGCTCCTTGACTTCAATCAGCGCCTGTTGTTTGCCAACAGCTACACTCTCCAGCTCTCCTCACACCTGAGGTCGAGCGGGTCGGCCCAATTGCAGCTCACGCTCCGGTCCCTTTCCTACGGAGATGTGTGTCTGACCCAGATCCACTGGCTGCACACATTCAGCCCAAATTGGACCGCTTTGAGCCCACTGCCACAGGTTAATCTCCTGCCGTCAATGTCTGCAGAGACTCTCTGAGACTGGTCACAGACACGTTGCATCAAAACCACAAAACCATGGGACACAACAGCACTAACAGTGGTTACTGCAGCAGTTAAAACAGAAATGCTATGAGACTCGTGTGCTCTGACGTTTAGCAGAATATTAGCTGAAATTAGAGTTATTGACTATTAAACCTTAAAAACACGGTGTGTAGCACCTTCTTCAGCCCTGAGCAGCGTTTGCTCCGCCCGGGATGCAATAAGAGAGGTCAGCCTGCAGAGTGTCAGCTCGGCTCTCGTCAGGACTGTGCTGGCAGGACGGTGAGATCATAAAAACAGGATTTTGACAAATGAAGAGGCATCTGTCCATCGCATTCCCCATGGGAATTATGACCTTAGACATGCATTAAATTTGAAATATAGCTTTTATATTGGCATACAGGCCACATAAACACAACCCTCTGACCTGACTGCTGACCCCAAACCCTGCAGGCGATGTGACGTGCTCGCACATCTGACAGAATGAAGTTACAGCGGCTGTGGATACAACGAAGGAAGTGGAGCCGAGAGCTCGCACATGATGGAGGAGAGGCTGTGGCCCTGGAGGACTCCTCAGGGACGGCGGGAACAGCACTGAGGTGGAACACTGTGGACTCTTACAGCCTGACAGGTCAGTGTCTGCCATAACCCATAACACACAATGAAATGAGAAGACCAACCAAGTGCATCCATGTAGCTCAGGTGTCACAACAAAGCACTGACACGTCCCTGTGTCTGCGTCTGTCGCCGGGTCTGCTCTACACATCCTCTACCTCAGACTTCACCACTGAGGCCAGTTTCCTCTGTATAACATGGGTGTGGTGGTCCGGTCAATTAATTCTAACCTTCTCCTCGTTATGTCATTAAACAACAACCTTTGCCTCCTCTGTGTTCCTGCACAAATCCTCCGTCCTGTGTTTTTGCAGCATGTTGTGTCAGAGTGGACTCAGACTCTCAGAAACCAGAGGAATCCTTTTCTCGCCTCTGTTCCTGCTTCTTTTATAGACAATCTCAGAACATCATGCAGCCACTTTCTCCTCCAAAGCTATGCCCAAAGGCAAGCCTCAGCCTAATACTAACAAGTGCACTCGAGGGCAGAGTCTGTTTAAAGCCCGGAGAAGGTTCTGAGAAGTGGCGGTGAGGAGAGGAGATGTTTCAGAGGAAAGTGGATAAACAGTGGGAGGGCATCGCCTGGAGCAGAGACGCCGCTGCTGATTGTCCAGCGAACAGGTCAATCTATCGATACACTCCTCGGTTTGTTGTATATACACTAGCACACACTCACAGCCTCTCACACACACCGACACACACACTAAACCACATTCTCCAAGAAGCTCCATTTACCCCCTGAAGTTAAGCTGAGGCAGCAGTGAGAATGCCTTCTCTGGCTTGTCAACTTTGAAAACACTCTTTCTCTGAGGCTCTGTCAGCAAGTCGAGACGAATAACAGACGCTATATTATGTGCTTGCGCCTGAAAGGAAGCACAGACACACACAGACACCTGTGCATTTTCAGGGTATAAGGGAAATGGCGTCACAGTCGCCCCCTGCACAGCGTCTATATTCGCTGTACTCCCCACAACATCAAGAGACTGGCAGAGCTGATATAATGGGCAAACAAAAAGGAAAATGCTTTTAAGGTTTGGCTCATAAAAGATTCAGAAACACAAGATTTGTATCAGGAACAAGACATCCGGCAAAAGTGCATAACCTACTGGTGTGTTGTTTGTGCCTGCTGCACACAGCACATATCTGTCAGCCTTTAGAGTGCAGAAGAAGGAGGTTTTCAAAAGCAGAGCAGTGGATCCTCTCAGGGGACCTTCAGGCCTGCATGCATCACACTGAGCCTGTGTCTTAATACAACGAGAACATCTCTGTCTCTGTACCTCCTGTAAATGTATCTAATGTAAATAAAGCCGTTAATAAACACACACACAGCCTGCCGCCTGACTCGTCTGACATCCGACTATTCATGTTCAACGCCTGAGCATCCTGCAGATGCACTTGGTCCACAAGTGCAGAGAGCAGGCTCCGCACTGCTATTGTTGCTGTAGTGTCATGAGTCATCAACATAAACCCTTTAAATCAACCTACAGTGGCTCAGTAGGCGCTAATCACTGACAACACGCAGCCTCTAATCAAAGAACGACTCCTCTCCGGCTGCCTCCTGCTGTCTTACAGGCCGTCGATAGCTCCTATTGGCGAGGCCTTCAGATACAAGGTGCTGCTGCTGAGCAGATCAGCTGTTTACAACTCGTTTCATCTTTTCTTTAGCACTCGATTAAAAGATGTGTGTCATAATATTCCTGTAGTGTTACTCGCGATGATTTGTTGAAATTGAGTGGAATCGTGTCTAAACACTGACAATATTTCATTATGTCTAACCTTCTGACAGGAGCATCTCCTCAGAAGCCCGGCAGTCGAGCATCAAAACAACAAAAGTATGCTAATAGCTGAGCTGCAGCAACCCTGTTCCAGTGTTTAACTCGCTGAGTGACACCTCTCCTTCAGGGAGAGGCGTCCTATAGGAGCAGCAGGTGATGGCGGCCGTATATACAAAATAAATTACAAGACTTCTTTTTTTGATTATGCAGATTGATTCATTAATATATGCAAATAATCTGAGGAGAAAAGAAAGAGCAGCTGATGCAAATCAAATGCAATTCTCCCCAAAAGACTGCAGGAATGTGGTAATGACGGTTTAGTTGCAGAGCCCCGTCTCCTCCTTGTTCAGAGTTTGGGGGTCTGCTGGGTGAATGAGGTTTCTCCTGGGGAAACGAGACTGGATCACAAGCACTACACCTTGCATTCAAAACATAGATTTAAACCTGTTTATACAACAAGTGAATGTATTCAACACATCCTCCAGCATAAAGTATTGGTAATCATTGAAATGTCTGTCAGACAAATCACATTAAAGTTAATGAGCGCTGCAACTGTTTGTATTATACAGAATGGCTCAACAAGTGAATGATAATGCTAATTAGCCACTGAGCGCTCAGTGAGACTCGTGGCTGTGTGTAGAGACAGTTACAGCTACAGTTAATTGTATCGTCTCCTTTCTATAAGCTGATCTGCATAAAACATTTAGCCACACTCAGGAGCAGGCAGTGGCAGAGTGGACTGTGTCTATGAGCTGCATGATTGAATTGCACTGCGCCAGAAATGATCCCCCCAGTCAATTTGCCCACCAACCACCGAGTGCTCCTCGCGAAAAGCCCCGACAGTTTGCAGAGTCTAAGGTTATGGACTCGAGCTCCGAACAGAATATTTATGTCTTTAAAGTTTTACGCCTCATTGTTATTCACCACCTACATCACAGTGAATAAACAAGAGGTCCACAAAGCCTCTGATTCATCGCAGTCTAACTGTGACACTGGTACGCACTAACAGGAGGCTTTACATCTGTCTGTCTGATTGTCTCTCTGCCTATCTGTCTCTGTCTGTCTGTCTGCCTGACTCTCTATCTGCCTGCCTCTCTGTCCCTCTGTCTGCCTGCCTGTGCCTGCCTGTCTGCCTCTCTGTCTGTCTGTCTCTCTGTCTGTCTGTCTGACTCTCTGACTCTGCCTGCCTGCCTGTCTGTCTGCCTCTCTGCCTGCCTGCCTCTCTGACTCTCTGTCTGTCTGTCTGCCTCTCTGTCTCTCTGCCTGCCTGTCTGCCTCTCTGTCTGTCTGACTCTCTATCTGCCTGCCTCTCTGCCTCTCTGTCTGCCTGCCTGTCTGTCTCTGTCTGTCTCTCTGCCTGCCTGTCTCTCTGTCTGATTGCCTGTCTGTCTGTCCCGTATTAGATGCTGGGATGGTGGCGCTCCCTGGCCCGGATGTCACCCCCTCTCTGTCGGCTGCCGGGGCTTCGTGCACCCCACGCAGGGCCGCTGAGGTGTGACCAGCTCCTGTCCTCCACTTTCCACCTCATCATCACTTCGCTGGCTGACAAGGACGCTAATAAAAACCGTGAATTATTTGACTCGGGTCGAATTGAGCTTTTTGTCACGTCGCCGCTGAAGGATATGTCACAAATCCAAACAGTGACTGATCTGGTGCGTCGGACGACATTGACCCACAGGAAGTGTTTTCCGCCCTTACTTTGGTTCCGGAGGTGGAGAACGACGGCAGAAGGAGCAGAACGTGTTGATGGATGGATTAAGGGTCTCAGTGCATTAGCGTAAGGTTAAGTCAAGAACTTGTCTGTTTTCCACATTTTCCCGCGCCGCCCGTACGTGAGCTGAATTCAGCCGATCGGCAGACGGCGAGCGACAGTCGAGGGTGTTGAGCTTAAAGAGGCTTCCTTCTGTTTGACCTCCTCAGCCCGTGAAAGAAGCACTTACGGTCTCCCCGCTTTCAAGCGGTGTGTCCAAAAATAAAAATAAAACAGCCAAAGAAGTGGGAGCCTGCAACTTCTGGTTCCGCTAAAACTGCCTTCAGCAGTTCTATTGATGGGATTGGGCAAAGTCTTTATTCCGGAGCCAAAAACAGACGTGAAAAATCTCTTTTCTCTACTTTGTTGTGTTCCCAGCCAGAATATATGACTTACATCTCAAATGTTTTTACAGCGATATCAAATTGTAGGATTCAAACAAACGCCGGGGGCCAAAAACATTGTACTTATCTTCGGCCAAAACAGAGGAAGTTTGAGAAGAGACTAAAAAGTCCTGAGTGGGGAGCTGAGAGCTGCTCACAACTTTTAATTGACTCAAAGACGAGCTGCAAATTGATTTACAAGATGCTTGAGAAAGAAAAGTGCCTGTGTAATTTAAACTGGAAGCTAAGCACAGCGACGAGGCTGTTCACATTCACACCCAACCATCTACGACCCTCTGGAAGGAAAGGCCCCCGCACGCAGCAGAGCCCGTCTACCGTCTGCAAACGTCACATGTGCCTTTTTAACTGCGGTCTTTGCTGGTAATAGTAATAATGATAATGAGGAAACACAGGGCTTCAGCTCAAACCAGAGACAGGGCGCCGCAGTTTGTTTACTGTGCTTTTAAAAGCCTTCACGTCCTTGATGTAATTGTTCAAAATTCAGAATTTCAAGAGAGGGAAACGTTGTGAACTCGACCCCCTGCTACGCGTCACAGCCATGGTCCATAACAAAACCCAGCACTGCAGGAGCTGAAACAGGAGCATCCGCCGCCTTTACCGCCATGACAGACCCAAACCCCGCCTCCATCGATCTATCCATGCATCCCTCGCTCACATGTTACTGAATGCTGAGTCTGCACCTTCCCACAATGCTCTGCTGTAGCAGTACGCTGTGTGTGATTCTGATATGGGCATTCATCAGGCTCTGTTTGGTGCCACTGAGCAGCCGCGCAGCTTATGGGCTCTATTTTAAGCAGAGCGAGTCTGAAGGCAGTGTGTGGATAGTAAGCTCCAAGCCAAGGATGAAACAGAATGAAGCAGAAAGCAGAGTGGGGGGGGGGGGGGGAGCAACATGTTGAGAGGAGGGTGGTCAGCAAAGCACCCAGCCCACATGAGTGAAAGGAAGGTGAACATGTCTCACCCGTCCGTGGTGATAGCATGTCCGTCATCAGCCTGTAGACATAGAGCACGTGGCACGAAGACGCGCTCACACCTCATACACACTGCCGAGCTGCAGGGTTCACCACCACACTGTAAAATACTGAGACTGATATGTTTAGCCTGAAGTCAAACCCCGTCCTTCCTGCAGACACAAACAGAACCAGACTGCCGCGTGGTCAGCAGAGGTCATTTAACACGTCCAGCTGTGTCACACACAAACAAACACAGAACAACTGAAGCACAGCGTTTGGAGAGCGAACTGATCTGAGAGATGTGTGCTGGCATGGTTGTGTCAAAGCTGCGCTCGGGGTTTGTTGTGGCCCAGTCTGGTCGATGTCGGAGAGAAGCTGTCATGTATCCTTAATAAAGATACCCAGGCAGGCTGGTAAAGAGACAGATGGTGTGCAATCTAAAATGAACACACAGCTTCAGTTAGGAAGTCAGGGAGGTCAAATCCCAAATGTGCTTCCATAATTAACTTCCCTCTGGCCTCGGAAGACGAGGGAACGACAAGGAAGAACCATATTTTCTTATTTCGCTGGGTGGATCGTGGTGGATCAGATAGGGACACGGAGGAGCTGATTAGTGATTCTGCTGCCACCCTCCTTCATGAGAAGATCTGCGATAAGCCCCATCCATCAAACTTGACTGCCTCATTCAAAGTGATGGGAGAAGTGAGCCTATCTGTTTATCAGCACTCTGTCTTGCAGATAAGCCTATAGACTCTGACGACACAGAGCAGAGAGGCTGAAATCAGGCACGGGAGCCTGTGCGGAGAGGGCTGCTTAGCCAGTAGAGGAGAGACATCTACTGGCTACGCGCTGTCTTACAGCGCTGCGTCGGCTTCCTGTGTCTGCCGCCAGGGAGACCAACAGGAAGCTGCTTCATATTCATCTTCACCTCTGACCTCCTCTCAGATCTCCAGCCGAACGGAGACAGAGACGTGTCTTCCTCTGAACCAAACGACTGAAAACTCTGCAGAGTCAGGAGCGGCCTCGTCTTCCTCCAGTAGATGTATTCCATCTGAAGAGCAGCCGTCTCCATAAACGATTTGTTTGTTTGTCAGCAGGTTCTGATTTGCAGAAAAAAATGAAAAAAAATGTAAATGCAGTGCCGTTTGGCAGCCGCTGCAGACATCCCAGATGTCGACGTTGATGAATTTCTCCACCACCACATGTACGCAGTAAAACTGTTCTAGCTCAAAAATGATAATCGTCTAATGGCGGGAATCCCAGAATCACAACCGGAATCTAATGAACCTGCCAAACACCGCGCGTCCATCTCACGTCAGCCAAGTCCATTTGCAGGTTTTTGTGATAATGCGGGCAAATAAAATAAACAGAGGTGGAAAATTTCATCCGTGCATTTGTGACGGAGCGTCGGTGATTAAATTATACACTTCTCAGGCATAAATGAGCTCAAAGTCTCTAAAACGAGGGCGTCTGTGTTTTGCTGCGTTTCACTGTGCGACTGCTGTTGGGTTAATAAAGACAGAGGAACTGTTCAGCACAAAACGAAGCCGCCGCCGCGAGCGTCGATGCAAACATACTTATGTCCGTCTCGATTTCTCATCCAGCAGCTCCTGTTTCACACCACAGTGGCCGTGAATCCCTGCTTGCTTCTCCAGTGAAGGTAAATGAACGAGCCATTAGGGCAGTCTCTTTATGCCACTGTGATTCACACCGAGGGACTTCTGAGTCCCAGATTTGTTTGTTCACCCGTGCTGAATCTTATTCGCCGGTTGGTCCAAATGGTTCAATGAAACGGCACAAACTCAAATGAGAGCGCGGCCACGGACAGCGGGGTCTTGTTTACTGCGGCGAGGTGAACTGGGACGGGGTTTGCAAAGGATCGTAGTGGGACTTAATGGAACAGGAAGCTCGTGAGGACAGCACTTGTTTACTAGCTCCAACAGAAATGTCACGGGCTACCCTGCAGAGATACGGCTTTCAACAGGGCCGAGCAAACAAGCAAATTACAGAAGGAAGGAGCGCCGAGATGCTGGCAGACCCCGGCTGAGCCCGCCGTGTCACGTGTCTGTGCACGTGCCTGTGTGCAGCAACACAAACACTGTGTCACTGTGTGTGTGTGTGTGTGTGTGTGTGCGTGCACTGAAACATGTGTTGTGCATCTCTCTGTATTTGCACAGACAGATCCACCAAACGTATGAACAAACATTTCTCATTATTTATCAATTTAGCTCATATCCACATCTAATCAACACAGCCATATTTATCTCCAGCTGCTCTCTGCTGTTTAGATGCTGCAGTTATACGGGCAGCAATCTCCCATTCACAGCCATATGCTGCCAACCTAATTCTTGAGAGAGGTCCATGTTTAAAATGAATGTGAGCCGTGGCTGCCAACACTGCTCTGAGAGGAACTAATTAAAAAGTACTATACTCTTCCATCTGCCCCGCACACGCTGGCAACCCCAGTCTCTGACACTTCTGGGAGGCGAGTGGGGAGTAAGTTAGAAAACATCGTGTTTAATGGGAGCCTGGTGCGGGGCTCGGTGCGGGGCTCGGTGTGGGGCCTGGTGCAGGGCTCGGTGCGGGGCTCGGTGCACGGCTTGGTGCGGGGCCTGGTGCGGGGCTCGCTGCAGGGCCTGGTGCGGGGCTCGCTGCGAGGCTCTGTGCTCTGTCCCCTCGCCCCTGCACAACAACACCCAGTGCACGGACACAGACGTGTGTTCAGCACAGACGCAGCTGGGCTGGATGTGGTTTTATTGTATCTGACAGCGTCTCCCACACTTGACATCCACCGATTAATAAACCACAGGCCCAGCCGCAGGACGCACCAATGCCACTGTTCTGCCTGCAGTACTTTTTGGTGGACAAGTAGCACCAAGTCTGGAGTTGTGTAACCGCGCTGTGATGTGTAATTCATGAAGCGCAGCTCTTTTCATTAATTCACAACAGCCATCCATATTCAGGTTGTTGTTCAATGTGCTAATTATCCGAGCCACTGGATCTGCACTCTTCATGCAGAGTGTGCGGCTGGCCTCTAAATCTTAGCCTCCCACACAGGACATTATTAAAAAGCCTAAAAAGTGTCAGTTTGCTCGGGCGGCGCTCTTCGTTTAGTCTGCACGCTTCCTATAGCGAGGTGCAGCCTCCAGCTCTGCTGTGTGGGTGAACTGGCTGTTTGCATTAATGAGCAGGTGTGCCTAATAAAGTGTCCACTGAGTTTATATTTCATGTTACAGTGATTGATGCTACATATTTTAATTGCCTTTACTTTAATGAACTACTATTACTTCTGCTCCCTGGACGTGTCTGCGGTGATACAGTGATAAATGAAGACAGAGTCAAGCGTCCGACCGGTGCCGTGTGCATATTCTGACCGGGTATTTAATTCACTGTGGGTTCTGGATACAACCGCTTCCCTTCTCCCAGCTCTGGGCCTGCCTACCGTTGCTATAGAAACATCAGAGAGAGAGAAAGAGAGGCACTGACTGCAGTGGAGGTGTGTGTGTCTGTGTGTGCATGTGTGTGTGTGAATGTGACAGAGCGAGATTTCAAAGAAGACTGTTGAGCTGTGTCTAATGAGTAGAGTGTGTACTCACACTCTCATCTGTGCAGTGAATGTGGAAGCCCAGAGCAGGTCACATCTGACTGAGAGTCAGTGCCCTGCAGCATCTGCACACACACACACGGGCACACATATATGTGAGCATGTATGCACGCGCACACACACACACACACACACACACACACACACACACACACTCTCTCTGACAGGAGGCCACTGTGGATGTACAGAAGTCCAAACACTGGCAGTAAGCACGGCATCATGATCCAAAATCTGATTCACTTTAACAGAACACAGCTTCACTCAGTCTTTGTGCTCGCACTCTGTCTCGTGTCCGTGCGTGAATCTGCCGACTAATTTTCCTTCACTCTGCCAAATTACCAACAAAGCACTGAGCCTCTCTGGTATAAACACAGCCCACTGCAGGGACGACACTGTAGAGATCATGTGACTGCTACAGGCGCAGCATTCCCAGCAGCCGAGGGCTCGGCCTGATTTGTGGCTCATCGTTGCCGGGTCTGTTCACAGTGCTTGACTGGTACATGATCCCCTCTGGATTAAGTGCAGCATCACTTCAGAAGCCGCCTAAGCCCGTTGTGTGAAAATCAGATTCAGAGCCTTTCCATCTGCCAGGAGGAGCAGCAATTACAGAAGGTGAAAAGGTGCCTGCTGAGAGTGGAGCTTCTTTACATCTTCATCGGGCATTAAAGGACAGCTCTGACATGTTCACAGGTGTACGAGGATGCAGATGTTTGCACAGAGCAGCTTTAACTCATTGTGAGCTCTCTCACCAGTACACAGCAGCGGCTTCTTGATCTGTGCGCAGTCAGAAAAACCAGATTTGGGTCATTTTCAGCTGCTGCAGTAGTTACAGTTCGGGCCAGAAAAAGAAAGAAACGAATTCTTGACCTTAAATTAAAGTATGCGGAGTGTCTGAAGGTTACACACACCATCTCCTTTTCATCTTCCTTCTCCTGGCATCTTTCGAGAAAACACACACTTGTTTTTCTAACGGCTGCTCATGACTCACTTCAGACTGGTGGATTTGCTTTGGCCTTGAGGGAAATTGGTTGTATAACCTCACACAAAGATTTCAAAGATCCAGATGTGTGGACTAAACACGCACGCACGCACACACACACACACACACACACACACACACACACACACACACACACACTTCTGACACGCAGCAGGCAGGAACAACAGGTAGGCCCACAGTGTTGGTAAGACAGCTCGGTTTGCTAATAACCTGGTCAGTGTTACAGCACATGCACTCAGCACCAAGGCTGCAATTACAGGGATTA